>JASAOG010000251.1:0-600000 GCA_030265305.1 Biomphalaria pfeifferi
TCATAGCGTATTGAGAAAAAGCTAAACGCATGAAATTGCGCTAAACAAAACCAGTTGGTAAAAAATACTCATAATCGCACAGATTTGTTGTTGTTGGTCTAGATGATTAGATCTAAATACAAATGTAATTACACGACTGATCCAAATTAATACAATTACACTTCGGATAAGCTTTGGTTTTTTAAAAGTATTTTTATATTCCGTTTAAATGTATTTTTCAAAGCTTATATTATCTCATTCTGTCTGCCTGGTAAAAAGTTAGTACACGTTATTTCTCCCACACCCAATATCGGATCAAACTGAAATGTTTCACATTTATTTCTTGTACATGCCAAAACAAGAATTAATATAAAAAAAAAAAAGTCAATTAGTTAACTATTGGTAATTTAATTATTACGTTTTGTATCTCGAACAAGGGAAAGAAATTTTCCTTGACTGATAAAGTGGTATAAGTTGAAATTGTCCTCTTTATTGTAGGAAAAAAAAACTACTAAAAATGACTATAAAACCTATTTACAGCCCCGCCCCCCCTGGCACAGTGGTTGCAGTATGGGCTCGAGGAGCCTTTAACCCTTGACCTTGAGTTCGAATTCAGGTTGCGCCTTTTTTTTTTCTTTTAGAAATACGATTAAACAGCGATGACCCAGATACTCCTTTCCAACTGGTCCAGGCAAATGATAGGATCATAGCGTATTGAGAAAGCTAAAAGCATGAAATAGCACTACACAAAAACAATTGGTAAAAAAAATAATTCTAACCGCGAAGATTTATTTTTGTCGGTCTAGACCTATTACAAAACAATAATTAAACTTTTCTATACAGCAACCATCAGCAGTCTAATTAATTTAAGGACTACCTGCTGGTATGGTAATACTTCACTGGCACAAAGACATTGACTGAAAAGACTAATTAAAAAAGCATCGTATATCACTCTAACACAGCTACCATCTCTTGAAGAGCTTTTTCATGAAATATGCCTTTCCAAAACACTCACGATTCTTAAAGACAACCTGCACCTATTAAACCACTGTTACATCAGATCTGAACGAAGTGGTCGTCTCCTTTCCATTAGGACTAAAACAGATTTAAAAACTCCTTTATCCCACATTCGGTCAGAGTGTTTCAAGATCAGCTGTCGTCATCGAGAAGTACATAGAAGTCTAAGTCATAAAGCTCTGAGTTTGTATGTGTTTCGTGTGTGAATGTTGTTCGTATTGGCATCTATATTGTTAATATTGCAGTAATTACGCCGAGGTTGTAGGTCAAACTGAATTTCCATTTCATTGGATCAATAAAAATTATCTTATCTTGGTCGAGAGGCCAAGTGCGCTTGAACTTGGCTTGGCTTTGCTACCTAGAAGGGGCTCGAGGTTTGACACCCGACTTGGGCAGAGTTGTGTTTACTGAGCGCCCAAAGGCAGCACGGAAAACCAACTCCTGGATACCCCCCTCCCCCCCCCCCCCCCCCCAACCCACCGGTCCACAAATGAGATTGGACCAAAAGCGCTCTGAGCATGCTATAATATGAAAGTAGCGCTATTTAAAAGCTATAGTAATATAATAAAAATAATCTTTTCTAATATAATTAGGCTACATAGCTGATCCAAATACAACTGATACAACTACACTTATTATAAGCTTTGTTTTGTGTGTGTGTTGTTTTTTTTTGGGTTAATACTGTAAATCGGATCTAAATGTAAACAAAGAGGAGATTCTTTTGTTTAAAATGTATCATGACCTTCCTGCGCAGGTTCAAGGACATGTATGACCAATACTACAATAATCGATTCTCTTACAATCCTTGTATCGCATTCACAGAGGGCACGTGCACAAACATGGCGGTAAGTTAGTTTCGTACTAAATTACAATAAATAATAATATAATGCCTTGGTTCAGTTACCTTAGACAAAAAAGGGGGAGCACTAGAGTACAACAACCATACTAATGAAAATATAACTTCGTAATGGCATTCATATTTCGCCTTTTATAGGCTACATCTCTACCAGGGCCAGATTTACCAAAGGGCAGCACAAGCTTTAGCTTAGGACTCCCAAGCAGTATTTAGAACTGACGTTAAAAATCTGGACTTATAAACGACCTCAAAAGGGCCCCATATCTCAAATAGCTTTGGGCCTTTACAAGTCTTAATATGGCACTTTTACCAACAGATAATTATTCGAATTCCTTAATCAAAATTAATATGATAATTTTGTTTTCTTTTATCCGTACAGGTATGTCAACAAAACTCTATGAGCCAATTTTTCCCTTGCGGGTCCCAAGAATCAGCTGTTTTTGTGAGCTCAGACGTGGGCGTCTCCCTTCAATATTCATACCATGATGGCTCTGTCACAAGGTAGACATAATATTATGATTTTTCTATATGCCGTTAAGCTCGTCTTTTCTGTTTCTTTATATGCTTTTGTTTTGTGGAGAGTTGTCTACGTATGATCTAATTTCTTTCGCATATAACCAGTAAAGTTTTCCATGTTGAGATTGCTGATGCAATCAAGTTACTATTATTAACTGTGTTATTGTGTGTGTGTGTGTAAGAGACAACCAATACAGAAGGCCTGAAAACTGATCGTAACCTGTGGGCAGATAAGACCAATAGCCGGTTGCCATGTCAAAGGCCGCATAAATATTATTAAAATATATTCAAAAACTCCCTGCCTTTTTTATATGGTCTCCTCCGTATTGTACTATTAATAATGAATAGTTGTAAAAATTGTGTATTTTTATGTAAAAAAACAACACTGCTTGCATAGTTAATTCGCTTTCAGCAAAGAAAAAACGTAGTATCAGAACTTAGAAAAATCTGAATATCACGATATCGGATTTTCTATATCATTTCTAGTTTTGGGGATCTAAACGGGACAGAAAGGTCTCATTGAAAAATTATGGCATTGATCAGCGAAGATGTTTTTTACAAAGTTTATATCAATTCACTCTATCTGCCTGGTAAAAAGTTTGTACCCGTATTTCTCCCACACACAATCTCGGATTAAGTTGAAATTTCGCACACTTATTTCTTGTACTTTTTTTTTTTTACAAAGATACCCCTTTCTTCCCTCCACCTTTCACAACTGCTCCAGTTAAGTGATAGGATAAGTGATAGGATCATAGCGCATTGAGAAAGCTAAAAGCTTAAAAAAAAAATTGGTAAAAAGATTTCTAATTGCACAGATTTATTATGATATTGTTAGGAATCTCCCTATCCAGGCTCGCTGCAAATTGCACCAAACGACACCACCAACTTAAAGAACTTGACAACTCTGGGCTTCAAAATAATGTAAGAGTTTAATGTCAATAAATAACAGCCAACACTGTACAATTGGCAGCACGTAACACAAGACTGTACAAATATCTCTCCGCCGTATCAACTCTTGCACTGGTCTCTCTGTCTCGTCTCGGACTTGTACTGAGCCGTTGTAACGAACTGTAGATCGGGAAGTTGTGACTGACTCGTCTCTGATACCTTCGCTTTTTATATAGGGTCCCTGCTGGCCTTCTAGAACCGGGCCGAACGTCGCTCGACCATTCTGGGTGGTCATATGACTACATCCCTCGTGACGCTCCTAAGCTCTGTTCACGACGTCGATCCTACTCGAACCTTCATGTTGACACTCGTCTCGGCTGACCGTCGTAACTCGTCACGGTTGACCGCTCGTCTATCGCTGGCCTGGGCGATTTGCGTCGGCTGGCTACACACACACCACTACCACCATCTGTGCCACCACCAGGTTTATAACAATATATATGCAATGACTGACTGACATGACTGATCTAAACTAATTGATACTATTACACTTAATATAATCTTTTTTTTTTTTTTTTAAATACCGATATTTTTAAACATTAGCATTACTTTCAGAAATTCAAATTTAAAAAATCCCATTCTTGAGGAGTTCTGAATATAATAATAATAATAATAATAATAATCTTTATTGTCCGTATGGAAATTTGTCTTACAATTTGTGCATTACACCAAACAAAAAACATTATAACTATAAGAAACCAAAATGTACATTCACACCAGACTCACTCATAATTTACATGTGACAAAGTTTATACCAGATTGATTTTATTTAATGATTTGATTGCCAGGGGAACAAAAGAGTGTTTGTGTCTGTTTGTCTTTGCTATCGGTGTCTTGTATCTTTTTTGTCTATGATTTTATAAAGCCACATGAAGGATGTTGCCTCAAAACTTGACATCTTTATATGTTTATGAGTGAGTTTGTTCGTTTAAACCAAAACATATGAAGTTCCATTGATGACTGAAATTCGATTGCAGTAAACAACAGAGTAAAAAGACCTTTTCACACTTTAGACTTCCGAATGTCCTTCTTTAGCCGGTCGGCTGGTAACCATCCCCAGGTACTTTATATTTTTACTAACCTAGAGGCTGTATGCAAAGCATCCACACAATACTGATGCAGTTCCAGCTGCGATGGGCAGGACACGTCTGCAAAACGGAAGACCGCCGCATCCCCAAACGACCCCCGTATGGCCAATTAAGGGAAGGAAAGCGCTCACAAGGCGGTCAAAGAAAGCGCTTCAGGGACACCCTCAAAGCTTCTCTGAAAGCCTTCAGCATTAACCCAGCCACCTGAGAGAAAGAAGTACTAGACAGAGCATCATGGCGTCGCGCTTTGAAAACTGGTGCACCAGCCACATGAGGAGGCATAAAACCCCAGCGCAAAGCCCTCAGCCCCGTGGATGACAAAAGTGGTCATCATCGAATCACAATGGACGAACTATATATAACCTAGTTTTTCTTAAGTGTTTGTGGTTTCATTGACTCTCTGGCATTGACTTGTTTCACTCATTTGTTCCAGAACTAGTAATGTAGAGCTGGTGTGTGCAACAGACGACACAGTTAGTCTAGACATTCTGGGAGAGAATCCTCAAACATTTTATGTAAGTAGTACAACTGTACGCACTATATACGCACTAAAAGTTGTAAAACTTTATAGATTCCAAGGCCTAAAAGGGGACGTTACTTGCTTTCATTACAGAACTTCAAGTTACACAGCAAGGCCTGTTGCCCACAAGATGGCGCGTTATCTGCCACAGTAACAGGCATCTCTGTTGGGACTGTCTTGGTCATCATGTAAGTTTTCAGTCAGGGAATATTGAATTTTATCATTTTCTAGTGACTAAATTTAAATATTTTTTTTTTACAGTTATAAAAATTATATAACGTCCAAACTTGAGTTTTCCCAGTAGGCCTAAATCTTTTCCCAACTGTCAAATTTCTAGAAAATTCATTATAACCAATGCCACTCATGAGGGTCCATGTTTTACCCATGAATGTGCAACCTGAATAGAGGTATTTTAAAAAAAGAAAGAAAAAAAAAAGAAAAACAACTATAAATACAACTCTGTAGGAAAGACAAATTAGTAAAATTTCTATGTCCGTACATTTTCTTGCGATTAATCATATGACCTACTCTAGCTGCCAACTCCTATATATGTCAGAAACTAAAAGCCAGAAATGCTGTTGCTATGTAGCAAATTGGACGCATGAAACTCTTTATAATATTAGCCCTTTTTTTGTTTTCGTCTTTGCAGTTTTTTTTCAGCTCTAGTTTTGTACCTTCTGGTCGGAGTTTCATTCCAAAAATTTGCCCGTAAAGCAAGTGGCAAGGAAGTGATACCAAACTATACATTTTGGTCAGGATTTCCCGGTTTAGTTAAGGTAATGACGTCATCAAGTTATGAGCTTTCTTTGTTATGTTAATGTAGTTCATGGGCTTCAATCAAAAGAATAAAAAAGAAACAAAATCGGGCTATAAATAGTGCATTCTATACGCCAGGATAGAAATAAATATGTGTTGGCATATGCCCGCAGAAAAACCCGAGCATATTTTTTGAGACCGAGACCCACTAAGCCTACAGTCTAGCCAAACTTTTAATAGTACAAACAACGCCACTCCTTGATCAGTGATACATGAAAAGGACCAAGATATCTGTGTGTAGTCACTGAATGAACTCTGTGTTGTGTCTGTTCTATTTATGTGTATGCTTCTGTCGTGTTGGGGGCACGGTGGTCGAATGGAAGGTCCTGGGTTCGAATCTCGATGAAGACTGGGATTTTGAATTTTTGGATTTTTAGGGTGCCCCTGAGTACACCCAACTCTTGAATTTAGTTGGGGAAAGTAAATGCGGTTGGTGGTTGTGCTGGCCACATAGCACCCTGCTCGTTAACCGTTGGCCAAAGAAATAGATGACCTTAACATCATCTGCCCGTAGATCGCATGGACTAAAAGAGGAAACTTTACTTTCTGTTGTGTTGTCTTTATATGAGAAAAAGAGTCCTTGTAATCACAACAAATTTCCATAAGGATCAATAAAGCAGTCTTAGGCTTAGATTAAGTTACGTAAAAAAACAGGGCAAGATTGTGATGCCCCCCAGCACCTCACGCTTAACTCTTTCTTTCCTATCCGATGATACATCGTTGATTTGACCTCATTAAATTAATGTTTAATTAAAATAAACACTTTACTTTATATTATATAGAAGAAGCATGCATTCCCCTTTTATTCTATACCAAATATAACATTTTTCTAATTACAAAGAACAAAGCTATTGAAGCTCAAACATAATATGGTAGTGAAATAGTAATGAGCAAAATAAATTCCGTCTAAATGTGCAAAAAAAAATAAAAAATTATGGAGGGAAAGAGTTAAGAAAAGGGGGGGGGGGGGGGGAAAACGCTTCTAATTTCAATTTTTTTTTTTTTTAAAACAAAGTATTCATTTTAAATATTGAGAATTTTCACAATAAAATTTCACCAGAGTAATCTTCTCTTTGTTTTCATTCTGATTTTTGAAGATTCCGTTTAGTGTTTACGTTTTGAAGCAATAAGATTCACTAAAAAAAAAGAAAAGTAGAGAAAGCGATACGAAGAAATACGTTAGCGATATAATGGAAGCTGAAGAAAAACGTAAGAGAATGGAAAGTGGAAGATTGAGATAGATTTTTAAATAAATAGACAAAATAAACAATGTCAAGGACAACATATGGAAAGTTCCTAGTGCCAACTGAACAATAAAATTACTCGTGACACAATTGAAAGATCTTAGAAATTGATTTCACAGTGCACAAAAGTACCCAAAAATTTATTGTACAAAATCTATGTATAAAAAAAAAATACATCCTAAGAGCTTTCTCTTGTATTTCAGGACGGGGCCTGTTTGGTCGTCACTCGAGGGAAAGGGAGGTCAGGATATGATAAAGTCTAAAGGAATCAAAATTTGTCGAGTTATCTGCCTTCGTTTTAATTGTATCATTTCAAGTGTGAATAATATCGTGATACAATCATTTCATGGGACTTGTTTTAGAGTTTAACTATCATAATTTTAGTATCATTTTTTTAAAACTCATCTCATTATTACTATCAGAAGTATAATTATATGAAATTATTAATTATTGGATGATCTAATTTAAAATGTGGACTTCTCTGTTTATTTATTTATACAATTTCCTTTTTTTTAGGGGGTTTATTCGTTTTGTGCTGTTTGCTAGTCTGTCACATTTTAATCTCTAAAACTAAAAAGCTCTTGAAGACTTTTACGATCTACTGACCAATGTCAAGGATGCTAAATTGAACTTCAATATTGCCAGCTAAATGAATTTTAAAAAGCTAGATATGGAAGAGGTTAGAACATTTGAATCTGCAGTGCTAAAAAAGTGAAACAAAAAATATCATAACTTAGCAAGATTTCCTTTATTCTGTACACCGGTTACACCAAAAAAAAAAAAAAAAAAAAAAAAAAAAAAAAAAAGCTAGATATTCATAGATTCCTCAACCATAGATGGAAAGCTCTAATTGGAGTATATCATTTGTTTCATCATTTGTATCATCATTTGAACAGTGGTCAATGTAAAAGCAACTTTTCCTTTTTTGGTCTAGTCAAAACGAACTCTATTGTGTCGGATGCAATTTGCAAATTATTTATTTTTCCGTACATCAATATTTAACAGCAGAATTTAGAAATAATATACATGTATAGTTTATATTACCGTGTGATAATCACTGCATAGCAAAATAGAGGGAACAAACTTTTGTATTTTCTATGTACCGGTAGATATGTATGGTTTTCGATATTAGCATCGAATGAATTTAATTTAACTATTAGAATATGTGTCCATAGCTACTTTTTTGTCTTCTGAAAGCTAAACATTTGTTTGTTTTAAAATTAGTATTCATATTGAATGCCGATTTATAAAAATGTCGAAATAAAAATGATTTAATTGGCAGTTCGTGTCAGTGGTGTAGCCAGGTTGTGGGGAGGAATGGGAAATTTGAAAATCCCCCCGGGCCCCACTTGAGGGGGGGGGGCCAAATGAGGGTTCGAAATTGTTTTTTACATTAAATATTACGCTAAATGCAGGAAGTCAAGCCCCCCTCCCCGCCCTCAAATGATGTCAAATTCCTAGCTACGCCACTGGTTCTTGTTATTCTGAAGTAGATGAAATGTTGGTATAAGTACGTATGTGTAAGAGTACAACTGAGCTACTGTAGCCACTTGTGAGTTTAGTATCTCACACAAACTTCCTTTTAAATTTTGTTTATTTATAGCTCTTTTGAATCAGAGCGGCCATGAATATGAGGAAATACAAAATATGGAATACGGTCAATTCAGGAACTTTTTACGCGAAACAATTACTGAAAAAAAAAATCAAAAAAAAGTTTTCTGTTATTTATTTGTACATTATTATGCATATACATTTCAACATAATTTGTATGTTACATAAATCATCTTGTTTGATCTATCTATATCTCAAAGTGCAATAAATATTTTCATTTTATGTATTTCTAGAACAGGTCATCTTGTTTTATGGTGTGCTTATTGATATTATATGTGGAACATATTAAGTTTAAGACATTGTATAATGAATTCATTCATATAGATGCTTACATCAAGGTTCACATAACTAAATACATCAGGGTTTATAGAACTAATTACATCAGGGTTTATAGAGCTACATACATCAGGGTTTATAGAACTAAATACTTAAGGGTTTATAGAACTACATACAACAGGGCTTATAGAACTATAGAACTAAATACATTGGGGTTTATACATCATACCTAAATCTCATTCTGGTGTCTGGAATATAATCTAATATACACGTATCAATGTAGGCCCTGCAACCTAGCACAAATAGAGCTGCATATTGCATGAGGGCTAAAGCACTATAGAATAGACCCAGACACAGTTCCAGTGTCAACATTCGATCCGCCAGAATCAGCCTAGACAACGACTAGTTGAAACAGGCGCCAACACAATGCTCGCGTCATGTGGCACATACATCAGGGTTCACAGAATTATAAACATCTGGTTTTACAGAATAACAAAAATGAGGGTTCACAGAACTACATACATCAGGGTTTTAAAAAATGCAGACATCCGAGTTTTATTAATTAATTGAATAATTTAATGAAGGTTCTCATAATTTCTTACTTAATCAATTTTCTCGGGATTCACAGAATTGCTTACAACAGGGTTCACATTATCACGTACATGAGAATCGACAGAATTATCCACAATTGCTTGCATCGGCATACTAAGAAACGACCATAGGCCTACTAATTAGCATAAGTCAAGAACAAACTGTCTTTCATTCACGTATTCAGAAACAGTTTGGGCAATAATAATGTCAATGTCTTCGATTCCCAAGACATGATGGTTGCAGACTTCACATGACTACGCAAACCAGTTTCGGCATACAAGACTAAGAATGATTCCAGATTTCGCATAATTACGCACACCCAGTTAAGACATGCATATTTTGTCTAAACAATGTAGACTGTATTTGCTGTATTAAACCATCTAGACTTTGTTCTCAAGCATTGCACACTTGCACTCAACAAGAAAAAAATGACAATAGAAATGACATACTGCAAGCATAACAACAATACGATTCACACATACAAACTTAGCTCACATCACTTCAAATTTTCAAAACGGTGCAGCATAACATGAATTTCTCTCTCGCTCTTTTCTTATTCAGACTTATGCGCTCCCTGGTCATGGCCACATTTTTATATGCTTGTTAGTCTTGGACACTGACTGCAGAACTAGAAAGGAGGATCCTAGCAATGGAATTGAGATGCTACAGAAGGATCCTAGGTATCACATTCAAAGAATGCATCACAAACCAAGAGATTAGAGACAGGGTTGCTGCAGCAATTGGACCCCATGATGACCTGCTACCTATCGTAAAAAAAAAAACACAAGCTAAAAATCTATGGTCATATTACAAGATCTTCGGGGCTTGCAAAGACCTTCCGCCAGGGAACAGTACCAGGAAATAAAGGAGAGGCAGACAGAGAAGCGATCGGAGGACAGCATAAAAGAATGAACCATTGAAAGAGGTTCTAACTAAGGCAAAAGTCACAGAGGAATGGAGAAAGACGGACGACGAATCTTGCATGATTCCCCCAACGGTCAAACAGACTAAGGGACAGGTAAAGGTAAAAGGTAAAGGCTTAATTTTCCTTCACTTTTTCCCTAGGACCTCCGAGGCAGTCGATGTCCTCGTGTTCATGGTGGAGAGCTGCACATTGCCTTCCCACGGTGGACTCAAAACAATTCGACAATGTTTGTGTCTTTGAATTTTTTAATGTCGTATTTAATTCGTGGGTTCGTATGCTAACGATTCTTTTTTAAATTCAATTTCACAGTCACCAGGATCATGTCATGGTCACTGCATATGTGAGCTCTATAGAGAGTTCTGTTTTTAGATTTGTTAATGCTTCATTTAAACCTCAAAGGAAACATGATATAGTCCATCTGGTTGTGTGTTTTGTTATCTGGTTGGTGCGTGCCACGTAGTTATTCTAGATGGTGTTAGTTACAGTGAGTTTCTAGCTGCTTTCAAACTCTAAGCGCTTTTTCTATCCTCATCAGCTCTAGACTCTGGCGGAACATCCTTGACTTTTCTCTCGAGTGTAAACATGATTCTCAGAATAGTCTTTAACAGTGCGCACATGCTGCACAACTTGGATGGTCTTTAACAGTGCGCACTTGCTGCACAACTTGGATGGTCTTTAACAGTGCGCACATGCTGCACAACTTGGATGGTCTTTAACAGTGCGTGCTTGCTGCACAACTTGGATGGTCTTTAACAGTGCGCGCTTGCTGCACAACTTGGATGGTCTTTAACAGTGCGCGCTTGCTGCACAACTTGGATGGTCTTTAACAGTGCGCGCTTGCTACACAACTTGGATGGTCTTTAACAGTGCGCGCTTGCTGCACAACTTGGATGGTCTTTAACAGTGCGCGCTTGCTGCACAACTTGGATGGTCTTTAACAGTGCGCGCTTGCTGCACAACTTGGATGGTGGTGTGCATGACAGGTTAGTACAGGTAGAGGTCGATCGTGGGAACGACTAACGACAAAGAGCTTATTCCCCACAAAGTCGTCAGATGCCTCTCAATGGAGCGGTGACAGCCGTGGATGAACGACAGACGCCTCTCAAGGGAGCTGCAGGTTCACATGCAGCCACGCTGCAAACGAAGTCCGGGAGATAGCAGTCCTTAATGTCCATAGTAACAGGCTTGGACGCAGACCTAATGTTGTCTTCATCTGTCCAGTTGATTGAGGTACTTCTATCAAGTACTGTATAACTGTAACATCTATTCAGTGAAGATGTACTTCTTATCTTATCTAATTGGTTATAATATGCAGGACTGAATACATGACGCGTAGGACGTAATCATCTTCTTTTTTTTTTGAAGTAACGTCTGTATAATGTAGGATAAGAAGATAAGAAGGGGAAAAGACGCTATTAATTTTGTGTGGTCTGTCTGTCCGTCCCGTTTAGATCTCAGAAACTAGAAGAGAAAATGAAAATCGAACATCATGATATTTTAGATCATTTAAGTTCTGATGCAAGGGCTACTTTTTTTCTTTTCTAAAAGGGAAAAATCTAATTTTTTAAATCAATTATGCTAACTGTTTTTTTCATAAAAGTACACCATTTTTACAACTATTCACTATTAATAGTAACAAATACTGGAGGCTTTTTAGTAAGGAAGATGTGCATTTACCATATTTTTAACACATTTAGGCAAATGGTTTTAGAGTTTTGCTCAAAAAATATTTTTTACAGTTGCATTGCTAACTTATGTCATACTAAATACTACATTTACAAAAACAAAATGTTAATTTGTTTTTTAGAGAGAAAAAATCTATTTATTATGCAAATAAGTTGGACATAATTTAAAACAACAACCAAAAAAAAAGTTTTTTTTTTTTTTTAAATCATCGCGTGAACCGAAATTACATACAAATCACTAGTAACATGGAACACAAAAATACAGGAAATTTTTTTTAAATTTTTTTTTTAAGCAAATTTTTATCTTTAAGCTTTGAATAAAAGATTGACCCTTTACCAAAAAAAATAACATCAATTAGATACTCATTATTACACATCAGTTAGGCCAGCATGGATTCAAATGAAAGTACGCAAGATCTGTCAACCTTCTTTCTCCATTCTTCTCTGTCATTTGCCTTTGATATAATTTCATTATGATATTCTTTCTGAAAATATTGAAACCTGGCTGGAGCACTTCTGATATAATTTAATACCGATATTCTTCAGAAAATACTGAAACCTACCTTTTTCTTGCCTGGGTGGACCACTTCGAGGGCCGATTTTGAGTTTGTGTTTCCACACATGTCTTTGTAACCTTGTTTGTTTTTGTATTTGAAGATTATGGTTCAGTGTTTTAAGTATAATTGCTACTTTACTTTTAAGTCTTCTATCCTGAATGCTTTCTAAATTATTTTAAGTGATTTTACTAAAGGTGTTACTCTGGTCAAATGTGAATATTCGTTTGTTAAAAATCTCACTGCTCTTTTTTGTGTCTGTTCCAGTTTCTTAAAGTTTTCTTGAGTTGAGGGGGTCCCAAACAGAGGATGCATAGTCTACTACTGGCCTAACCAAATTAAATAACATTTTAGTTTTATGTTCTTATTTGATTTATAGAAATTTCTTTTAACACACTCTAATGCTTATGTTTGATTTTGCTTAATCAATTCCTCAAGCGACTTTTTTTACCCGAGTTCCACGTTAAGGCAGAGGAGTGCATCTGGGTTTAGCCTCACCTGTAATGCCATTTGGCATATATCTAAATTTACAGTTACTGATATAGGCTATGCCCCATTCATCAACAGCCGCAATCAAAACTCTTTTGATTGTTACATTATTTGTCTGTAAAAGAAAAGAAAAACATGTGCCTAATATCATCTACACTTTTATTTTACTTATAGAATAGAAAGATCTAGCAGATCTCATTTGACCAAATGACCGTAAATTACTTTGGACAAACATATCAAAGCAAAGAAGGCCTACCTCTAATGTACAATCAGTACCGGTATGCATAATGGGCCTAAGTTTGATTGAACTTTATAGATTTTTTTTTTCTTTTAGAGAAATGTACATTCTAAATTCTAAAATGGAAATTCGAAAATTGTGTTGATTTTGTATGTTTTTTATTTTTAAACATCAACAAACCCAATGTAAAGAAATAAATTAATCTCCTCCCCTGAAAAACACGTGTCCAACAAGAAGAAAAATAGAAAATGAAACGACAGTTTTTAGAAAAGCCTATTTCAAAAGGGGTGACAGATTACACAATGCCCGATAATATTTCAAATAAATTTATTTTAATGATTGAACGTTGCAAAAAAATGTGTTAGAACATACTTAATTATTATTTGTTATTAGTTTTTTGAGTCAAAATAAACATTGTTGAAAAATTAATATGAAAAGAATGCATTTACACCCATTTTAGAAGCCGGTTTGTATTACTGCGCCATATTATCGTTTACTTCCGTTGGATATAGCTGTTGGAAATAGTACTTCAACCGTGTATCTCTGTGGAGACATTTGCATCAATAAGGAAAAGGTCGCGGATTTTTACTCAACTGCAGCTCTGTGATAATGGAAAAAGTATTTCTTGGTAATCTAGCTGGGGACGTCAATGAAGGAACGCTACGAAAATTATTAGAGCAACAAGGGATCATTTATAACAATATTTCTATGAAAAGAAACTTTGCTTTTATAACGGTGAAAGACAAACTCTCAGTTGAAGAAGTTGTTAAAAAGCTTAACGGTAACTCAACTGATTGTAGAGACTCAGTCTATACTCTAGTCTAGATCTAGATTAGATCGAAGTCTAGATAACCATAATTGGCATAATAGATCAATCTATTGTCACCTAGATCTAAGACATTCTAAGATCTAGTGTAGTTAAAGCTAAGAATAACTTAGAATAGAATCTACAGTCTAGCATTTACTATTCGGTATACTATATTGTCTAGATACCTACTATTCTACTACTAAGTCTAGATTTAGAGTAGTCATAGACTATCATAAATCTATATACTACTTACAAATAGTTCTAGATCTATAGATCTAGATTGTCACTCTATCTAGATCTAGATTCTACTTTCTAGGACTAGATAGAGGAGAGGTCTATCTAGAAGTTTAATAGAAGTTCCTTGTAGCTTAGATTTTAGATCTAATCATACTCTAGAAAAATCAAGATACTACTACTAGACTCGTCCGCAAAGTGGTCAACTTTGCCTAGGCAGGTAAAAACATAAAGGCAGCTTTCATTGACTTTCAATATTTTCAGCAAGAATATCAGAAGCTCTGAAATAAAAACTATAAACCACAACCCTATATTAGAAAATACAAAAAAGAAGACGCGTGTATTGAAAGTTTTGCTGATATGTTTTATTAAGGCTATTAACATGACATTATATCACATGATATGGAGAAACAAATAAGATCATAGACGACATAGATAAGAGATCATTTTTACTGGTCCAAGCAAATGAAAATTCGGTTTGACTACAATTGACCGCCTCAGATGTCAATACAAACAACATTCACGCACGAAATACATACACACTCACAACCAGCGCTTTATGAATTAGACTTCTATGAACTTCTTGATGACCAAAAATGACCTTGTAACAATCTGACCGCAAGTGGGATTAAGGAGTTTTTTATGTATATGGGGTATATTAATATTATTATTATGACAATGTTAATTTCAATAAACTGAAAAAGGTATTGCTCAATGTGAACCTGCTGTCATTGAATGATTATATATATCTAATTCATTTTCTAAAACTGTCAGGTAGAGTTGAGCAATAAAAAGTACCATAAAGTTCCCCTTGTGGTCTACAGGGCATGGTGTAAAGGTCATCTGTTTCTGTGGCCTACGGTTAACGAGGGTGTCATGTGGTCAGCATAACAACCAACCGCCTCTACTTTTCCCCAACAAATTTCAAGTACCCATTAGAGCTGGGTGGACTCAGAGGCGCCCAAAGACCCCGAAATTAAAAATCCCAGTATTCATTAGGATTTGAACCCGGGAGACCCAGTTCAGAAGCTAAGTGCTTTACGCTCAGCCACCGTGCCTTCAAGAGTTGAGCGATAGGCTCTTGAAACTCAAGCCAGCAATGGCGACCAAGAGCTCCCTCTCACCAGAGTGTTTTGTTTTGGAAGAGGGTCTTACAGAACAAATGTCTGTGTCTATATTGACACTATCATTCCCAATGACACTGTCACTCCGGATGTGTGGACTGGAGATGTGACAGAAGGCCGAGTACACTGGGAATAACTGCCATTTTCTTTTTCTCTCATTCAAGGCCTCAAGGAAGAAGCTTTTCCTTTTCACTACATCTCTAAATTGCTTTGGCTAGTTGGACATTGCACTGCTTATTGTTTTAAATTATATTTGACTTATATACATACTAAATAATTCTTTCACTTTTAAAACAAAAATAAACATTTGATTTAAAATGTACGAGTTTCTATAACAGCACACTAAATTAAATAATACAAATATTTTTTTAAATGACAAAAAAGTTAGTGCATTTTATTAATATTTTAAAAATATTACAGGAAAATGACCTCCCTTAGTAATTTGGTTTCAGGTGTTTTTTATTATAATAGTTGTAAAAATGCTGTATTTTAATGGAAAGATTTCTATGAGATGGCAGGGGACGGATACAGACACATTAAATAGCTTATTAGTAATTAGAATGCTGGCTTTACATTTTTCTAATTAATTGTATTTATTATTAGCTGATATCCGTGCTACGCCAAGGTTAAACTAATTGGTAATTTAAAATAGGTGGCAAGATAAAATAACCAATGAGAAAGTGCTATGAAGAGCAGGGTGCCAGGATATCCCCTGTGTCATCAGCAGCAAATACGTTCGTAGAATCCCAGTAGGTCGACTTCCACAAGACATTCTGTATGGCGATCTAACAGTAGGCAAGAGAGCCGCTGGTTGCCCACTTTTACTATATATGGATGTATGCAAATGCGACATGAAACTCTTCAATATTGACACTAGCTGCTGGGAAAAAGTGGCACAGGATAGATCCGCATGGAGAGCGAGCATAAAGGAAGGCTCCCGGATGGCAGATGCCATACACAACAGCAGCAGTAAGAAGGGTGAAAATGCAATGGCGCCTGGTGATTACATATATATGCCCAACTTGTGACCGCAGCTGTGTATCAAGGATTGGCCTCTTTAGTCACACAAGAAGTTGCAAAGGGAAAAGATTGTCTCTTGAGACGTAAAATGCCACAGAAAATATATAAATATGTTTATTTTGAGGTTGTGTAATGCGGGCCAGTTTATTTTTATGGATTTAGGTGCTAATTCAACAGTAGCATAGCAGGGACGGGCATCAGATATAGTTATATGCTTTTAGAATTCGCAGATAGCCATTTCATAAGAAGATTGTGATTGTTGGCTATATTGAAATCATAAAAACTGATTTCTAATTTTGTCCTAAAAAAACAATTTATAATTTATTTTAACCTAAAGATCTTGTATATAACATTCACTGCAATATAATTATACTGAATAAGGCCTAGACTCAAGCTTTTTTTTATATAAGAGATATGTCAAAATTTCAGCTTTTGATTTTTGTACTAAAATTATTTACATTAGCAAATATTATCGTGAAAATTAATGTTCATTGCAAGTCATATTGGAGTTCAAGTCCTCAAGTGGAAGAGTTCTTAAAATATCTCAAGTCTTACTCATAGTTTGTAAGCTTTTCTTATTGACATAATGTTTGTGTGTGGCTGCAATTTTATTTAGTCTAGTGATACTTTGAATGTATTTAAGGTTATTAACATTGTAATTTTTTTAAATTAAAAATTAAATTAGTCAAATAGAAATGTACTATATATCTATTTATGTTCATAATAATCAATACATTAAGCCAGTGCTTCTTTAAAGTAGATCATTGCGGTCTCTGATTGGATCATACATCACAAGCTTATCTTGTATCAGGAGTTTGATACACTATAACTGTTGTTTTTTTTTAATAATTTTATCACCTACTAATAGAAAAATTAACAAAGAAACTTGATTTCTAGCTATCAAAATTTTTTTTTTTGAAATAATAGCAACAAATGTTTTAGTGTATCAATCTCCTGTATGTACTTTTAATGTAAACAAATTTAACACGATGACAATATAATATTAACATGTTACTATCCAGTGAACAATTTGAACCTATTGTAGGTGAGCGCTATGTCATGTGAACAATTTGTCATGGAACGCTGCCAGAGCAAATATGTTAATACAGTCTAGTTTGTAATTAAGAATTGAATTATTGAAATGAGTTTAAGGCTTTTAACTTGATTAAGAGTAAGACACCTTAACTCATGTGTAAAGTTTTACACTTAATGGAATCTAATGCTTTTAATGGTTTTTCTTTTTTTCTCAATATAAATAAAATGGTCTTATGACAACTGTGTCTATAGGCCGTCTTTAGTCATTATTGCTGGACTTGAAAGTGGCCTGGCCTACGGTATTCATCTAGTGTAATGTAGAATTCATAAATTTCAACTTGTTTGTTTATCTTTTTGTCTAGGTTACACACTTGAAGGATCAGTTATGCAAGCAGAACCATCCAATGGAAGGAGAAGGTAACTGTTCATTGAACTATAGGTTCAATTAGATAGTAATTTCAACATTGAATACTTTATTTATAAGTAAAAATGATTTTCGTTCCAGTCGTAAAACCAACAAAATTCAAATAAGAAATTGGCCTGCTCACATCTCTAAAGAACAGATTGAGGATCTAGTTAATATGACTTCTAGAAGCCCAAAGAAATTTGAACAAGGTAACCCACTTCGTTGTGTTTACTGTACTACTGGACCAGACAATAGGGATTGAAACTGACTAAAGAACAATAAGAGAAAAAAAAAATAAATGTATAAGTATAGAATATGATGTCCTCTTAATGAAAGAAACAAATCTATTTTTTTTTATTCAACCAAGTTATAAATATAATATTACTTCTTTGCATTATTTCTGTAACAACTAATCAACCGAGTTATCTCCAAACCAGTTGTTTAAAAAATTTATAATGGGTTAGGTCAGCGGTTCTCAACCTTTTATGCTCGGCGACCCTTTTTTAAAATCCCCCATTCTGTTGCGACCCCTTCCACACACACACATGCAGCAATAGAAGAATAGACAATAACAATCCATTTTTTCGATGGTCTTAGGCGACCCCTGGCAAATCGTCAATTGACCCATATGGGGGTCGCGACCCACAGGTGGAGAACCCCTGGGTTAGGTGAATGTAGAAAATTGCATATTGCACGTCACTAAAAAAAATTATTATAAAAGAATAACTGTTTACAAATAATTTTACGTCTTGCGTTTTGCATAAATAAATAAAAACTTTATAAAGTCAATTATTTCCTAAAATAAAATTGAATTTAAAGTGAAAATACAAATTTGCAATACTTGCATTCCATGAAAACATTTTATTTAATGGACCCGTCTTTCTGACTGGGACTCTTTGTCATGTGTGTCACGGTCCACATCTGATCATTTCTCACTAATAATTGTAAGTCTACATAGTGAAGGTAGAGACTTAGCTTTTGTAGTTAATCCTATAATCCAAACCTGACTTATCCTGCATTGTCATCCAGTGAGTCATGCAAAGGTTAGGGATAATCCACACATTTGACCTATTGCAAGATTGAAAGAGAATGTAACAATATTACTGTTACAAATATTTGTTCCCTTCCTCTTCCTCGTGTGTGCGCCAACATTTTCCCTTTAAGGATTACGGGCATGACATGGCCTAAATTGTGCAGATGTGCCAAAAACTCTTAACTCAGTAATCCTTTATCTGAGATGTCCTGCGCAGTGGATTCCAGATGTCAGTTCTTTTTATAGTTTTACTTCTATAGGATGATCTTGGGGTCCAGAGTCATGTTTGGGCCTCTTGATAAAGTATGCAGCTTTGAAGGACATGGTCAGCATTCTCTGGTGATGCTCCACAAGGGCAGGTTTCGTTAGTCCCAACTTTTAGCTTCCGAAATATATGATGTCTCATTCTGTTATGTCTGGTTCTGAATAAAAAAATTATGCATTGGTCATGTTGAGATAGCATTAGGTTAATTTAAATTAATTAGTTTCTTTAAAATGAGCTCTAGGTTGAAGGAATTGTTAGTGAGCATGAAGACCCACTTAATTCAGTTAATTGAAAGTTAGCAAAAGGGGGGGGGGGGGGTAAATTCCACTAGCAATTAAGGGATTTCAAATGTTATTACAAAATAAAATAGTTGTATTAAACATGTGAGTGCTCTACTGAACTTGATAGTTTTCATATAGCTCTGACTAAACCTTTCATTTATTGGTGTTCCAATCTTTTAAATATTCTTCCATTGGTTTATGTTTTCAGTTGGCTCTGAGGGTGCTATCTACGTGACCTTCAACAGTCCAGAAGAAGCAGAAGAGTAAGTTAGCTCAATTGTATTTAAACAAGTCAATTGTATTTGAACAGGTCAATTGTATTTGAACAAGATAAACTATTAGCTCCAATAAAATATCAGTCTTTATTTATGTGCACTGTCTCTTCTTGTTCAGCTTGGTTCAACCTATCTCAGAATATTTCTATCCCTAGTAATGATCTATGTTTGTTAGTTTTAATTGTCATCATCAAATCCCTAATTGTCATAATTATCTGAAACGTTTTGTGAATAAACAACTTTAGCAAAAGTAACAAACTGCCTTGATCCTCACCAGTTTGCATACAAAGCAACCAGGCAAACAAATGATGGATAATTATTGCTTTTAGACAAGCTCTGTTATCAATAAGATACCCTACACCTAAAAAAAATACAAGCATTCTTCTTAGATTTTATTCTCAACTTTGAAGAACATTCAACCATATTGTAATGAACAAGAAACTTGGATACTATTTTCAAAAGAAAATTTCAGACAATTTCTAGCCATCATGTTAGTAGTCATTAATAGTACTTGTTTCTTTGATACTCCTAATTAGAATAAATCAAACAGTCCTAGTTGATGTTCATTAGCCAGAAACAATAAGTAAAGAAGAAAGTCTTGAAGCTCATAGCTAATTTCTAAACTCAAATCTCATTCAAAATTCAGGCTTAGAATATCCCTTTTGAAAATGTTTTTTTTGTTTTTGTTTGTTATGTACATTTAATTTTATTTGATTATCAGCTGTTGTTGTTCCTGGAAAATAATCTTCAAAGATAATTAGTTATTGGCAGGTTCTAGTGGTATGTGTGTCTGAGTGGCATACCTATCTTTACTTGAATTGTGTTTGCTGAGCACCTGACCTCATCCCTTTTGTAACTACCACCTTTAGGTGGTTGTTTTTCAATTGTAAAAATAAATGTGCTTGTTTGAACTGATTAAGAAATCCTCCTTCAAAAACTAATGTTCTAATTCATCATTTGTTGCTATGTTGCTTCAGATGTGTGGAACAGTTAAATGATTATCGTTTTGATGATGGAACACAAATTAAGGTAAGTTCTTCCAACGTGTAGACAAGTTTGGTTATCTATTTAACCCAATCGTGGAACCATGACCAAAAATTCACTGCTTTGGTACCATTGGGTCTCAAGACCCAACGCTCAAAATTGTTCATATTTCATGAAAATGATCATCACATTTTAGAATACAATTATGAAATCAAAGATAACTTAGAAGTGATTTAATTGTCACAGAATAAAGGTTCAAAGGGGTTGAGAGAGACCCAAAAAGAATGGAAATAACTATGAAACAAAATTGAAAAATAAAAAAAAACATCCTATGCAGACATCCATAACTACATAAAAGGTTAATGTCTAACATTAACCACTTTTAGAAAAATCAATTTATGTGGTGGTGCAATGTACTTGAACTCATGGTTCCACAGCAGGGTTTAATATGTTTTTGCCAATTGCTCCTATTTTTAAAGTTAAAAAAAATAATGTCTAATCCAAGAAAGATAACTAAATAAAATATTATAATAAAGAAAATAATAATAAAAACAATGTGCTAAGTTTATCTTCTTTAACTAAGCTAAGATAAGAAAAATACTTCTCATTCCATATGTTAAGACAAAGACAGTAAAATATTTATCCTTTTCAAGTGCAATAAAAAAAATAATACACAATTGATATGCCTAAAAAAAAATTTAAAAAACTTAAGTTGTCTGGTGTATTAGTCTTATCACAGAATATGTAGAACAACAACACTGTAGTGTACTTAATAATTCTTTCATGTTCACATTTCAGGTTGATTTTTTTAGAAATCAAAGACGATCAAACAGAAGTAATTCTAACAGTAATTCTGGCTTATCCAGACAAGATCTTCCATTGCGGTAAATATCTAATAATTATTGAGATATGTCATCAGCTTTTGTTTCATTGAACATTAAAGGTTGATTATTTATCAAGAACTATGATTAAACCATGCTTTATCATTGTGTTCCTTTGTTTCAGTATTGTTGTAGCCAGTGACTATGTTGGTGCTATTATTGGAAAACAAGGGCAGACAATCAGAAAAATTACATCTGAAAGCAGAGCAAGGTAATGAATGTATTACATTAACTCGTCAGTACCAAAACATGAATGTACTTTTCAGTACCAATGCATGAATTAAGTCTTTTATACCAATACTTGAAGTCTTCAATACCAGAACATGAATCTCCCAAGACATGGCTAAACATTCTATTTCAAAAAAATTGTAAATGAAAATAAATTGTCTTTAGCAGTTTGTTTAATTTTTTCCAGAGTTGACATTCATAGACGTGAGAGTCATGTTCCAGATACAGTAAGTTGTCTCATTTTAATTTTTTAAAATGTAACTTCATTCTTTTCTTAAAAAAAATAATCTTAATTGTGATTGTGTCTGGTGATAGCATTTGAATCATTTTATTGTAAAGACATTAATTGAAATCTACAAAATGTCTCTATTGTTGTACCAAAATCTATAATAGTATTTAAAATCATTGTATGCTATGCTATTCTGTGTGTTGATATTATACTAATGATCTGTACAATTGTATTTGAAATATAATTCCCTATTTCATTTGATTTTAGCTTGTTACAATTAAAGGGTCTCCAGAAAGTTGCTCTCGGGCTTGTAAAGAAATTATGACTGTTGTCAGACAGGAAGCAGATTCACTAAACAGAGGGTAAGTCTTCAACACACTGAGCAATAGTTTTGATTCAACATAGTTTTCTTTATCAGAAAAGTTTGTTTTGATATGGAAATAGAATGTAACAATTAGATGATATGTCCAGTAAGACTTGGTAAAGCTGACTTAGTCTTAATTTGCATATTGTACACTTGAGTGGAACCAAAAGAGATGTTCTTCAGACTTGAACTTGTTCCTTTGAGGGAGTCGGAAACTAATGAAAACAATTGACTTTGGTACAAACTGCAGGAAGAAATAGATTTCATCTTTGGAGGTGTCTCTTTTAAATGAATATAGAAGTAGTCAACATTTTGAGCTATTTAGCAGTAATATAGAGAGCTTGTTCATTTATAAAGTAAGAATCAATTTCAATGGATAGTATTACAAGCTATCTTTTCTCTGGTTTCTTTTTTAAGTAAACAACTAATTTTAAACTGTACTATTTGACTAACACACATCTGAGTTCATTTTTCTTTCTGATAATTGCAGAGATGTTCCCTTCAGAATCTTGTGTCCAAACAGCATCTGCGGTCGAATTATTGGTAAACAAGGCAACGTGATCAAAGTCTTTATGGAGAAAACTAACACAAATATTGTTGTTTCTAGGTACCAGTTTTTTTTGGACATGCTTTGATGTTAAGTTTGATTTATGGGAGAATTCAATCTTTTGAGTCATTTACTATTTACAATGTTTTAGCTTTGATCCTTTTCCTGGTGGTCTGATGGACTCCACCAGCAACTTTGTGGACAGAGTCATTACAATCACAGGCTCCACTGAAAGTTGTTCAGAGGCAGAAGAGAAAATCAGTGAGAAAATGAGGCAGTGTTTTGAACAAGACGCTGGCTCGTTTCAGGTGGGTGAAGGAATACATTGTGATAATGTTAAGAATTTTGTCAAGTTTCAGATGGGCCTTAAAAAAAATAAAAATTGACTTCCAGAGGAGTCCTGGGGATGGTGGTGGTGTGGCAGGTTCAAACCTCAACCATGGGGACAACAGTCTGGAGAATTATTTCAGATATTTTCTTAATGTTATATTTGACGTGAGTGACAGATTTCTGCATGTGATGGTGAATGAAATATTTCGACTGTTTTGTACATGTGATGTTAGAAAACATTTAGTTTGAAGACAGGTTGTACAGATGTATTTGTTTCATTCCCATATATAATTGCTACACAATTAGTTGATAGGGTCAACAAAAAAATGTCTCTCTTTTTGCAGCTTACTTCAATTAGATAACCGTATTTTTATTTCAGTATGGCAACCAGCAGCATATGATGTTTCCAGGAATGCCAGGGCTTCCATTAATGCCAGGCATGGGACCATACCAGACAATGCGACCACCTATCCCTTACATGGTAAATACATTCCTTTACATTAGGCTTTATCACCGAAACATTAGAAATGCACTCTATTTGATAAAAGACATTGGTGGGGGCATGGTGGCTTCAGAACTGTGGGGTCCCAGGTTCGATCTTGGTGAAGATGGTTTTTGAACTTCTGGATTTTTAGGAGGCCCCTGAAACCACCCACTTCTAGTGGGTACCTAAGTTGGGGAAAGTAAAGGTGGTTTGTTGTGCTGGCCACATGACACCTTCTTTAACTTTGGCCAAAGATACAGATTACCGTACCTTTACATCTTCGGTTCTATAAATATAACATGTGAAAGGGGACTTTACTTTTGTAGTGCTCTATTAAAGACAGTGTATCACTGTTATACATTCCTTAACCAATAAACATTTTGTTTTCAAACTAAGACACAATGACAAATACATGCTCATTTTGTAAATAACTGAAAAACCAAGTAGATTTTACATATTCCTAAGTAAATAGCAGTGTTTTTATTTTTGATTTTTGGGTTGAATTTGAAACTTGTAAAAAAAAAAAAACTGATGGCTCATAAACAGTAGCAATTTTTCTTTATGAAGAAATAAACTTAAACAGTGGCAAAGTGAATGATTGTGTCAGTTCAATAAGTCATGTGTATGTGATGAACTATTGATGCAATATGGATCTCATAAAAAAAACAAATGTACTGTTTTTCAACCTTACTGTCTACACAGCAAAAAGTGGCATATTTACAGTTCATTGTCTAATTGTAAAAATATTGTCAAGAAATCCTTGCTTTTTTACTACAGGCACTGATAAAATAATTGTTTCTCAAATGTACCAATGATTTATGATGACTTATTTCAGGGGGCTGCTTACTACCCAGGAGCTTTCAATGGCCCGCCTCAAGTACAACAGCCTGAAGTGGTACAGCTGTATATACCTGAAAAATCTGTCGGGGCTGTTATTGGAAGCAAAGGGCAAAACATCAAAAACATTATGCGTTTATCAGGGGCTCGTATCAAGGTAAATACTTTGAGGGAATGGGTCTGGTTCTAGATAAGTGTCTAGCTCCATGTCTCTACTTACAGTTTTACATTTCTCTTCATCATTAACTTGTTTGTTGACTTTGATGTCTTCCTTTAGATCCTGGGGGCCAACGATAAAAATGGATCGGGTGAAAACAATCCTTTTAGTCATTCTGGAGATGAACGGAAAGCTGTTATTTCAGGTTCACCTGAAGCACAATGGAAGGTAATTTTAAAAAAATCATACATATACCACTTGCTAATTAGTTCCAAAACTGGGATGTAGTTGATATACATTTTTGTTTTGAAATGTATGGACTTGAGGTTTTGGGTGTGTCACATTGAGTTAGTACTAATGTTTCTGTTGTGGAAAAAAAAAGATAACATACATTGCTGAGTTTAACCCTATAGCTCCTATTTCTGGTTAGGAAAAACCCTTTCCAGGACCAAAGAGGGATATCCCTGAATTTAATAAATCCTAAAAAATAAATATTTTGGAATAAAAAAATCAAATTTAAGATCTAATACTAATAAATAAACAAACAAATTTAAAAATAGAACGATATGTATAGTTAAAAAAAATATATACTTTTAATACCTTTGGAATATCAAAAAAACTTCAAAAAATACTTTTACCAGGTGGGGGCTTATACACTGGGGCTATGGGCCTATTCATTTGAAAAATTATTTAAGCAATAAAAATGTTTTTGATTTTTTACTAAAAATAGAATCAGTAATCACGCTTGCAATGAGACTAGAAGAAATCTTTTATTTTAAAAGTTTAAAGCAAGTATATTGAAAAGGGGATTTTAGAAATGTTTTCAAATGGTTTAGGACAAAAACAAGAATACTGGTAATGCATATTTATATTTTATGGAGTATATTTTATTATTGTGAGTGTATTAGAGGATCTGTCTTAGTTGTTTTACTAGTGTTTTGAGCTGTTTAAAACTATTGTCAAAAAGGACTAGTCTTATCAGCTGTGAGTATGGTGCACAGAGACGAACAAGTGACTTTTGACTCACATTGTATATTTCCACTCAAACAACACAATATATTCTGGTCAAGTTTCTACTGTCTCAGAGGGTCATTATTCTTTGAGCTAAAGTACAAAGTGCAGACTTGTTTTTTTCTTCAAGCTTTAAACATTTGTCGTGTTACCATTAGGGCTTCCTTATCTGGAGAGAACCAGGTTGTTACTTTACCATATGACAGACTGCTGAAGAGCCTACAGTTCAGCAGTAATAAGCTGGTTAGAATAAGAAGCGAAGAATGCTTACTTGCTTTTCAGATTTATTTTCAAGTCTTTATTTTTCAGGTCTTTCTCTTTGACCTAAATGTGAAGACTGGGATTTTTACTTTTGGGTGTTTCTTCCACCCAGCTCTAATTGGGTACCTGACAATAGTTGGGGAAAAGTAAAGGTGGTTGGTCATTGTGCTAGTCAGGACACCCTCGTTAACTGTGGGCCACAGAAACAGAACACTTTTACATCATCCTCTCTATAAGATTGCAAGGTCTGAAAGGGGAACTTAACTTTTCACTGATGACCATGTTGTACAATATTAATTACTCAATGAAACATACTAGGTTTTTGGGTAAGCAAAATAAAAAAATATTAAAAAGTGATTGATTGATTTTTGTCCACAGGCTCAATTCTACATTTTTGAAAAGGTGAAAAATGAATTAAGACTTGCTGCACATGATGAGGTACATCTTAGAACAGAGATTATGGTCCCCAAACAGAGTATAGGAAGAATTATTGGCAAAGGTGGTCAGAATGTAAGTTGACTTACATTGTACAAGTTATCAGGGTTTTATTTGAGTCTTTTAATCTCAAGAGTTGGTCTGTTTCTTTTAAGGTCTAAATTTTTGTTCTTTCTCTCAGGTTAAAGAAATGCAGCGCGTGAGTGGTGCCATAGTCCAGCTTCCCATGGAAGAACAGGGAGATGTCGACGAAGTTCCAGTCACTATCATTGGTCACTTTTACGCCACTCAGTCGGCACAAAGACGTGTACGCTCCTTAATGAATACTTTCTCCCGAGCTCAACCTGCTCCCCGAAGAACAAGACCTGGAGCACCTCAGCAACTCATGTAGGATAGGAATTTGTTGCTTGGGCAGAATGTCACTCAACTACTTGACCTAAATCAAAGTGACTGAAGAAATCTCCTAGTTTCATCTGACCTTGACCTTCTTCAGCTACGAACAAGACTACTTCCTGTTGTTATTTTCTCCCTCTGCTAGGCTGGCATTGCCCAAGCCAAATTTTGTTTGTTGGTTTTGTTAGACAAAATACTTAATATGTTTAGACTGTGCTACATTTATTGTGATTTTTGCCTAAAATCTTGTTTTGGATTTTGGAGTGAGTGTGTGTTGGTATAAAGACTATATCTATTTATATGTACACCTTGTTAGACCATTTTGTTTATAAACACTATTGGTTGGAGATCAAAACAAGATTGATGTGAACCTGAGAAGATTTATTGTTTGACTTTATTTTTTCTATATGTTGATATCTATTATAATATTTATGTATTTTTATAGTGAGAATACGCTTTTGTACTCACTGAAAGTATAATATATGCAAAACCTTGAACAAGATAAAATGTACTAGCAGTCAAACACAGAAATGGGTTATCTATATATCTTTTTCAGTGGTTTCTAGGCAATAGCCATTCTCATCCAATATATTGTGTGTCAGTCCAGTTGTGGAGGTTAGAGTATTTTGTCTGAAGACTTGTTTCCCAAACTATTTGATTCATTCGTGACAGTAGGGAAAGTCATTGAGTTGTTGTCAGTTCTAAACCAAATGATTTCCTTGTCTTTCAACTAGTAGTGACCCAGCTTAGCACAAAGAGAAAATCACCTCAGGAGTCCTGATGTGTGTGTGCTGTTTCAATCACTGTTGTTCAGTGTGTATTTTTTTTTTTTTTTTTTATTATCTCCTAAGCTTTCGACTTAAGTTCAAGTGTCTCATTGATTCTGTCATTTTGTTCAGCTCTCATTTCTATTAGTCGGAGACAGTTGACTTCTAAGATCTCCTATTTGAAACAGTATTTCAAAGCTCATGATTTTTCTCATCTAATGTTTTCTAGTTTTTTTTTACCACTCTTTATTTATGTTGACTATTTGCATGAACTTGTTACTATTTGATTTCAAGTACAATTTTGTTCAATTGTATGACATGAACCAAACAATTTTCAAGCAGGCACTACAGAAATCTTAACTGGATCAGTTGGCAGCCACCAACTGGATATCCAGTAGTACCAGTTTATTATTAGTGCTGCATTGTGATTTGTTGAACTGAACATAATTATTTTTTTCGGTCTCCCCTTGTTAAAATCTGACTTTTTAGTTTGCATTATTTTATTAGTGAAGTTGAATTTAGTGAATCCTTATGTTCATTTTCCAATTCAACTGCGACATTTGCAACTATTTGGTGATGGGTTCTTTGTTCAACAAGTTCACTACATGGCTACATGTTACTGACACTTTTCATGCTGTTTAATTTACAATTTTTAAAAAAATGAAAAAAGATATTTTTTTTGTGTTGAGTCTAACTTTGAGTCAGTTAAGTCACTCTGTTGAGTCAATAAGTCGCTCGAGTTACTCTTTTGGGTCTAACTTTGCGTCAGTTAAGTCACTCGAGTTGCTCTTTTGAGTCTAACTTTGTTTGTTGTTTATTATTTCATCCAGTCTCTTTTGATCCAAAGCTTTCAGTAACTTAAGTTTGAAGTTTCAACTTGGTGGTTGGTGGAGAGGACTCTTCACTTGGAGAGCATTCATTTGTAATTAGTGCATCTTTACTTGACTACTTAGTAGACTGATACAGGTAGGAATATAGAAGCTATATTCTTGGTTAAGTAGAAACAGATGTGCCATTGATACAATGTTTGTCCAGCTACCTATTAAAACAATTATCTTGTTCAAAAACTTTGGGTTGTTTTTTGTTTTAACTTAATAATGACAGTGTGTGGATGGCTAAAAGAAAAAGTGCTGTTAAATTGAAAGTTGTGAAAGTGGAAGTTTTTTTTTTGTTGGGGCTTTGCTTTGACTAAAATTTTTTCCAAGGCTAATAATTTAGGTAATATTATCAATAAATGAAATACTATTTCACTATTGAATTTTTTTATAAATTGGGGGGCGGGGATGGTAATAACAAATTATGCAACACACACAGCAATTAAATTTGCAATACAATTTTGATACCCTTCTTTGAATTTTACAAATAAAACAAGTTTCTCTTAGGTTAGGGTACCGGTATATAAATATACAACTTAAGATAGCTCCAGGTCTACAAAACTGCAGTACCAATTGCTTTAAAATTATAATTAAAAAAAAATATATATTGATCTACTTTGAAAAGAAATTGTTTGAAGAATTTGATTTCTTTCATTACAATAAAAAAAAACAACGAATGTTGACATTTTCATCTGTTGGCCAGACCAGATAATAGTAATAATACAACGCGTGGAACAAGACCTATCACGAAGCCCAGCCTCTACATGTGCCAGTAGTTCTCAATACCGTAACAACAATAATATATAAGGTTCACCCATTAAAAATCTCCCTACACAAACATTCTTGTTAAAATGTTTGAGCTATACTACTTTTAGTAAGTAGATCACTAGTTCGTCATAGGATCAAAATAAGCAGGACAAGGGAATGCACTCTAATTTACAATAATTAAATCTTGTACTTGCCAGGTTGGCTTTTATTTTTTCCTTAGTTACCATTTTATACTTTTGTTGGCAACATTAACGCAAGAAAATTAATTAAGCTATTACTTTGATTAACGATCATATCTATAAGTCTAAAAATAAATATCTTCTATCGATATGCAGACATACTTTTTTAATTTTACGCCAACTTTCAGTAATCGGCCAAGTCTTTTCACTACTGGCAGATGTGAAAAATCGATTAAATATCATGGCGCTTATACATAAGTGGTGTAATGTGCAGTGGCACCGTCATTCTATCGACTAGTCGTGGAGAAGTACACAGGTCTTATTTATAGTCTTCTAAATGTTTGGTTGGATTTCAGATGTCGAAGAAAGCGTTGACGATGGATGTAAATTCAGATGAAATGAAAAAGAGTGGATCACGGTTCCAAGTAGCTCGGGTTGATTCTAAAGATGAAGATGCTCGAGAAAGTAATGACATCGAAACAAACGAATCGATCTCCAAGCATTCTAGCCGTAAAAAGTCGCCGGATCACAAGAAATCTGCAAACTTACCGAATATTGATACGACAACACCCGTTAGTACCAGTAATGATGGTCGAGTGGACTTCAGTATTTGTCCAGAATCTCCCTGTGCCACATTTTCACTCAGTGGGGATTCGATGAGGAGCAGAGGTTCCATTGAGTATACCAAAACGAATTGTGTTATGAATACTATTGAAGCACTGCCATGTGTGGATCACTACAGAAACATATTTTCTGCCACAGGAGGTAACCTTAAAGTCAGACCAACACTTGCTGAGTTGCACGAAGAATTGGTATGTGTTTTATTTTTTATTTTTTTTAGGTTATTTGAATTTCATTATTATTAGTCTAGACACTTGATATAGTCAATATAGATATAGACTCTCATAATCATATCTAGTTATAATCTAGAATCTAATATCTATTACATAAAAAAAAAAGGCATACCATATGATATCATATATGATAGGATGTTGCACTACTGTATTTGTTCATATGACAATGACAATACAGTTAGATCTAGTTAATGATTTATAAGAACTATCTGAATGATTTGGGTAGTTTACATGAATAATAGCTAATTTATTTAATTTATTATTGTTTTTAGTAGCTGATTTCACTTCTCACTTCTGGGTTTGGTAAATAACTATACAAGATTTAACAAGATCTAGTTATGAGTTTTATTGAGTTTCCCTTTAAATGAAGTGTAGTGCTGTCTTTATGCAATATAAAAGAAAAGATACAGACATGTGTCTAATAGATCTTCTGACAATATTGACTTTTACCAGAACAGATGCTTAAAAATGACAAATGACTGAATACACATTACAGATTTTTTTTCTGTGTTAACTAAGTTTCACATTGTATAATAAAATTTTTTTTTGGCTTACAAAAATTTAAATTTTATTCAAAAAGTTTTTGACTTATAATATTTGTATCTATAGCATAACAGAAAAAAAATAGAATTAGATTAATTATTCTGAGTGATGTCCTAAGTGCAATTCATTGCACCTATATGAACAAGTTACTAAACATTAGGTTTAATGGTGTCACTAGACATTCTCTCTGTCAGATCCATTAGCCTCTATGTCAGTGTTCATCTCTTGTTAATGTTCATCTGTCTTTTTTGTCGGCCAGTATCCACCTGTCTTCTATTCTCTCAGCTCTGCCTCTCCTACCAAGACAGTGACCACTCATTTTCTCAGCTGACCATGTCCACCTGTCTCTCTGTTAGTATCCACCTGTCTAATTTTTTGTCACTGTCAAGCTGCCTTCAATCCAGTTAGTGTCCTCCTGTCTGTTATTCTGTCATTGTCTACCTGTGCAACTATTAGGATGTTTGACAGGATCTGATGAATGGCCCCCTTGTACTAAGTATTCATGATGTCTGACTGTTGTTCTTGTAATGTATCTAATACTGTTCAAATAACAGTGTAGATTTAGTTTCATTTATTTGTCTAAAGGTTTTATGATAAAATTTATTATTCATTGAGAGGTATTATTTTGTAGTGGTTGATAATTTAAACATGATATGTTAACAAATCAATGGGATGTATCCATAGGGAAGGATGAATTTAACTCTATGTCCACCCTTTCAGAGGCAAATATAAAGTATAATAAGTGTTTAGTATATTTTCATTTCTTTGCTATGAAAACATTACTGTCATAAAGCAATGCTATTATTTTTCTAGTGCCATTAGAGAATGGAATGGGTTTCCTGAATGACCTAGCAAAGTTTAAGTCATTGATTAACATGCATGACTAGACTGACACATGAAATTTGTAGAACGTAATTATCTTCTTTTTTTAAAGTAACATCTGCAATCTATAAACTAATTTAAATAAGATATATAAGAAATAAAATTTAGTGTCTGTAGAGTAAACTGCAACATTTACATTTTATTTTCTAAACATATTTAAAGCTTTGTATTGATTGGAAATATATATATATATTTTGTATGAATGTGAAGGGAACTAGGCACCTGGGAACATTAGCATGGAACATGTAAGTCTAATGGAATGAAATTCATCACCTTTCATCACATATTTCATTAGGTTGATGGATGTCTGAAGAGTATAGAAATGTCATACATTTAAAGGAAACTTTTTTCCTCAGGGTTATTTATATGGCTTGTTTTAATTTAATCTTATCTTCTAAATTACGGAAATTGTTTATTAACAGAAAATAATTATATATTATTATTGTTTTAGTAATAATGCTGAGGTGCACGAACAGTTGTAGTCAAAATGAATTTCCCTTTGTTTGGACCAATAAAATTATATTATCTCATAATTATGTCCTGCATGTATCCACGTAGTGAAAATGTTAATTATTAGAGAGTTAAACTCTGTCATTGGTTTTCCTGGCTGATTTAGGCCACCCATTCTAAGCTCTAATGGCACTAGTGAAGAAGGAGGACTTGTACAAATTTATCCTAGCATATGGAATAAGAAATTAGCCTTTTTCTTTGTGGCTTTCGGAGAATTTTATTAAGTTGTGTTTTTATATTTGTAAATTATGTTTTAGTGTTTTATGCCTTGTAAAATGTAATCACACTGTAATAGTAGGTATTAAAAATAAGACTGGGGCTCTCTGTATACCACATCTCTCTAGATATCATGACTCTCTAGATAGTGTATTTGTCTCTGAAAGGGTGGACATAAAGTTAATTTGATCTCTAGATTTTATGAGTCTCTGCTTAGCATGACTCTCTAGATATCTTGACTTTCTGCTTAGCATGACTCTCTAGATATCATGACTCTCTGCTTAGCATGACTCTATCATGACTCTATCATGACTCTCTGCTTAGCATAACTCTATCATGACTCTCTATGCACCTTGGTGTGATTGTGTACAAGTTCAGTTTAGTTGTATAAGACAATCAATGAATTGTAGAAATTCAAGACATTGAGGCTTTAAAAAGACTGCCATTTTCTCACTGTAGCTTCTTCTATTAGGATATTCATAATGTGACTGACACAGAGTTTATCATCATCATCATCATCTGTCCCTAGACTTTCTCGTAGGGTTGCTGAGACAGTTCGCTTAACTAAATCCCTCCGCTTTTCCCGGTCAGCAGCTGTTTTTATCAGGAGATCAAGAGAGAGGCCGGTCCATTCTTGTACGTTGTCCAGCCAGCTTTTCTTTGGACGACCCTTTCTTGGTCCAGAAGGATGACTTCAGACAGTGAGACATACCTTACAATATGACCAAAACCAGCTCATCTTTCGTATTTTCACAGTATTGAGGAGTTCCTCCTTTTTTACTTCTTGTAAAAGTACAAATTCATTTGTCTTCTGTTCCTGGTATCTGATACCCAGCATTTTTCTGTAGCATTTACTCTCAAAATCTCAGATTCTTTTTCTTTCGGCCTCAGCGGTCAGTGCCCAACTTTCACAACCATATAGAAGTACATAGATGGCTAGCGAAGAATACAGTTTTAATTTTACTTGGAAGCTTGATGTCAATCTTCCATATGTTCTGCAATTTGGTCATGAAAGCGGATGCCACGCTTTAACGACTTTTTTTTTCCCCATCTCTTTTAGTGAAGAGTTTAATGATAATGAAATCAATGTTTTGTTTCGTTTCGCTCATTTTGTCTTTTATGGCAAACATTTTTTAGATTGTTTGTTTATGGTAACAAAGTTAAATCAGTATCGATCTAAACAGAAATCGATACCGAAGCTTGCTAAGGTGGTGGGAAGTGGGCATCAAGATGATTTATGTGGGCGTTTACTAAAGTATGTTGTGTAACATCGATATTTTGTAACTACTACACACAATCCAGGACCATTCCATTTTTTTTCCTGTTCAGTCTGTCACAGTGTCAAGAGGGGGGAAAAAAGTCGAAGTATTTGGTGTGGAAATGCCGATTTTCATTCCCACAGAGTTCTTCGCCCTTGTCTGTTACGCCATGGGTGCTGCCTGATTTTTATGGATGAAACGATGTCTGGGGCAGAGTTGGAAAAATGTTCTTCGAAATGTCACTCCATAATGAGCCAACACTTGTCGATATCTTTAGTAAACTGTCTGGGGAATTTGGGAAAAGGGAGGGGGTGGGTGGTGGTGGTGGATCAGACGTGCCCAATAAACGCACGTGTAACAATGACAGTAGCCTACTAGGCGTTAGTGCTAAAGTGTTCATTGAGACATTCAATTGAGATAGCATTTGGCACATATGCGCGAGACTATACATTTGTATTAAAATGTTTGTAAAATGGGACCCCTAAACTCAAGAAAACATTAAGAAACTGGAACAGACACAAAATAGAGCAGTGAGATTCATAACAAATGAATATTCACATTTGACTAGAGTAACACCTTTAGTAAAATCACTAAATTTAGAAAGCCTTCAGGACAGAAGACTCAAAAGTAAAGTAGCAATTATACAGAAAACACTAAACCATAATCTTCAAATACAAAAACAAAATTTAATAAAAATACTCTGCAAGACACAAAGATAAAGGCACATACCTTGTCCCATATGCTAGGACAAATTTGTACAAATACTCCTTCTTACCTAGTGCTATTAGAGCATGGAATGGGTTGCTTGAGCTAGCCAGGAAAACCAGTGACTTGGCAGAATTTAAGTCATTGGTTAATATGCATGACTAAATGCATGACGCGTAGGACGTAATCATCTTCTTTTTTGAAGTAACGTCTGTATTATATAAGATAAGATAAGATAAATGTTTCGGATGTTCCTTCAGAGTTGAAGATAATTTACTTTCTAGTCCAAACCTCCTGCTGGACGACGGGGAATGGGAGCGGTTTGAACCCGGGACCATCGATTAAGTCCGAACGACAGTCCAGCGCGCAAACCGCACGATCAGGCAGCCATTAGATCTAAATATTTGCTCAAAAGATTTTAAATATACATTCTAAGACTTTTCTTCCTCGCGTTAACTTCAACTGTAGAGCCGTCATTCTCAGTTGCGATGAAAAAAAAAAAGTTCATGTTTTTAGAGTAGCCGAATCAAGCAGACGTGACCAAATATTTCTTTCAATGTCAGCAATTCAGTGTGAAGTCTTATTTCTGCTTCCCCCAGTACAACTTGTTGAGTGATCTCATCGATCAGCTTGTATTTCGCTACTGTTTGTATTCGTAGGTTGAGAGGGACTTAAATCTAATGCAATGGAAGCTTGGTAAAAACATGCTAACACGACTCAGTATGGACTTATGATGTTTCCATGTGGGCACTTTGGCGTTTGAGGGGAAGGCTGGAGTGTTAGTGTGTGTCCGTGTGAGTGAGAAGAGAAGTGTGTATGTTTAGTGTGAAGTGCTGTGTGTGTGTGAGAGAAGAAAGCAATCGATGATTTGGACCAAAGTTTTTCATGTCTATTTATAAAATCTTCCTTTGATATCTCTTGTTTCTAATTCCGTCTTTTGTTCCGTTTAGTTCGTTTTGTCTATTATGTTCGTTTTCTCATCTCGCCTCCTCACCCTCTCTCTCTCTGTCTCTCTCTCTCTCTCTCTGTTATTTCTTATTGAATTTATTTCTTCTTGCTTCAGGCCCTCACGAAACTCTTGCCGGTCATCGTATTGAAACATACGAGTTGTCTTTTCTTTCCCCTCGGCTCTTGCCCGTCGTCTGCTTGATTTACTTGCCTTTTAAATGGCGTCTTTCGCTTTCTTTTTTATCCTGTTCCTGCATTCAAGCACAATGTCTCTCCATCTTTTACCGGCCACATTTCACTTTCTTCCCTAAATATGTACATAACCTCTTTCACCATCACACACATTCTATATATTCTTAACCCTCTTTTATTGTCCTTTTTTTAAATATTATTCTCTGTTTCCCTAATAGCATTTATCACCTTCACACATTATCTTTGAATTTCATCATTTCTTTATCACCTGTTTCCCTCACAATGGCCTCGCACCAGGGCCGGCCTCAGGCTAATGTAGGCCCTTGTCGAAATGAACAGGGTGGCTCCAAGTGAACTAGAAAAAAACAAAAACTCTAGACCGAAAAAATATGCAATTAGTTTTAAAAACAAACTTACGGTATGTATATCTAAATCAACAAATAAGTTACATTTATATAGCGCCGCTAGCACGAATGTTCTGCAAGGAGGATTGTTGATCAGCAGACTAGAAATAACATTTCCACATTTCACCAAAAGGAACAAACAATGGTCTTCTAACATACGTAGTCTGTCAGTAGGCTATGTCGTGAATGAATCTTGAATTATAGTAGAGATTTAGAGCTAGGCTAGTAGACATAGAGCCATAGAGTTCTGCTATGTTTGAGATTTGATCCATGTTTTGCAATTTGTCTAAAAAAAATTGTTCTTTTGTGTCCTGCGCCAGCCCCCCCCCCCCCCCCCCCCCAGGCGGCTGCCTAGTTTGCCCATGCCTAAATCCGGTCCTGCTCCCTACATTTGTTTCTTTTTCACTGCTTTAATTCTAACAAAAGTCATAGCAGCGTCCCGTTCCATCTTGTTTGGCATCTTGTTGACCAGTGTTTCCCAAACTGAACCCCGCGAACTACTGGTATAGTTAACTAGTAGGTCACTACGTGAATGGACCTCATTCACCAATCGTAAACAAACAACATTTAGTCACGTGATCTTATTGGCAAAACATTGGGGAAAAAACTGTCACGTGACAACCATCATGAATTAAACATGAGATCGTAAATTATATAGAAGAGATAGAGCACCACGTGGCTAAATGTTGTTTGTTTGCGATTGGTGAATGAGGTTCATTAATCTCTTTAAAAAATAAGCCAAGTGTTCCTCTAAATTTTTAAAATGTGCGAAGGGTTCCGTTAAGGAAACGGTTTGGGAAACACTGTTGTAGACTATGTGTCGAATCTTCCATGTATGCTTTCTATAACTCTACTACCAAAGCCATTTGATTGGTTGTACTGCCGTCACGTGATGGTACGGAAGCAGTCACCACCCTCTGATCGTCTACATCCTGTTTGAATCTTGTTACAGATCTATGTATTTAGCTGTTTCCAAACGTGTGCATCGATCTCTGTCAGCCTAGAGGACCACTGACGCGACAGTCTACTCATTCTTATGTGTAGCTCTACATGGCAACATCGTAGGTGTCGCTTAACTCTTTCTCTCCGTAATTATTTACCACATTCTGGTGGAATCAACGTTGGTATCGTCAGTTCGGAGAGAAAGAGTGAAAAGAAACGAAAAAGATCGACTTTTCAAAGTGTTAAAAAACAACAACACACCATTAAACGAATTAATTTCAGAAAGAAAACACCTTTTTTTAAAACGCTCCGCTCTTCGGCCATACTGTTTTATTTTCTGTTGTTTTTAGTTTCTATTTTACTTACAGAAATGAGATGCTTTTTATTTCCGTTTTCTAAAAAAAACTGCACATCAGAGGCGTAGTGGGGGGGGGGGGGGGGGACGGGGACAAATGGGGCACGATGGCCCGGGCACCACTCTGAGGGTGGCTCCACACGCAGAGTGGCGCTAAAAATTATTGTAGCTATTTCAGTTAGGTGATACATTCTACGGTTATTTATATTATATAACTATGTGTAATTATGAAATACTTTTTATTTATAAGCCTACATTTCTATGTGATGTTTATTGAAAATGGTGGGGAGGGCGAGCGCCAATAAAGTTTCTTGCCCCCGGGAGCACGTTGTGCTCACTACGCTTCTGCTACACAGTATTTCAAATTCTATAATATATATCCCTATATTCCAGTTTTCGCCCTGAATCCCCCCCCCCCCCCATTTTTTTCCCTCCCATTTAATTATGCCGGCATCTCACGGCTTTGCAAAATCTAGTGATTTGAGTCAAACGGTATGTGCCAATAGTTGGCTGTGAGCCACACTTGTTAAAGCGATGATGTCTGTGTGTGTGCGTGGTCTGTACATAGATACCAGACTATCTAGATCTAGCTCTGCTAGACCAGCACATCTCAAAACTCCCCCCCCCCCCCCCCGGCCATGCTATCTTTCATTTGTTTTAAATGATCATTTAAATTTAAATGTACACAGTTAGACGGGCAATACAGACACATTGTTAGCTATTACCTTGCCTTGGTTAGCACTAGGTAACCTTTAGACGAGCTCCTTTGGTGACCTTTGGCGAATACTAAAAGTCTACCCTTAGGCAGCAGTACAGTTCCAGTACCGTCTGATGACTACGATAGTTCTAAAATAAGCAGGAGCGTCTTATAGCCACATGATTAGGACTAGATCAAGTCACATCGATAGCTTAACTAATCAAACAATGCGTCAACTTTCCTGGGTTTAAAAAAAAAGCAGTATATGAAAAGCGAGACATAATTAAGACATTTGAAAATAGGGATATAACAAATCTCTTCTTTGTAATAGTGTCCTAAGGTTTGAGGTTGAGTTTACGACTATCGAAGCTTACCTCCTCCTGCCTGTCTGAACAAATTTCTGCCTGGGAAAGATCCAAGCAGAAGTAAATTATTGCATCCCTATTTCCGATGACTTGTATCCTAAGACCCTCTGATTAGAAGTGAGGCCAAATGCAGAGCACACCAGGGAAACTCCTTTATATTCCTTCTCTGTACCACAGAAGCCGTCTAGGTGCCCGCCATTAACCCCCCCCCCCCCCCACCCACCGAGGAACGGTGTATCAATAGTGACATGTTTGTTGGGGCTTTCTTCCATCCCTGCCAAAGCAATGGGCCCGGTCCTTAAGCACCCCAAAGGGAGGTTCTTTTTCGCTTCCTTATTTTCTTCACTAACGACCGTTTCCACCCTAGCGCCACGGTGAACCGAGAAACATTGCATGGGAAAATAAGTCACATTTTAAAAAAGGGATATAATAACTCACAGTTGAAAACAGCGACATAGAAAGACAAGAGTTTAAGATGGCGATATAACAAGAAACATTATGACATTTTAAAATGAGATTGCACAAATCTGAGACATTAAAAATAATATCTGTGTGTGTGTGTGTGTGTACTTTTATCTTATAAAATACAGACGTTACTTCAAAAAAGAAGATTATTACTTTTGACCTTCACACCACAAGTAGGTTAACAGAGGAGCATACAGTTTGACACTTTGAGAAGCGGTCTAGCCGAGAAGAGTTTCAACTTTGACACTCAGTTTTTTTTTGTTTTTTTGTCTCCAGTTTGCTGCATTTTAGATCTAGTTATTGGACATGTATTTCTCGGAGCTGCCCTTTGGGGAACAAAAAAAAAAAGGGGGGGGGGGGGGAACAGAGAGTCTGACATGTCCCTTCTGTCAAGCTTATCATCAACCTGTAGCTGCATGTCTGGTCAAGAATGGGATTATTAGGGTTAATATCAGACACTTTTTTACCCAATTTTTTCTTTGAAGACCATATATTTAACCAAAAAAAAAAAGCGACATTCCAGAACATTCAACATTCTTCTAGAATATTTCATCAAATCTTTCCAGCGAATCAAACGACATTAACAGATTATTATTCATATTAATTATCACATTCCATTTTTTTAAATTTACAAACATTAAATTACGATGGAATGCAGGTTTCTTTGTAAACAACCGCCAAACGTGTGGTCCTTATCATATTATTCCTGCTTCTTCTGCCGTAATATATAATTATAATTGCATACATTAAATAAACATGCTGCTTGGCTTGACAGCGCGTGAAAATAAAACTTGTAAATGTCCACCTCTCGTCCGCCACTGTTAGCAGACGACAGTTGACAGCCGTGAATAGATAACAGGAGTTACGTCTCTTGGCTGCTCTGAATTGTCATGAAATTTGGAGAAATTTTAACCCGTGAACGTAGTGTGTGGGGGGCAGGTGGGAAGCAGACCTATTTATTTAGACATATTAAATGCAGTCTAGTTTTTGTGTGAACTTTGGGTTTGGTTGACATGTTGTTGGCTTGTACTAGTTTGTATGTTTTGTTTCTGTAACACAGGTGTGAATAGAGAATAGAATCAACCAATTGTAAAAACACACAACGCCCTAATTTATAAAAAAAAAGACAATAGCAACAAAGTTTTGATTGATTGTAGATCGATGATGCCCATACATGGTGTCTTCAAGTTTTTGGAATCTACCAGTAAACGAGTTTACATTCATTCTCTTTAATAAAAGCGAGCTAGGCTGTTGAAATAACCAATGTCACCCCCCCCTCCTTTTTTTTTGTACACACACAGATCATTCGTAAAAAACTGTAGCCTATATGTTCACTGTATGGTTTTTTTTTAACCCGATCCATCTAACGACATTTTGTTTTCTGCTATTTCTTTGATTTAAGATTAGATTTCATCTACAACAATGCTAAGTTCGAAGTTTTTGGCTTTCACTATTCAGTTGTACGACTGTAAAATTAAATCTACGCCCAGTCCTGCCATCAGTTGTAACAACATTGAGTTAGATATCAAGGATAATGTGGTATTGAACTTGTAGAGGCCCTGCCTGGTGTTTTTTTTAATTTACTTTCATTAGACTTAGACGATTCAAACCTTTAATTGAATTTAAAAGTAGGTCAGGTGATTATAAGCAAAATATTTGAGCCAAAGAGGTTTGACCATTTTAAGCAGACATTTCTTAAGTAGGTCAGGCCTTGCAAGGAAGCATTTGTAAAGTAGGTCAGACCATTGTAAGAAAACATTTATAAAGTAGGTCAGACCGATGTAAGCAAATATTTGTAAAGTAGGTCACTTGCAAGCAAACATTAGTAAAGTAGGTCAACCATTGTAAGAAAACATTTATAAAGTAGGTCAGACCGGTGTAAGCAAATATTTGTAAAGTAGGTCACTTGCAAGCAAACATTAGTAAAGTAGGTCAACCATTGTAAGAAAACATTTATAAAGTAGGTCAGACCGGTGTAAGCAAATATTTGTAAAGTAGATCAGACCATTGTAAGAAAACATTTGTAAAGTTAGACCATTGTAAGAAAACATTTGTAAAGTAGGTCATGCCATGTAAGCACAAACAGTTGTTAAGAAGGTCAGACCATTGTAAGAAAACAAATCTGTAGTTAACCTCAAAGGCTTCCTGTGGTTAATTTACTGACTAGCTTCAGTAGACTCATTCCTGATGTGTAAATCTAAGTTTTCAAATTCATCTTGAGCTACTTAGGCCATTCACTGTTGACAAGTGTCAAAGAAGTGTGTATAGTGTCGAGTGACGAGCAAGAAACTAGTTCACACCTGACACTGACAATCAACGCCGTGACTGTAGTGTGATGTCATTGTGTTAGGTATCGATTCCTTGGTGAAGCTCAACACAGAGCCACGGCTGGTTTCACTCCGTAGAATCTCTCCACTTAGCCCTGACATTATCTCAGGCTTTTGTCTCTGCGCCATTTCTCCATCTGTCCAGCCCTGCTGCTTTGTAGGTAATAGCAGGCTGCAGCTTATCTCGTGTATTGATTATCAAAAGACTGGGAAGATTGAGTGCAAGAATTGCTGGAAAATTCCGGGGGGGGGGGGGGGGAATGATTTTTTTAATTCTCTTTGGGTGTCTTCGATTTTTAACCGATCATTTTAGTTGCTTGCAATAAATCAAGTCAAAAAGCTGATCTATTTGGCTAGTGAGTTGAAAATAGGAGATAGTACAAGCCACGACGAACAAAGTTCTATAGAAGACACCTTAGATCAGGGGTTCTCAACCTGTGGGTCGCGACCCCCTTGGGGGTCGATTGACGATTTGACAGGGGTCGCCTGAGACCATCGAAAATATGGACTGTTATGGTCTATTCTTCTATTTCTATATGTGTGTGTGTGGGGGGGGGTCGCGGAAGAATTGTGGGTCCTAAAAAGGGGTCGTCGAGCATAAAAGGCTGAGAACGCTGCCGTAGATCAACATGCGCTCATGTTAACCAGAGGTTCTTCAAAAGTATAAGAAATAAGGCAACACACAAGTCCAAAAGTCTGTTCTAGTGTTAGGCGCAATAGACTTGACCATAAATCCTATCTTCTCTCTCTAGTCAGTCTAAGCACTGCTATATGACCTGGCGGTATAAATATTACATTTGTCAGAAGGAAAGGATGACTGGATGACCGGAAGTAGAGACAAGGATTGATCAGGTTCTAAGTCAATCTGCTGCTTGCTGGGAAGTGATGACCATCGTCACAGGCCAGACTGACCCGTCTTGATCTATAATGACCCCCCTTGGTCTATACTGATCCAACTTGATTCACACTGACCATCCTGGTCATTATTGACCACAACGGTCGTCTGTATCCTATTTAACGATGTGTCACGTGATGGTAGCGGACAGCATGTCACTTGTAGGACCTTTGTTTTTGACAACTTAAAGCTTTACGTAATAGGACACTACCAACAGCCTTTACTGTTTAAAAAACAAAGCCAGTTGTACGATCTGGTCAATGGACCTCATTCACCAATCGTAAACAAACAACATTTAGCCACGTGATAATATTGATAAAACAATGAAAAAGACGTATCACGTGACAGCCTTTATGGATTGCGTATCTTGTATAGAAGAGATAGAGAACCACGTGGCTAATGTTGTTTGTTTACGATTGGTGGATGAGGTCCATTGTGGCTCTTTAGTGGAGAGGTGAAAGGTTAAGTTGTTGTTTTTATTGAGTTGACGTCGCAATCATTATCAATCATGTGATTAAAAGAGACTTCTTGATTTGATAGTGACTTTATCTCGACTGGTCGTTTGCCTTGATTGGATGCAAGTTAAATGGCTAGACGGATGACCACAACCTTTTTTCTAGTAACTAGTGTTAGTTTAGTAACCACTTCCAACACTAACTAGAGTTGAAGCATCCTAGTGGTGAAAGAAGTATTAAGCTTATGGGGCGCTGACAGAGTCTGCTTAGATCTAACATCTGACAACAATCCAGTTTGTTAGGCAGTGTTCAAATTGTATTGACCATGACCAAGGGTTATATATACATCTCTGGCAATTGATCAGCATTACAATTGTTGTACAGTTGTACAGCCAGTACAAGTCTTTCAGGGAACTCTATCACTTGTTTCATTGAATTTAACAAATGTTCTCTGTGTTTAAAAAAAAAAAAAAGACTAATCTTCCAGGCTGCTCCTCCTGAGCTCAGCTTGGTGAAAACTTTGACCGAGTTTGACAAGATTGATTTCTTCCAGTTAAGGTGTTTTGAACATCAATTTTTCGAAATGGATTAGATCTTGTTTAAGCTTTTGAGTTGCTTAAAATTTGATATTGTTTCCTGGGACACATCTCTCTTTACTGAAACTCACTTTCTCTTCATCCCCATCCTCTTTCTCTCTCTCCTTAACTCTCTCTCACTCACGCTTTCTTGACGCCCATTCTCTTTCTTTTAAATAGATGTGTTCTTTTATTAACACATTAATTGTGTACTTTTACTAACACATTAATTGTGCACTTTTATTAACACATTAATTGTGCACTTTTATTAACACATTAATTGTGCACTTTTACTAACACATTAATTGTGCACTTTTACTAACACATTAATTGTGCACTTTTACTAACACATTAATTGTGCACTTTTACTAACACATTAATTGTGCACTTTTACTAACACATTCATTGTGCACTTTTACTAACACATTAATTGTGCACTTTATCTTGTTCCTGAAATGAACCAGGGTGTATCCTGTAGTCTGCGTGTTTCTATCCTGTCTTGTCACTGGAATGAATTTCAGTGTGTTTGTATTTTACCATGTTGCTGCCTGGGTTTCAATGTATGTTTGACTCAGTTAAGCTCTCACCATAGCACTGTTTACAGCATTTGGCCGCCATATTGCCTTGTCGCCATGACACCTGTTATCGTCTGTTTAAATCTGGCCAACAAAATGAACTCCAGCACTGAAGTTTGTGCCAGCGTGGCATATGAAGATGTCAATAGTATTAGAGTTTTCAATCGGATTATTCAACAAACGTGATTGATGGCTAGACCCTAGTCAGATGAAACATTCCCGATCTAGTCAAGTGGATAATAAGATGGACTCACTTCTTCAACAGCCGATCGGATCACGTGATGCGCAGTGACCTTAAAACCGGATGTAATGATGTACTTTTAGCGCATTGGCTATTTCTTTCGTGTGTTCCCTATTTAACTCTTTCTCTCCTAACTGACGATACCAGCGTTGATTCTACCAGAATGTGGTAAATAATTACGGAGAACAAGAGTTAAGTACTCTCTGATAATTTTATTATGGGTTTAACATATTGATGGCATTCTTCTTCCGTTAGAAAAGGTCGTTTAGTTACCAACAACCTTGACCCACCTCCAATATCTTTTTGTTTCATCGTCCTAAATATTATCCTACGAGGCCCCTGTCTGGAATCTGTGACGTAAATCTCTCCTGAATGTGGTTGTAGCTAAAGACCGAGAGACATGTCAAAACTTGAGCTGGCCACTAACGACGCCACACACACACACACACAAAATGTGGTCCCTCTGGGGGAAGGGAGGGATAAAAGTTGACATGCGATGACAACAATTTTTAATGTCCACATGAATGTTACCTCTCTCCACCACCGCACTGTTCCTCCCTTCCGTCCTTCACTAAACGTACAGCGGTTAGTCCCCCTTTCGGGGCGCTGAATTGAATGTTTGCTTATAAAGTCAAGTTTCGTTCATTATTTCCATAACGTACATTTATGGGGGACGCCGTGGCTGAGTGGTTAAGCGCTTGGCTTCTGAACCGGGGGGGGGGTGTGGTTCGAATCTCGGTGAAGATAGGGATTTTAAAATTCGTGATTTTAGGGCGCCCCTGAATGTACCCAACTCTTATAGGTGCCAGACTATAGTAAAAAAAGTAAAGGCCGTTGGTCGTTGTGCTGGCCACATGACGTCCTGCTCGTTAACTAATGGCCAAAGAGACAGATGACCTTAACATCATCTGCCCTAGAGATTACTTTGGTACATTGAAGGGTTTCATGAGCTAGTCGACGTCTTATTGTCCAGTAAGGACACCTACACTGCAGGAGTTGTAATGTTTGTTGGACATGCTTTGAATGTTCCTTCAAAGTTAAAGATACTCTACTTCCTAGTCCAAACCCTCCCGCAGGACGACGGGGGATGGCAGCGGGCAGGATACAAACTCGGGACCATCGAGACGACCGAACGACAGTATAGCGCACACATCGCACGATAAGGCAGCCAAAATTTAGTGATAGGCACCGTACCAATGCCCCAAATGCCTTATTGAAATACTCCACGTGATGGCTGCTCTAGTGTCTTCCATTGTTATTATGTTGCAATAAAGGGTCATAGAATGGAAGGAATGTTTCTGTGAACTTGATGACAGCTTAAATCAGTGAAATCAACTAACTGGTTGAACCAGTACAAATTAAAAAGCTGGTTGAACCAGTGAAAATTAAAAAGCTGGTTGAACCAGTGAAAATTAAAAAGCTGGTTGAACCAGTGAAAATTAAAAAGCTGGTTGAACCAGTGAAAATTAAAAAGCTGGTTGAACCAGTGAAAATTAAAAAGCTGGTTGAACCAGTGAAGCGTCCCGAGACATGACGTTAAGCTGCGCTCCTCTTTCCTTAGCACTTTCGGAGCTCAAAAGTGCTCTTCTTCTTTTCTATCATTGTGTCTGCCTCCTCCTTTCCTCAGTCTGCCTTCATTGATCATCACTCTGTCTCCTTATCTCTAAATATCTCACTACGTCCTAGACCAGTCCGTTTGCCGTGGACTGCGACGGGTAAGGGGGGATAAAGAGATCCTGGTGTTTGAGTGGTGGCTATCTGAGGATAAACCACCACAACACAATACTTTGGCTCCAAGTTCCCCTAGACCTGAGGCCCAGATGGCCCGCTCTGGGTCTGGATATCTTCCTCCAACATGATTTATGCATACTTAATGATGCATCACCGACCTACTTGCACCCAGGAACTGGATCTCTCACATGCATTGACCTCACCGTATGCGTCCCTGGACTTCTGGACGACTTTAAATGGTCAGTTAGCAATGATCTACGGGGAAGTGATCACTTCCCAATCATTATTGCTAACAATCTCCCCTCATTGGGACGACCTCAGCGGTGGAAACTGAATAAGGCCGATTGGGAACAATTCCAAAAAAGATGCTCAGAGGATATTACAGAAAATATCCTCGATGAACAGAACCCAGCTGATACCTTTGCTAGCAAGCTACTTAGTATAGCCAGGATAGTTGTCCCCCTAACCTCCGCAAATCCAAAACGGCCTAGCAAACCATGGTTTGATATAGCCTGCAAAAGTGCTATTGGCGATAGGAAAAAACGACTGGCTGCATTTATAAAAAATCCATCCCAGGAAAACCTAAAGCTATTCAGAATAGCTAGAGCAAAGGCTAGACAAACCATACGGTCAGCCAAAAGGAATTCTTGGAGAAGTTTTGTCGGCAGTCTGGATGCCAAAACTTCTGCTACAGCGGTCTGGAAGGCAGTAAGGCGAATCAAAGGGAAAGAATCAAATGCAATAGGGCATCTGAAAAACCAAGGACAAACTGTCACGTCCCCCAGAGAAATAGCTGACTGCCTTGCATCCTCAATAACAGAAAAGTCATCCACTGCACATTACACGCCAGAGTTTCAAAAAGTCAAAACCAGGGAGGAAAGACACCCCATTGATTTCAGATCAGAAAACAATGAAGACTACAACAAACCGTTCTCGCTTGAGGAACTGAGGGAATCGCTAGACAAGTCACATGACACATCGCCTGGAGAAGATGAAATCCATTACCAGTTCCTCAAGCACCTTCCCGAACCCTCATTGGCAGTCCTGCTAGGGGTCTATAACTGTGTGTGGCAAACAGGCGCTTTCCCAAACAGCTGGAGGAAAGCCACAGTTATACCGATACCTAAACCGGGAAGAGACGGCTCTGACCCAGCTAACTATCGACCAATAGCACTAACAAGCTGCATCTGCAAAACCATGGAAAGAATGATTAACAGTAGGCTGGTCTGGTACCTGGAGAGGAACAAAGTGATCTCTAACTACCAGTGCGGATTCCGGCAAGGGCGGACAACAACTGACCACCTGGTAAGGCTGGAAGCTTGTATCAGAAATGCATTACTCAGAAGAGAACATCTAGTAGCTGTATTCTTCGATATAGAAAAGGCCTATGACACAACCTGGAAACATGGCATTCTACGTGAGCTGGAGCTTATGGGGCTTAAGGGACATCTTCCCCGTTTTGTGGGGGAATTCCTGAAAGACCGAAAATTTCAGGTTCGAGTGGGCAACACCACTTCTGACACTCATGACCAGGAAATGGGTGTACCCCAGGGCAGCATTCTGTCAGTCACCCTGTTCAACATTAAAATAAATAGCATCATAAATGCTCTGTCCCCTGGCATAGAGTGCTCTTTGTATGTTGATGACTTTGTCATTTTTACTTATGGGAAAAACATGAACACCCTAGAAAGAAAATTACAGTTATGTTTAAACAAAATTCAAAATTGGGCAAACGATAATGGTTTTAAATTTTCGGACTCCAAAACAGTTAGTATGCATTTTTGTAATTTAAGGGGACTCCACCCAGACCCTGAACTATTTATACACAAAAAGAAGATCTCTGTCGTGAAAACTACAAAATTTTTAGGCCTCACTCTAGATTCCAAATTTAATTTTCTCCCCCACATTAAGGAACTTAAGAGAAAATGCCAAAAGTCGTTAAACATACTTAGAGTGCTCAGCCATACGGACTGGGGAGCTGACAGAGATACTTTGCTGCTGCTATATCGCAGTCTAATTCGATCCAAGCTAGACTACGGATCCATAATATATGGAGCAGCAAGGAAGTCGTACCTAAAAATACTGGAACCAATACAAAATGCTGCCCTGCGTCTCTGTCTCGGCGCGTTTCGTACATCACCTATCCCAAGCCTCCATGTGGAGGCTGGAGAACTCCCCATGGATATAAGAAGGAAAAAGCTTGCAATGCAGTATATAGTCAAGCTAAAATCCAACCCTACGAACCCTGCTTTCGATTCCATATTTAACCCCACAGAGGTAGAATTATACAATCGAAGGCCTAATGTCATACAGCCGTTAGGCCTTCGAATGAGAGAACCCATCCAAAATTTAACTCCACCCATTAACCAAATCTCTAAAATAGAAACCCCTCAGAATCCTCCTTGGCTAATGAATAAACCCAAATTAAATTTATCCCTCCTTAATTTCAAAAAAGAAAATACAGACCCAAGCATACTACAAGTCCACTTTAGGGAACTGCAAGAGAGCTACGGAGATTGCTACGGATCCAAAATGGATGGAAAGGTCGCGTGTGCCTGCTCCTTTCGGAACAAAACAATCTCCCGTAGACTCCCCGATGGCTGCTCCATCTTTACGGCCGAATTGCATGCAATATCGCTTGCACTTATGGCCGTCAACGCATCAGAAAGGAGGAAATTTATAATCTGCTCCGACTCCAAATCTGCATTGCAAGCTTTGGGGCGGATGAAGACTGACATTCCACTGGTACATAAGAGCCTGAAGCTGTTGGACCAAATAACAGCCGACCATACGGATGTCACCTTCATCTGGGTCCCCTCCCATGTGGGCATTGAGGGAAACGAAGCCGCAGACAGAGAAGCAAAGAGAGCCCTAAATCATGCGGTGTCAGGAACTCAAATTCCCTGCTCAGACCTGAGACAAAGTATTGCCTCTGCCATCTACCAAGAGTGGCAGGACCGATGGGAGGCTGAGACTCACAATAAACTCAGGCAGATTGTGGCGGATGTCAGGTGGCGGTCCACATCTAAGGGTCTGACAAGGCGTGGTAGCACGACCATGTCCAGACTTAGGATTGGCCACACCTACATCACGCACTCTTTTGTGCTGAAGAAAGAAGAGCCCCCACTTTGTGAGTATTGTGACTCTCGCCTCACCGTGGAACATATCCTCATCGACTGCCCCAGATACCAGGATGTCAGGGGAAAAATATTTTAGAGCCACTAATTTAAAAACACTATTCAATAATGTCGACCCTGGGAAGGTACTGGGCTTTATCCGGGAAGTGGGGTTGTCTACGAAGATCTGATTTATGAATTCTGTAGACATGTACTATTTACATTAGATTTTTACCAAATTATTAAATTTTTACTACCTCTACTATTTTAACTGTGAATAGACCTTGATTTTAATGATTTGACTGTATGGAATTTGGCCTTTGCTGTGTGGAGGGAGAGTGGCCCTTGAGGGACTGCAGGCACGACATGGCCTAAATTGTGCCGATGTGCCCAAAATCACAAATCGAACCAGTGAAAATTAAAAAGCTGGTTGAACCAGTGAAAACAAAGTTTCATATTTTGTCTGAAGAAAAATTTCCAGCTTTGAATGATTTGCTTTTGTTTTTTTTTAACTAATTTCCATGAAGGTCAACTACAGTGTCATTCGTATTTGTCATCTGATGCTTTATGTGACATTGACATTTTAATCAATTGGACTGTAACTGTAGCCACCTCCCCTGTCCCCTTCCGCCTTAACGTGACTGCGTAGCTCAATCCACAATCAATACGGCGCTAATACCTGATTGATGTGATGATTGGCTATCGAGATTAGAATGGAACGGTATAGTTATTAGTGTTGGTCAGCTTGCTGCTCTATTAAACAACAAACCACCAACTGCTGCACTATTAAGTCTTTGAATACCAGGCCACCAACTGCTGCACTATTAAGTCTTTGAATACCAGGCCTCCAACTGCTGCACTATTAAGTCTTTGAATACCAGGCCTCCAACTGCTGCACTATTAAGTCTTTAAATACTAGGCCTCCAACTGCTGCACCATTTAGTCTCTGAATACCAGGTTCTATTAAGTCTTTGAACCATATGCCCCCCCCCCCCCAACTGCTGCAATCTTTGAATTGTATGTCTAAAAGTGTTGCACTATTAAATCTGTTAACACCAGGCCTCTAAATGCTTCACTGGTATGTCATTGTCTACTTCTTACAAAGTATGGCCAGCGGGCATGTCTACCTCTATTAAATGTTCATGTTTCTGTGACCTAAATTGGGCTTTTCTTTGATACCATTGGAACGCAGCACTCAGTTGTGCTAGTCAATCACAGTTCTGGCTTCAAGTGGTTGTAGATTAGATTAGCATTAGACTAGATTGGAGATCAGCTTTGCATTTGCCCTAGTTTCCAATCACTACTTAACACTTAAAGATGTCAGTCAGCTTTACGAGATTAAGATGAGCTTATCACTTGAGTTGTCTTTCATTCATCAATTGAAAAACAAAAAACAACATGCCAGACATCATGCCTGACTGTGACACTCTGTAACAAGAAGTCTAATTGACCCTCGCATATTGGCAACATTCCTGGCCCTGACACTCTGTCATTGTCATTGATCGCGCATAGCTTTATCCCATTAATACGTCATAGCCACCCAAACCCTGGCACTGTGACATTGCCATCTTATCATGATTTAGCGACATTGCTATTTAAATGCTTACACTAGGCATTAACAATTAAGCCCCGGCACTTTGACATTGACACTATCCTAGCAATATGACATTGACACCATATCTTGACAGTTTACCAGTGTCATTTTGTATTGACAATATATAATTAACATCTTATCATTGCAACTGGGACAATGTCATTGGTGAATGAGAATAAGTTTATCATCGCTACATGATGTGGACATAGCATCCTGGCACCATGACAGACACAATGGCACAATGACTTGGGCACAATGGCACCATGACTTTGATATTACATCCTGGCACCATGACTTTGGGCACAATGGCACCATGACAGACACAATGGCACCATGACTTTGATATTACATCCTGGCACCATGACTTTGATATTACATCCTGGCACCATGACTTTGATATTACATCCTGGCACCATGACTTGGGCACAATGGCACCATGACTTTGATATTACATCCTGGCACCATGACAGACACAATGGCACAATGACTTGGGCACAATAGCACCATGACTTTGATATTACTTCCTGGCACCATGACTTGGGCACAATGGCACCATGACTTTAATATTACATCCTGGCACCATATAGTTATAGCTTTTATATTTATAGCTTTTATATAGCGCTACTTCTTATAGCATGCTCATAGCGCTTTGGTCCAATCTCATTTGTGGACCAGTGGGGGGGGGGGGGGGGGGGGAGGGAAGTATCTAGGAGTTGGTTTTCCGTGCTGCCTTTAGGCGCTAAGTAAACACAACTCTGCCCGAATCGAACCTCGAGCCCCCTTCTAGGTAGCCAAGCCAAGCTACGCACTTAGCCTCTCGACCACGCTTCCCACACCATGACTGCATTGGCATGATATTCTTGTACCCTTGCATTGATTGTAATTCAATCTCTACGTTGGACGTTCATTTCAAAAAACGTTTTTGTTTATTCCTTGCTTTGTCTGCTAATGCCGCCATCCGTGACATTTCAGCTACCAAGGCTGTCATTCAAACTTGCCAGTTCTTTCCCTTGTCCCGCCATTAGTCAAGTCTACCATGCATGAATTGTACAACTTACAACAGAAGAGATTGAACGTCCACGGTCCGAATGCAGGAAAGTCTTCCCATGCCCAACTCAGGCGAATAACTCTCATTTGAATTCAAGTAGACCATTCAATTCACTTGTTCATAATAAATCAATCTTTATTAACTTCAGGTAGATCATTCAATTAACTTGTTCGTACTAAACCACTCTTTACTGACTCGAACAAGAGAATTCAATTCACTAGTTCATAAATCACTCTTCATTGACTTCAGGTAGACCATTCAACTCACTTGTTCATAATAAATCACTCTTTACTGACCTGAAGAGGACGATTCAACTCACTTGTTTATAATAAATCACTCTTCACTGACTTGAAGAGGACGATTCAACTCACTTGTTCATCATAAATCACTCTTCACTGCCATCAATTCACTTGTTTTTTTAATTGGATCCAGTTTCGTTTTGGTCGAAGCTTGTGTCTGCGTGTACACAATAGATCTAATGTTTGTTTTGTTTGAAGACTTTAAAAGCGCCTTGTGTTTACGTTGTGTTTGTTTACGCCGCCATTAACATTCAAATAGACCAACTAGAAAACGTCAGTAATGCCCGCGACACTCCAGCGATATGCCCTTCACACGCTCGCGCTAAGCCCCTAACAGCGACGCGCGATTCTCCCGCTGGGCCGCGAAATCAAAGCCCTGCAGATGTGCATCGGTGCGATTGATTAGGTCAAAGTGGCGTATCGTGTCAGCGGAGGTCAGCGTGGAACAAGGACCACTTATTGTCATGGCTACCAGAAGTACAAACAGCTTTTGGCACAGAACAATGGTTCTGACAGGGCAGTGGGTCGACCCCAGTGTCAAACGGGTTCAGAGATTACTGGGTAATTGCTTCCCTTTGCTTCAACTTTCTTTAATGCAATAGTCTGGCGATTGACGTATAGCACAGCCATGTTAGTGACATCTGTTTGATGTCATCTTAGCTGTTAGATGTATTAGTGACATCTGTTTGATGTCATCTTAGCTTTAAGATGTATTGGTGACATCTGTTTGATGTCATCTGAGCTGTAAGCTGTGTTAGTGACATCTGTGTGATGTCATCTGAGCTGTAAGCTGTATTAGTGACATCTGTTTGATGTCATCTGAGCTGTAAGCTGTATTTATGACATTTTCAGTCAATCGACCTATAAATGTAAGTTATGCTATGGGCTTGTACTGTAATTAAATAATCACATCCCCATTAAGATAGTGTCAAGCTATCAATGCAGGTTGTAAGTTAAGTAGAACCCCCCCCCCCCCATTTTATTTTGGAGGTCGTTGTTGTAAATCCGGTCCTGGCTAACTCTGTCAGCCCTAACTTAGTTCCATGTGTTCTATATACGTTCAGATCTATCCCCCACATTACACCCAGTGAAAGGAATCTGTCTTAGCAATCGATACGAGTCACAGGGAGACCACATTGACTTAGACTATTACTGTCTCCCTTGGATGTATAGGGTTGTACAGTTGTGCGTAGAGTATATCTTGTACATATGTAGTAGAAAAAGTATAGCCAATGGATTCAGTAGTAAGGAGACTAGATCTAATGTATGTAGAGTATAGTCAATGTATTAGTGCAATATTATGCGTGTGTATTAGAGATTATGGCTGGAATACTAAACAGCAGCGGTTCTCAGATTGCGGGAAGGGTAGAAGTCCTGTCAAGGACAAGAAAAAAAAAGGGGGGGGGGGGGGGTAGCGAGAGGAATATTTTCATTGTAGTTACACGTTTATGTTCAAATATTAAGCAAGTAAAATACAATTATTAACTTTGTTTTTTTTAATAATATGAAAATATATTCAGTAAGTGTCGTTGACTCATCTTCCTAATAGGACCTTGTAAAGTCTATACAGTTTTCGCGAGAGGCGCTTGAAACATGGAAATGTATTTGCAAAGAAAAACTAGAACATTGTTTGTTTGTTTGTTTTACATGTTTCGGATGTTCCTTCAGAGTTGAAGATAGTCTACTTCCTTGTCCAAACCTCCCGCAGGACGACGGGGGATGGGAGCGGACAGGGTTTGAACCCTCGACCGTCGATGAACCCGAGCGACAGTCCAGCGCGCAAACCGCACGACCAGGCAGCCATGTTATAATTATGTCTTTTAATATCTTTTCTTTTTCATTACATTCTTAAAGTACTCACGGACTCCAGTGCTGGAGCTTACAGCGCTCCCGCAGGCTCCCAGTTGGCTTTGGGGGGGGGGGGGGGGGCGCAAACGAAATTTTTGTTCTTTTACGTAGGCGCCACTAGCAAGAGTTTGAGAAACATTGGATGTATTACTGGAGTCTAAATCTCAAAACCAAAATTTAAAAAAAAAAATCTTTCCTGTTTCGTTTTATTGAAATACAAACAACTTTGGGGTGGAAATCAAAATCGTGAGTACAGCTAGTCTCAGTCCTAGTTGTCTAGAGTTTGAATCTTCACTTTGTGAGTTCAGTGAGTACAGCTAGTCTCAGTCCTAGTCGTCTAGAGTTTGAATCTTCACTTTGTGAGTTCAGTGAGTACAATCTCATGTCTACAAAGTACAACAAAGCTTGCTCTCTTCAGTCCATCACATGTCTGGTGAACTTGTATTCCTGGCTACCTCAAATCTATTGGTTGAAATACAAAGTTTTGTGTGGAAATTCACTCAACAGAATGTGTTGAATGGAAATGTTGTCAAGGATAGATACTCGTGTGTGTTTGTCATTTTAAACAATTAGCAGAGGTCGCTAGTTCGTACTTCAAGAGTATCAGGAATCTAGTGTCACTAGACTATAGACTTATTCAAGTTACAAATGGACTAAACACAGTCACTGCCAGCGTGAAGTTTTCTTCTTTTTTTAAAACTACTACAAACTCCTCTCGTCACCTCCCCCCCCCCCTCCCTCTCTCTCTCTCTCTCTCTTGTTTAACAGATCAATGCTTCTCTTATCACGTCGACCACTTTCTCCGGACGTTGACCGTCACCTGACTCTGGCCATACGTTGACCGCTACTCTGTACATACATGGACTAACGCATGGGTAAACAACTTACTAATAGAACTCATTGCTAACTTCGGGCATTTGTTTTGCAAATGGGGGCGTGGGTGGCTTATTGGTGAATTTTGAACAAGTTATTTCTCCCACTTCCTATTCTCGGATAAAGTTGAAACTAGCCACACAAGTATTCACTGTTACTTGACAAAAAAAATGAATCAATCCAAAAAAATAAAAATGATTAATTAAATAATGGCAATTAATTAATTTTGTTTGATATCGAAAAGGGTCAATAAATATAGTGAGATGCCATTCATTAGCTTTGTATTTTTTATATTTTTTGTTTTGTCTACGACGACATATTTTTGTTGGACTGGCCTTGACTACTACTATTACTATAACTTATAATAATATTAATAACAATAATAATAATAGTACCGGTCCACTGTTACATGTTACTAGTCTTTTCTTCTGCAAGGGCTTCCATCAAAGGATATCTTTTCCATTGCCATCTTGCCCAGCTATTTTCAGGCAGTAAGCTGTCTCTCTGGCAAGTTTGTTTCTACTTGACTGGTGCTTTGTAATAGTCAGTGGCAAATAGCGTGAAGGGCGCTTAATAAAGCGCCCGTTTCTTTACCATGAGTTTATTATCTGGACTGAAACAGTTTCATGGCATGCTGGAGGGGGGGGGGATGTCTGAGTACATGGATGGGAGTGGCTGGTTTAATAGCCTCGCTATATTCAGAAAGTTGATCCGATGACCCAAATTCCACTGACTCACCGGAGATATACATACAAATCAAACAAGAACATAAAAACTAAAATGCTATTCAACTTAAGTTTAAATAGTTAGGCCAATAATAGAATACGCATCCTCTGTTTGGGATCTTTCAACCCAAGAAAACATAAAAGAGACCAGAACAAATACAAAATAGAGCAGTGAGCTTTATTACAAACGAATATTCAAATTTGATTAAGAGTTAACACCATTAGTAAAATCACTAAACTTAGAGCCAAAGTAAAGTAGCTATAGTACATAGAAAACTAAAACCGTAATTTACAAATAGAAAAAAACAACACCTAATGAAATACTCAGAAAGACAAAACGATAGAGGCACATTTTCTTATTCCATGCGATGGAACAAATTTGTACAAGTGCTCCTTCTTCCCTAGTGCCATTAAAGAATGGAATGGTTTGCCTGAATCAACCTGGAAAACCCACGACTTAGCAGAGTTTAAGTGATGGATTAGATCGACACATGAAATGCGCAGGGCGTACTTATTTTCTCTTTTGAGTAACGTCTGTTATTTATAAGATAAGAAGCAACCCGATAAAAGTATAAGCTCGTTTCTCCTAATATAGGGTTTTTCCCATACTTAGTCAAGAAATAGAAATGTCTTCAACCTTTAGTACAGGAAACAATTATCTCCCCTTGCATGTTAAGTCTTTTATGATGGTATTCACGAAACTTCTAGGCTTCTAGTATAAACCTCCTGTTTGCACTCTTGGACGCGTCCAGAACGTGACACTCGATGAGCTTCAGTTGCTGCCTTATTCACAGAACATTCACCACGATTCTTGGCTAGCTCTAGATACTAGTGATAGACATTCAAGTTGAGCCAATGGTTTAAGGCTGACAGCTCGTCGCGTGGCTGTTAGAGACACACAAGTTGTCGTGGATGTATTCACATCATGGTTTCAGATTACTTTACTGTGTTGTTGAGATCCTCAGTGGAAAGATCGTTGGTCTGTCCTCTCCATCCCCTATATGCTCGCTGTATTGCGCTCTGGATTGTCTTTCCGGTGGTCTCAAAAGTCCTGAGTTCGTACACTGCCCTCTGCTATCCCCTTGCTGGAAGTTTGGGCTAGGATACAATGACTTAACTGTATTTAGCCCTTGTTATGTAAAGGGAGAGTGATCCTTAAAGGATTACGGGCACGACATGGCCTTTACTCAAACTCATACAATTATCTTGAGAACCTGAAGGAACATCCGAAACATTACAAACATTGGGGGCGTTATGAGAACAGTCCACGACCTCATGGAAGCAGTTTGCGACTTCCATTCTTATTTCCCAATAAGGAAACTTCCTGCATACACTCCTATGAATTGTACTTAAATTCAATCCTTTCAATTTGCAACTTGTTAGTAGATCGATTTTTTAAAATCTATAAATGAATAACTTATTTAAAAAGCTTTATATTTAACTTTAATTGGTTGTTTTTTTTTAATTCACAAAGCATCAGGCTCCTACTAGTGAGCTTGTATTTTCCTATTTGGTGATTTTATGTAACGCTTTGTTCTAATCTATCTCTATATAAACACTTAACCAGTGCTTTAGTTTTCACTCTTCACCTCACCACAGCTAGAAATCTGTTTTAAAAACACATTTGTAATGGATACATTTGCAAAATTGCCCCAGGGGAGGGGGGGGGCTAGCGAAAAGCTAGATCTACGATAACAGTTTTACAGTCTTTACACGGTCAATACAAAATACATAGAACTAGGTTTATTTTAGAATCTCGGCATAGCCATACACTATACATACAAAGAGCTAGTTAGAGGCTCTGCGATATAAAAAGCGTAGAGCCGCTGTTGTCGAAAACTGAGTGTGATCGTTATGCTGTCTTCCCTGTGCCCTATAGTCAGCTCCCCTCCCACCCCCCTTCCCCCAGCAGTACTACACTGTCCTGCCCCCCCCCCCCCCCCCCAATCCTTTTCAAAGTACAAGCCTACCATCCTATCTCTTGTCACTCGTAGCGAGCCTGGTTCCTGCCTCCTTCCCCACCCACCTGACAAGTCTAGAGGTAGAGACTTGAGTAGGAAATTATAGAACGCGCCATTGATTTGCTCGTCAGCACGTGCAGACTACACGATGGGGAAAAAAAAATGAAACATTGGGACTGAAGTTTTAGGCTAGTTCTTAAACGCTGGGTAAATGGCGCCCCCTAGCGGTCGAGAATTCTAAAGTGCACTTTATCTTTGAAAGTCATCTACAACGCGCGCGCATGTATGTGTGTAAGTCTAAAACAAATTATCATATTATGTTGATAATTCACTAAGTCAATAGTTCACTTGGTTCTAGTCAAGTACCCAGCCTGTGTATTTACGGATGTATTGTCGAAAAAAACTGTGGCTGGGGGTGGGGGGACGTAAGAGGAGGGTAACCTATGAAATGATAAGATCTGGTTTTGAGATCCTTCAACAGGCCAGTTTTTATGAGGCGGTGTTCTCTCCCATCGTGGCAGCGCCCCCCCCCCCCCCCCCCCCCAGGTCGTGTTTGTGTGCAGTGAATGCACAGGCTCGGACTTCTCTGGTCAGACTTTGATCGCCAAGTTCAACGCCCAAGGTCACGTCAATCAAACAGACCGAGCCCCAGTCCTGCACCTGTATTTTGCTGCAGGGCTTGGAGCCGGAAGCTGTGGTAGTGTGGAGACCCACAATTCACCTTGTTGACCACTGCGCATGTTTTGTGTCCAACAACTGTTAGTACTTTATGCAGTCAATAACAGACTAGAAATGATGGCTTCTTTCCCCCCCAGAATAGATCTGGCAGTTAGAAAGTCATTTATTTAATGTTGAAACGGGATCGAATCTCTTGTAATCCCCCCCCCCCCCCCCCTTTTTTTATATTTGTTTTCTTCGCCTACAATAAAATTGTTCCCCCACTCCCTTTCTCCTAATTCTGCATCGGTGTATCGGGTCAGTGCTGGTTAATGCTGTCATCTATTAGATTACTTGACGGAAATAAATTGAGTCTACGCTTGGACAGAGAGGGAAATTACAAATCAACGGTCTCCACACAAATCTGCTTCTCTTTTGTTTTTTTGCTGTTGTTATAATATATATATATATAAATCCTTGATGGTTAGTGTCATCTTGTCTCAACTGTTTCTCTGTGGTACTTCTATTTCCCTGATGTTTAGTGTCATCTTGTTTCAACTGTTTCTCATGTTTAGTACTTTGGTAATCTAGGACACAGGGAATGATTGGGAGCCATGATACAGGGGTTCGTAAGACACGGAACCATTAGACAGAGCCTCGTGAGACATATGGAACCATGTGATATAGGTATGTGAGACAGAAACATGATGCAATCAAGTGTTCATGAAATATTCATGGCTTTGGAGTTTAGGGAACCACGACACTTAAGCCCTGTCGTTGCTGTTTTGTAAAAATAAAATTTCATCTTAAGTATAACTTCACAAATTTCATAAGTACAAGATAAGTTCATTAGTATGAGATAACTTCATAAAGTGATGATAATGTTCGTGCTCTATAATAGTAAAAAAAAAAAGAAAAAGTAAAGTCTCCCCTTTTCAGGCCTTGCGCTCTATAGGGCAGAAGATGTTAAGGCCATCTTTTTCTTTGGCTAATGGTTAACGAGCAGGATGTCTTGTGACCAAAACAACGACCAACCGCCTTTACCTTCCCCCCCCCCCCCCCCCCCCCCACTACAATTAGGTACCCATTAGAGCTCTATACAAAACTATTCTTCATACACCTACATTAGGGAAATACCTCTACCAACCTAGCACTGTTTTGTTTGGTTTAGAATACACTCTGTCTGCATTTGAGATTTTCACACAGGAATGTAAAATCCATACATAGCAAGGTTTTTTTGGTGTATCCGGTGTACAGACTACAAGGACGTATTGATACGCGAAGTATTTGAATGGATCCTAGAATAATCTCAGTGCAACTTTTCAGCTCATCACATTTCTTGAAGCTCCAACGTCTGTAGCACACAGTCATTTTCAGTATTTAGTTGGCAACAGGGATCTGTCAACATGGCGTCCTTGACATTGTTTATTTTGTCAGTTTTCAAATCTCTCCCTATCTTCCTCTTTTTTTCTTCATTTTCTGCCTTTTTTTTTTTAAGCTCCCATTATATCGCCGCCACATGTCGTCATATCGCCCACCCCCCTTTTTTTGTTGTTGTTGTTCTGTCTTACGGAATTTTATTGTTAACAAACATAAACCGGATCTTCAATATGAAAGTTTAAACGAAGAGCAGGTAACTGTGGTTGATTTTTGGTGTGAAATCACCCAACGATCACTTTGAAACAATCTCGTTTTCAAAACGAGGCCGTTAAGTAATCAGCATTATTTTAAAAATTGATTGATCTGTAAAGCCAATACAACCAAAGCAAATGTTGATTTCAACAGTAGTTTTAAATGTAAGACAAGCTCACACGAGTTGACTCGCTTGTCAGGGTTACCAAGGCCAGTGCATTGAAACAAAGGGCTTAGATTAGGGCTGGCTGAATACTAAACACCATTTGAACTTAGGTGTCCTATTTGTTCTAAAGAAATGTAGTTCATTGTGTATTAGACCCATTGTTTCTTAATACAATTTACGCTAAACAGATTGTGTCCTTAAGCGATTGTGTCCTAAGTAGATTGTTTCCTAAGAAATAATGCCCTAAACAGATTGTGTCCTTAAGAGATTGTTTCCTAAGAAATAATGCCCTAAACAGATCGTGTCCTAAACTGATTGTGTCCTAAACAGTGTTGTCCTAAACAGATTGTGTCCTAAACTGATCGTGTCTCAAACTGATTTTGTCCTAAACTGATAGTGTCCTAACAGATTATGTCCTAAACAGATTGTGTCCTAAACAGATTGTGTCCTAACAGATTGTTTTGTGTCTCCACAGGATGACGATGAGATCCGATGTATTCGTAAAGAAGGGGGGCGGGAACTATGAAGGCTCGGCACTGGACATACTGAATCAAGGAGAGAAAGTCATCACTGCAAACCCTGTCCGATTTGGCTGGATCCAAGGCGTCTTGGTCAGTACCTTCGATAATTTTTTTTTCTCTCTCTCTCTTTCTTTCTCTCTCTCTCTCTGTGTCTTTGTCTGTCCCTCTCTCTCTCTCTCTCTTTCTGTTTGCATCTCAGCTGCTTGTCTGAGACTCAATGAAAAATCTCGAATTCAATGTAAAATGTTTTACATCATCTTAGTCCAGTCAATGGAGCCTCGTACAGGTCACTAAGGTCATCTCTCTTATAAGGTCCAGTCAATGGAGCCTCCTACAGGTCACTAAGGTCATCTCTCTTATAAGGTCCAGTCAATGGAGCCTCCTACAGGTCACTAAGGTCATCTCTCAATCCAGTCAATGGAGCCTTCTACAGGTCACTAAGGTCAACTATCTTAATCCCGTCAATGGAGCCTCTTACAGGTCATTAAGGTCCAACTGTATACACCCATATGTATATCTGTCCTCAATACTGTTATTTTCTTCTCTCTCCATCCAATGTATCAATCTTGAAATAATCACAACGTTTCTTTTACTTTCTTTTTTGATAGGACCTGGAGCCTGTGTCTGTATTTCTTTCCCAAGACTCTTTGAACTTTTGATAGGACCTGGAGCCTGTGTCTGTATTTCTTTCCCAAGACTCTTTGAACTTTTGATAGGACCTGGAGCCTGTGTCTGTATTTCTTTCCCAAGACTCTTTGAACTTTTGATAGGACCTGGAGCCTGTGTCTGTATTTCTTTCCCAAGACTCTTTGAACTTTTGATAGGACCTGGAGCCTGTGTCTGTATTTCTTTCCCAAGACTCTTTGAACTTTTGATAGGACCTGGAGCCTGTGTCTGTATTTCTTTCCCAAGACTCTTTGAACTTTTGATAGGACCTGGAGCCTGTGTCTGTATTTCTTTCCCAAGACTCTTTGAACTTTTGATAGGACCTGGAGCCTGTGTCTGTATTTCTTTCCCAAGACTCTTTGAACTTTTGATAGGACCTGGAGCCTGTGTCTGTATTTCTTTACCAAGACTCTTTGAACTTTTGATAGGACCTGGAGCCTGTGTCTGTATTTCTTTCCCAAGACTCTTTGAACTTTTGATAGGACCTGGAGCCTGTGTCTGTATTTCTTTCCCAAGACTCTTTGAACTTTTGATAGGACCTGGAGCCTGTGTCTGTATTTCTTTACCAAGACTCTTTGAACTTTTGATAGGACCTGGAGCCTGTGTCTGTATTTCTTTCCCAAGACTCTTTGAACTTTTGATAGGACCTGGAGCCTGTGTCTGTATTTCTTTCCCAAGACTCTTTGAACTTTTGATAGGACCTGGAGCCTGTGTCTGTATTTCTTTACCAAGACTCTTTGAACTTTTGATAGGACCTGGAGCCTGTGTCTGTATTTCTTTCCCAAGACTCTTTGAACTTTTGATAGGACCTGGAGCCTGTGTCTGTATTTCTTTACCAAGACTCTTTGAACTTTTGATAGGACCTGGAGCCTGTGTCTGTATTTCTTTCCCAAGACTCTTTGAACTTTTGATAGGACCTGGAGCCTGTGTCTGTATTTCTTTCCCAAGACTCTTTGAACTTTTGATAGGACCTGGAGCCTGTGTCTGTATTTCTTTACCAAGACTCTTTGAACTTTTGATAGGACCTGGAGCCTGTGTCTGTATTTCTTTCCCAAGACTCTTTGAACTTTTGATAGGACCTGGAGCCTGTGTCTGTATTTCTTTCCCAAGACTCTTTGAACTTTTGATAGGACCTGGAGCCTGTGTCTGTATTTCTTTCCCAAGACTCTTTGAACTTTTGATAGGACCTGGAGCCTGTGTCTGTATTTCTTTCCCAAGACTCTTTGAACTTTTGATAGGACCTGGAGCCTGTGTCTGTATTTCTTTCCCAAGACTCTTTGAACTTTTGATAGGACCTGGAGCCTGTGTCTGTATTTCTTTCCCAAGACTCTTTGAACTTTTGATAGGACCTGGAGCCTGTGTCTGTATTTCTTTCCCAAGACTCTTTGAACTTTTGATAGGACCTGGAGCCTGTGTCTGTATTTCTTTCCCAAGACTCTTTGAACTTTTGATAGGACCTGGAGCCTGTGTCTGTATTTCTTTCCCAAGACTCTTTGAACTTTTGATAGGACCTGGAGCCTGTGTCTGTATTTCTTTCCCAAGACTCTTTGAACTTTTGATAGGACCTGGAGCCTGTGTCTGTATTTCTTTCCCAAGACTCTTTGAACTTTTGATAGGACCTGGAGCCTGTGTCTGTATTTCTTTCCCAAGACTCTTTGAACTTTTGATAGGACCTGGAGCCTGTGTCTGTATTTCTTTCCCAAGACTCTTTGAACTTTTGATAGGACCTGGAGCCTGTGTCTGCATTTCTTTACCAAGACTCTTTGAACTTTTGATAGGACCTGGAGCCTGTGTCTGCATTTCTTTCCCAAGACTCTTTGAACTTTTGATAGGACCTGGAGCCTGTGTCTGCATTTCTTTACCAAGACTCTTTGAACTTTTGATAGGACCTGGAGCCTGTGTCTGTATTTCTTTCCCAAGACTCTTTGAACTTTTGATAGGACCTGGAGCCTGTGTCTGCATTTCTTTACCAAGACTCTTTGACTCTTATGAACACATTTTCTTATTTGCATATTAGGATGAGTTTTTAATGTGTGACTTCTACTTGTACTATCGAATGAATTGGATGAATAGAAGTTCGCTCCAACAACAAAAGTAGAATTTGATAGTCCCTGAGCGAACTACTTACAAGATAAAATTTTATTCTCTCTTCTAGTATATGCCACTATTGTACAGCATAGAACAGCAGTTGACTTATGGCTTTATCATTTCATAGACTATTCTTTGCTAGTCCTCAACAATATCTTTCCTTTGGGTCTCAGATATGTATACCGCAGCGAAAAGAGAACTTAAATCAACCATTGTCAGACAACGGTTTTGTCGTTGGATGTGGCAAAATATGTAGGTATACATATAAATATGTTGGCCATGTGAACAACTGCAGTCTTCATCAATCTTCGTATTGAGGCCAGGCCTTAGTAGTGTTGCTATCAATGTTCTTACACCAGCTTTCAAAACAATCAACTGTTTCTTTTATTGCTTGATGGCTGTATTCTAAACACATATCAGATACTATCTAGACAAGTCTGTGTTCTTTAATGATGACAGACTTGATAAGCATTGCCTCAGAGTGTAGACTTGTCTGGTTTGTTGATTATATTTAAGCTATAGCGGTTTATTGATTATATTTAAGCTATAGCATTATTCATTCATGGTAAGTGTTCCGCTAATGACATTGTTTCGGGACTGTGTATTTGGGTTTTAGGACATAGTCACGTGATCTGTGATCTGTAGATAGGCGAGCTGTTTGTTCGTTGTTTGTAAAAATGTTTGACATGTTTTGGATGTTCCTTCAGGCTATTCACGAGTTGAAAAATAATGTACATCCTGGCCCAAACCCCCCGCAGGACGACGGGGGAAGGCAGCGGGCAGGGTATGAATTTGGGAACATCGAGACGACCGAACGACAGTCCAGCGCGTATACGCCACGACCAGTCATGGGTTGATACCCACGTTAGAGCCAACATCCAACACATACCATTGTCCCAATATACTCAGCAAGTAGAATTCGCACCCGCCGTGACCTTCGTGACCCCTTGACGGCCCTGACACGGCTTCCACTGTCCGCTAACTTTCATAAGAGCTACCTCTTGAAAACATGTTTCGTCTTTTTAGCTCTGTTTTATGTCTGATGTTCTTAAAGCGTCTTGTTTTTTTCTACATCTAAAGTCAGCTCTTATCATGGCTTACACACACAAATATTATTTATGGACAATTGAATAGCCACGACACGTGATAGCTTTCAGCCAATCATTTTGTTGTCCAAATCGCGTAATGGCGCTAGACCAGTTCTAATATTTGTTTCTGCAAGAACTAAAAGGAATCATTGGTTCACTACTGGTGTTTGGAGGGAGGGGGTAGGGACGGTGTACGGGAGCACGGTGTAAGCCATTAACTCTTTTCTGTCCGTAATTATTTACCACATTCTAGTGGAATCAACGCTGGTATCGTCAGTTAGGAGAGAAAGAGTTAAGAAATGTGCTCAAGAAATAAAAAGTTCTTTGAAATATGGCTAGCAGAAGGGAGTTTAGGAGGCAGATTTAAAGGGAGCTTAGGAGGCATATTTAAAGGGAGTTTAGGAGGCAGATCTTCTGTCGTGACTTGACACAGTGGACTTGAAGATACTCGAAACTTTAACAGGCATCAAAGACTAACCCCATCCTCCCCACCCCGGCTCACCCTTCTATTTGTCGTTCTTTTGTTTTTCATTTCTTCTTGCAGAAATCATGTTTGTTTTCGGTGTTTAGGTGTTGCAAGGGCCGGATTTAAGTATAAGGAGGCCATGGGGACAGTGCAGCTCGTATAACCACCAAAGAAAAAAAAAAACGTGGTCGTGGGGTTGTCGCTTCAGACCGTTGTCACGATGTTCCAGAGTTCAAACCCCGCTCGCTGTCATACACCGCCATCTTTCAGAAGTCAAGGACGTGATCATTTCTGAAGAAAATGACTGAACGTTGAAAGTCGAATGACTCATTGACCAAAGGGCAACTTGGACATTGACCATTTTAATGAGAAAAGAACAATGTTGACATTGACTTAAAGAAGAAATGTCGCGTAACTAAATCTTGTACATGACACAAGAAAATAACTTTTTTTTTTTTTAAATGTCAGCATACGATACTGAGTTTAATTGTATGTGACTGACATTGCATGAGGACATGTCAGACTTCCGGTACTTGACGTACCTGTGGCACTTGTCTATAAACTGCCAGTGTTGTCTTTTGACACTGCCCTCCGCCCTCTAATTCCTGCATTGTGTTTTGTTTGTTTTTTTTGTCTCGGAGATCTCAATCAAGGGAAGTGACAGAAAATAGTTTCTATTCTCTGAATCTCCAGACAGGTACAACATAAGGGAGACAATAGAATAGGCTGTCTGTAAAGGGAGACAATAGAATAGGCTGTCTGTAAAGGGAGACAATAGAATAGGCTGTCTGTAAATGGAGAAAATAGCATAGGCTGTCTGTAAAGGGAGACAATAGAATAGGCTGTCTGTAAATGGAGACAATAGAATAGGCTGTCTGTAAAGGGAGACAATAGAATAGGCTGTCTGTAAAGGGAGACTAATACGTTAACAGTCTTTGTAACATTCCACTTTGTAACATTCCATTTTGTTACATCCAAGTTTCTTATTGGCACAGTTGTAAAGTACACCGTCTCTGTAACATTAAACTTTGTTAAACACACCTTTATAACAAACTGCCTTGTTTATATAACGTCTCTATAACTTTGTAACTAATTTCATTGCGGCATTAAATTTTTATCTGTAACATTTTTTCTCTCTTCCTCTTACGATATGTTACAGCACCTTCTCCCCCCCCCCCACACACACACACTCACACTCAGGTTCTGTGTGTAAAGTAACCAAATGTAAATAAACACTCGTGGGCCTTTTGCCAATGTTACCTCTCTCTCTCTCTCTCTCTCTCTCTCTCTCTCTCTCTCTCTCTCTCTCTCTCTCTCTCTCTCTCTCTCTCTCTCTCACACTCACTCACTCACACACATTCTTTTTCTTGTTTCCTCTTCGCTTCTCAACTTCTTTTACTCCTCACTGTGTTTATTGTTTACAACATCGATTGACCCCCCCCCCCCTTTTTTTTCCCCTAAAGGTCAAGGGTCACTCTATTTCGAGACTCGCGTAGAGAGTATTTTGTTTTGGTCTGAGTTGGGGAAGAAATCGGCCTCAATCTCATCACATACCATCAGGTATACCAACATTGTAACATGAAGATTTGGTCTCTATTAAACTGCCTTGAAGACTGGAAGTTGAGCTTGTGTCTGATTTAAAAAATAAAGTCTAGATTCTCATAGTAGATGAAGATTGTGTATAGTTTTATCTCTTCTGGATTTTCTGCTAATTCACAAGACAGTCGATTCAATTATAAAGTGCCAAAAGACATTTTTTCCCCTCTATGTCAGTTCTTTGCTGAAATGGGGAATCGATGTCAGCTTGATTATTATAAAGAATCGATCTGGAATCGAAGTGACGTCCACAAGATGGTATCGAACACGTCCAACGGAACCAGCCGGTGCCAGTTTATCAACACGTATCAGTTTAGGTGAGGAAGATAGTATCGCGTTTACCGGTTGAAACAAACTACATTATATGTGACTCGATACTACCGTCAGACGATACAGATCTATAGGTTTATACCAAATCTTCAACCTTTCAACAGGTTGAAGCGATTTATCTCTTAAAAACTAGGATTGAATCTTTCTAGAAAAAAAACGAAAGTAAAACGACAGCTAATTGTCTCCACTTAGCAGTGCAAAGGGCCACGACTCCTTGCATCTGTAAATAAGCTTTAAAGCTGTCGTCTGCTCAATTTATTGTCGGGAGAAAATGTCTGGCGTCACGCGGTTATTTGGTCACTCATTCTTGCTGTTTTATTGGAAAGTAATTGAGCCCTATATTTCTGTGTTGCCTTGCCTCCCCCACCCCTTGTTGTCTCATTTCTCTTTCATCCGTCTAATTTCTCAGCACGCAAGGTCAGGTTAGCGGCTCCAGATGTAATGGCGGTTCGATAACGGACAAAGACCCTTGAGGCTTCCTGGCAAATCCAGCACGTGTGGCCTATGTACGTATGTTCCAGAGATTTGCCAGGCGGAGTGGGTTTTTTTTTAGTGTTGTGGCCAGGGCGGAGGAATCAACAATCAAAATAAATGACTGTAAAACCTTGAATAGATGAGTACCCGTTGGTTTCCATCCAACGAACTAAATCTCTAGATTTTGTTGTTTCATTTTACCAGTATGTCATAGAGAGATCGAAAAAAACAACTTTTGTTTAACGGTTTAATCTTGACAGAGTTGATGTACAGATGAAAAGGCTCAAATCCAACCAATGGTTTTCTTCTATTATATGATGTTCTGAGGACGAATGAAACAGAGTTATGCCACGAGTTGCATTGAGTTCGTTTCAAAAATGAGTTTAATGGTCAAACGTTTAAAGGGTTGGGGGGGGGGGGGAACTTGAAAAGAAGATACTTACTTCCATGGCTTGACTTAGTTGTGCGTGTTAATTAGAGACTTTGGTAACACGCCATCAGAAAGTAGATCCACGATATTTGATAGAGACTTTGGTAACGCACCATCAGAAAGTAGATCCAAGATATTTGATGGAGACTTTGGTAACACCGCCAGAAAATAGATCCACGATATTTGATAGAGACTTTGGTAACACCGCCAGAAAATAGATCCACGATATTTGATAGAGACTTTGGTAAGACCGCCAGAAAATAGATCCACGATATTTGATAGAGACTTTGGTAACACCGCCAGAAAATAGATCCACGATATTTGATAGAGACTTTGGTAACACACCACCAGAAAGGAGATTCAAAACATTTGTGTATACATACTAAATAAGAGGAGGTTAGTCTTGTGAAAGTGTGGAGATACATAGACCTAGAGACCTGTACTTTTACTTGCCACCCCCAACCTACTCTGGTATTTTCATACTGAATAAATTCTAGTTCCTCGATTGCAGTTACTGCCAACCAAACCACGTGGACACTGAAAGGAATCAAGGAACTTTCATTGGGGAGTGAGGGGTGGGGTGGAGATGTATCAACAAAGGGGGGAGGGGAGATAATTATTAACTATAGATTGACGTCTACTAATCAGTGTCTTCGGCTGAACTCTCATAATGTCACTAGCTGGCATTGGGTTAAGGCTTAGGATAAGTCTCAGTGGAAGAAGTAATACGCTTGGAAAAAAATCTTGTCCCAAGTAGTTTAGTTGTTTCCCAGCTGTGACGTCACTGACTCACGTATGGGATGTAGACCTAGAGCTGATAGTCTAGGGAAGACAAACGAAAATGCCAATGCTGGGAATATTTTTTTATATTATTTTTAGTTTGGACACCCGATGTGGCCAGTCTTGTACCACAATGTAGGTCTGTGTCCCTGACATTTCAGTTCCATCCCTTCGTTCTCTCTTGACGTCACGGGAGAAAACATAGAAGACATTACGTTGTGACTGGAATGTGTGAAAGCTACCAAAATCTAAAGCTTGTGTGTGTGTGTGTGAGTCCAAAGGCACCAGCATGTGATGTAAATAACATCTATCTATCTATCTGTCTAACTAACTTTCTGTCTGTCTCTCTTTTACATATACGGTTACACACACATCAAAGATGCTTAAATTCATCCATTGTACATTATTATGCCTAGTACATAGACTATATATTGAAATCTGGTGCGGCATGATTTAGTGACCTGGCTCCTGCTTATTGTGTGACTATCTAGTCATGAAACTAATACAATAGTTTTTTAAAGTATTTCTAATTAGTACCCTCCCCCCCCCCAAAAAAAACACAAAACAACAACAATGATATGGCCAATAAGAAGAGACTTCCTCTGGGGATGTGTGACCTATTGTAACTTTACGTTTGGACTTTAGAAAGACTGTATTGAAATCTTTGCTTGCTGTGGTGATTTGTTTAAAAACAAAGCTTATGTAATGGGGGAAAAGCACACCATTTCTGACATATCTCAATACTGCACGAATAAGCTCCTTTTTTCTATATAAAACAAAGTTAATTAATTACTACTGGTCGATAAACTGATTTGGTTGTTTTTCTTTCATTAATTTATCGACTATGAATGTTTATATGAAATTTCAATTTGATCGAGAATTGGAATTGGTAGTAAAAAAAAAAAAACTTGTACAAAATGTAAAAAGGGGAATAACTCCTCAAATAAATAGCATTAATATTTCGATATATATATTAAACATAAATAAATAACAGCACCAGGGACCAAGTTTTTAAGAGAGAAAGTAGTGCATTAAAATGCTACGAAAATAAGGGTTAGGGTTAGGGTTGCATGCAATTGGAATGGTGCCACAATCTCCGATGTAAATAACATCTATCTATCTATCTGTCTAACTAACTTTCTGTCTGTCTCTCTTTTACATATACGGTTACACACACATCAAAGATGTGGCTCGAACCTGTGACTCTTGATTCGACACCACCGCCTAGCGATAACGCACCAAGCGAAACTAGCCTCTAGACCTTCGGAATGTCCAAAAAAACACTCTTCTGATCCAGAGTCATTTCGCCCGTATGCAAATTACCACCCCAGTGGTAAAAGGGTCACAAGCCCCAGCTAACCCCTCCCCCACCCTCGCAGCATCCGTTCACTAACAACTTCGATAGAGCCGACACAGACAGCCGTTAGGCATGCATTAGACAAACGATGGCTCTATCTAATTGTATATCTCTCACAAAGACAAATGGACAACATAAACACATTACATATAGAAGCTTCAGTGGGTACAAGCAATAATGCTGTAAACGTAAACATAGAGTTGAAGCTAGGTGCTGAAACAAATGATGCATACATATATTAAACATAAATAAATAACAGCACCAGGGACCAAGTTTTTAAGAGAGAAAGTAGTGAATCCCTCCTTAATTTCAAAAAAGAAAATACAGACCCAAGCATACTACAAGTCCACTTTAGGGAACTGCAGGAGAGCTACGGAGACTGTGGCACCATCTACACAGACGGATCCAAAATGGATGGAAAGGTCGCGTGTGCCTGCTCCTTTCGGAACAAAACAATCTCCCGTAGACTCCCCGATGGCTGCTCCATCTTTACGGCCGAATTGCATGCAATATCGCTTGCACTTATGGCCGTCAACGCATCAGAAAGGAGGAAATTTATAATCTGCTCCGACTCCAAATCTGCATTGCAAGCTTTGGGGCGGATGAAGACTGACATTCCATTGGTACATAAGAGCCTGAAGCTGTTGGACCAAATAACAGCCGACCATAGGTATGTCACCTTCATCTGGGTCCCCTCCCATGTGGGCATTGAGGGAAACGAATCCGCAGACAGAGAAGCAAAGAGAGCCCTAAATCATGCGGTGTCAGGAACCCAAATTCCCAGCTCGGACCTGAGACAAATTCTTGCCTCTGCCACCTACCAAGAGTGGCAGGACCGATGGGAGGCTGAGACTCACAATAAACTCAGGCAGTTTGTGGCGGATGTCAGGTGGCGGTCCACATCTAAGGGTCTGACAAGGCGTGATAGCACGACCATGTCCAGACTTAGGATTGGCCACACCTACATCACGCACTCTTTTGTGCTGAAGAAAGAAGAGCCCCCACTTTGTGAGTATTGTGACTCTCGCCTCACCGTGGAACATATCCTCATCGACTGCCCCAGATACCAGGATGTCAGGGAGAAATATTTTAGAGCCACTAATTTAAAAACACTATTCACCATTAATGAATTTGTAAACATGTACTACTTACATTAGATTTTTACCAAATTATTAAATTTTTACTACCTCTACTATTTTAACTGTGAATAGACCTTGATTTTAATGATTTGACTGTATGGAATTTGGCCCCTGTTGTGTGGAGGGAGAGTGGCCCTTGAGGGACTGCAGGCACGACATGGCCTAAATTGTGCCGATGTGCCCAAAATCAAATCAGAAATGACGTGTACAATAATTATACCAGAGTTGATATAAGCTTTGTAATACAAACCATTCAAAGCAATGGACCCCATTTACCAATCGTAAACAAACAACATTCAGCCACGTGATAATATTGATAAAACAATGGGGAAAAAACTGTCACGTGATAGCCATTGTGTATTAAAATTAGATCCGTAATTTGTATAGAAGAGATGAGAATGTTTTTTGTTTACGATTGGTGAATGAGGTCCATTATCCAAAAGGGGGGAGGAGAATGTCGGAATTCAAAATGGCATCGAAGTAAAATTTAAAAATCTCAAACTGTATTTTCATTTGTTCAGCCCAATCTGACAATGATCTCAACTAAGTCGAGATTTTTGTTTAGCCTTGCTTTCATATACAATTATGTTGGGAATGTTTCATTGAATTATCGAAATCCATAAACTAATTGAATAATCGAATCCATTAACTGCCTGATAAAAGGTAAAGCGTCACGGGTCACTGAGTTTTTTGTTAGCTGTATGCGGCCAGTGAAGAGGCTCGTGGCGTTGTTGTCTTGTCTGTTTGTAACATGAAAGATTCCAGTTTGTAGATAAAAAGAGTTTTTTTTTGTTTCTCACTGTGACTGCTCTTGTAGCATCTTTGTGAAAGTTCAGGGCCCTTGGAGTTTCACTTGTATTGTAACGAGTGGAGACAAGAAGCAGACGGTAGACACTGGGTTGGGTTCACGGTCTAATGGGAATAAGTTTTTAAAACACAGATCTAGTTTTTTCTTTGGTTTTGTTTGTCTTGAAGCTTGTTTTCAAGCGTTAAAAAAATAGAATTATTTTTTTTTGTATCCAATGACAAGAATAGGATAATGTATCTTATCATGTATTTTATCTTATTAGAGTAAAAGCTCCCCTTTCTGACTTAGCGCTCTGTGGTGATTGTGTTTATATAGATAGAGCATTGTAGACAGCACTTGATATAACCTTGGTTATAAGTGTTAGGGAAATCTATTTATTTATTATTATTTATGAGTATTTCATTGGTTGACTAGGTAAAGTGGGATGACGGCCCTTGAGTTTATTTGTTATGGTTGTCAGGGACCGGATGTTTTGTGATTGACTTGAACTGTTTCTTGAACTGTTGCATACGTTATGTGTCCATGTCAAAGTCATAGGCCAAGGAGTTCACAACAAATAATGTTAAGGTCATCTGTTTCATTTGGCCATTGATTAACTAGCAGGATGTCATGTGGCCAGCACAACGACCAAACGCATTTACTTTCCCCAGCTAAAGTCAGCTACCCATTAAAGTTGGGTGGGGCGCCCTAACAAATCGCAAAATTGAAAATCTCAAGTCTTCACCGAGATTCGAACCCAGGACCCCTGGTTGGGAAGCCAAGCGCTTAACAACTTAGCCACCGCTGCCCATCTTATCTTATAATGTGTCTTATCTTATAATGTAGCGTGAGCGTTGAAATGTATTGTTGTAGTCTTGAACTTGGAAATGTGTTTCAGTACAGAACGAAGTGGATAAATATCTTCTATTTATATAATTCTCTTCTTCCCTCAACGAGAAGAAGTAAAGGAAAGATAACTCTCTTATTTCTGCGGATAGTCACCCCACGAAAAAAAAAAAAACAAGAAAAAAAAAAAAGGGGGGGGGGAGAGAACACGTTTTTCACAGGTCGCTACGGATGGCTGCGCGCTGGACTGTCAAACCTTGCCGGCTCCCATCCCCCTTCGTCCTGCGGGAGGTTTGGACTAGGAAGTAAGCTATCGTCAACTCTGAAGGAACATCCGAAACATGTAAAACATTTTACAAACACTAAATAGCCGGGCCGGACTAAAGCATTGTGGGGCCCTATTCGAAACGGATTTCGCGGGGCCATGTTTGGGTAGGGAAGCGGACAATAAGTGAAATTTAAGAGTTTGTATTGGAAAGTAAATTTGTCTATGTATTTTATTTATTCTTTGCTACGTAAAGTTTTACTTTATGAGCCTTGCGTGTAGCAAAGTCATACAGTACATCATAATAATTCTGTTTCCTACATAGATCCCACTCAATAGCAAGAATTACCAAATGTTGCAATCTATCTTTGAGAATTGCTGACCTCAAGTAATTCTTCATTAGTATGAACGCGAGAAGCTTCTTTCACCTGATTACACAATTACGGCTGATGCATAATGCCGTTTTTATTTATCGCGCGTAGGATTGGCGTTTTGCATATTGAACGACACCCCAAAATGACAATTTTTTTTTCTGTATATTTCCGTATATTTGAAGGACTTTTTCGTATATTTTGTAATTTCGGGAGATTTCCAGGAGCTCCAGGTAAATCGACGATAGGGCGCGGGAAATCTGTTTTAAGTTATAAAATAGTTTAATAATGTATACACCTTGAATTAGCGCGGGTCCTATGAAAGTGCGTATCCTTTGAAAGTGGGGGACCCACAGCGGTCGCATAGGTTGCAGTGGACTAAGACCGGCCATGCAAAATAGCGGCGTATGCTACGCCGCCGGTCGACTAATATCGTTTTATTAATCAAGATTTAGCTTGAAAAAAATCGAGATCTACTTTGATGGGAGAACTGTACAATATTAGTATGCTTTTAAAACTGTGTCTAGAATTGCTTGTACCATATCAATCTCTATCAGCGGACTGAGTAACCTTATGTCACAGCGGACTGAGCAACTTCTTGTCACAGCGGACTGAGTAACTTCATGTCACAGCGGACAGAGTAACTTCATGTCACAGCGGACTGAGCTACTGAGCTAAATACACAGACATTGTTTGTTAAGTTTTGGCCAATCTAATAAGTCATTATGACACATCGATCTGCTAGATGCTTTCTAGTCTGCATCAGTCAGAATATACATTTATTGGTGCTTTGTTAAGTATGTCTCAGTAACTTGAAACACCGATCACACACACACACAGTGTGCATCCTATGGGCAGTTATCTCTGAACTGGTTTGTTCGCGCCTTCAGTTACCATAGTAACAAAAAGCTTTGATTGCGGGTATTTGAAAAGAATAGTTATCAATACCGGCGTTACTATGGTCTAATAACACTGAGAGGTCAATAGGGCACTGAGAGGTGAAGTACTGACAAATAAACTGAAAGAAAAAGGGGGGAGGAGATTTTTTCCCAGTAACTTCAAATGTTGCATTGTACTTGTAAGCAGAGTTTGGAGCATTGAGTACAAATTGCTCATGTTAAAAAAGTAAGAGGTTTCATTCTGTTTTGACGAGAGGCGTTATAAAGAGATGGACTTAACACTTTGTAGACTCTTCTTTGGTCTTGGCCAGTGCGATGTTATAGCCTATAGCCTTCTTCTTAAATCAGCGGTGTGCCATCGTTCCGTTGATGTCATGTCTGGGAAAAACAAAAATGCCGCCAGAAGACGACTTGCTGAGCACGAGGATGTAACAAACGTACAGGCTGCACTGCCTCGAATGTCTCAGGTCGCAACTGGGTCTGTGTGGGTCACGTGAAATACTGAACTCATCTTTCAGCTGAGTTTTGAGGACATTGCCTCATTGTTTGGCAACGGCCTGTCCCTTCTTAAACTTTGACCCGCGCTCTTCTTACTAGTAGCACAACGTTCTCCGAGACTCAGTGTGCAGGGAACGTAATGGGAGTAAATGAAGTGCTAGTACAGGTGCTATATGGTTACTACGATGGGGGGGGGGGGGAGGAGGACGTGCTGTCCGTATGCCTGAAAATCGCCTCTCTAAGCACTCTCTAAGCAACTTTCTTACGGGGATCTGTGTGCTGCGAGGCGCTCTCAAGGGAGTCCAGCGATATAAGGACACTCTCAAGTGCTCCCTCAAAGAATATGAAAATGACATCCACCACTTGTAGAAGTTGGCTCTTGATTGCTCCTCGTGGCGATGCAATAGATCCAACCTTCCCCGTGCCCTGTGTGTAGCCAGCTTTTCAAGGCAAAGATAATCCTGCATAGACTCCTTTTTTTCAGCACATAGGAAACTAAGATACGTGCTCATCTTGTATCACTAGGGGAGGATCTAAAACAGGTGGAGGAGCTTTTGCATGCGAATGAATGTGTTTATGGTTTAGGTGAACATCCAGGCTTATTTAATTGCCTTACAAATGTTTTCAACACGAGTTTTAAATGTATATCTTCCTTTAAAAATACTGAAACAAAACACCACACAGTTCAGTCTATTTATCAAATAGTAGTTTGGGAAAGACTGATGTAGCAGCTAGACTTGGATACCTCAATCATAAAATGAAAACACCTGTTAGAAGAATCTCGAGATCAATTTAATAAACTTTCGTAAAACACAAACCGGTGAGGACTACTGTAAAACATGTTATAGTGAGGACTACGCACTGTAAAACATGTTATAGTGAGGACTACGCACTGTAAAACATGTTATAGTGAGGACTGCGCACTGTAAAACATGTTATAGTGAGGACTGCGCACTGTAAAACATGTTATGATGAGGACTACGTAATGTAAAACATGTACTACCGAGGACTACTGTAAAAACAGGTAATGGTCAGGGCTTCTGTAATTACTTGTTGTATAAGAGAAGCTGGCCAAGAAATGTTCTCCAAAATAGTCACGTCTCCATTAAGCAATAATGGCCAAGGAACTATTTTTCTTCTTCTTATCTATTACAATAAATTTCAATTCCTGTGTTTACTGGATTCAAGCAGCAACCCTTTCCACCCCGCCTTCACCCACTGCTGCACGTTCTTAAGAGATGTGCTGTCTGTAAATAAGATATGATCCCCATCCTTACCCCGCTCCCCCACCTTACAAGGCCCCCACTTCCCCATTGAAATCTCCTTTTATCTGCATGTTGAATTCCGTGTCGTGTATTGGTTTAAGCATTTTGATCAATACCAGATTGTGTTATTAGACTGGTCTTAATTGGGGAGGATTTGTGGAATTGGAGGGGGTTGGGGTAAGGTGAGGGGTGAGAATGGTTGTACGGTGATGAATAGTTTGTGTGGTTTGGAGCTTCATAAACATACAAGCACGTAGAGGGCTGAGAGGGGGGGGGGCGACTTAATGAATCCATCCATAACGCGTGAACACCACGACAGCTGTAGAGGCACAAGTGGTAATTGATGATCTTTGAACTCATTGACCCTTTTGGCTTGTGAATGTGATGCTATCGAACTTTGACCCTTGACCGGTTGAAACTTGTAAGAAACCTGGATTGACCATGATTTGATTTTTTTGTTTCAAATGCTAGTCGTCACTTGTACTGAACTGGGCACGTTCACATGCCGCGTAGCGTAAACAGTCTTCGTCTAGTTCCTAGTTGAACACAACTTCCTTGAGATCCCTCTAACAAAAAATCATATTAAATTTTTTGGTAATTTAATAATTATTCCTTACCAAAACGTACCTCGTGCCATCTCTCGCACGCGAGTCGTACATTGAATGACCTTTGCTTAGACCTCTGAGCCGGACTAATGTTGTACTTGTGTTCACCTTTAACCCCCCAAACATGACGTCAAATGGGCGGGGACACTGCAGGCATCCAATGAGATTAAACATACTTTCTGTTTTATTTAATAATTCCCACGCAACCGCGTCTGCTATCCACTAGATCCAATGAATTAACAACAAACACAGATACAAGTCTCTTAGAGGATGTCTGTGACTATATAGCTATTCACAGGACTATACACAGTAAGGCATACTGGCTACTAGATCTAGTGATAAAAACCCAGATACTAGAGTTTACAAGTCTCTTTTAACTATAGAGTTTACAAGTCTCTTAGAGGATGTCTATGACTATATAGCTATTCACAGGACTATACACAGTAAGGCATACTGGCTCAAGATCTAGTGATAAAAACACAAGTTTACAAGTCTTTTTAACTATAGAAATTACAAGTCTCTTTAACTATTTCTGGGACTATACAAATGACAAAGCTATTATTTATTTCACTGTGTGTTTATTTAGACTTGAAGGCCCAGAATCCTAACAAATCTGTTTGCTCCTTGGGGGCACAATGGCAGTTGCACGTAAAACTCGTAAAATGTCATCCCGCCCCCACCCTTCTGAAACCCTTCTCCTTTCTGTGAAATAAAGACGACATCATTGTTGGCCTTAGCTATATCTTATAAAGATAGTCATTATCATATAAACATAACATGCCCCGAAACCAACTTTTCAGAATCCTGTTTTGTTAACATGTAGACCAGTCGGGTTGTGTTCTCATCTGGTGCGTGTTGGGGGGTGGGGGTGGGATTAAGACAGATAACTTATGACCCCCAACAAGCAGGTCAGTTGCGTGAGGATTGATTGGAGACCTTGTGAGGTCAGTGCTTAGGTCATTATGTGACAAAACTTGTCGTTTGTGTGTGGGGTTGGGGGGGGGGGGGGTGACGGACCGGGGACCCTGTGAGGCCACCGAAGCCCTGTCACTGCGTGTTACTATTATTGGCTTCACCTCGTGTGTCTGCTGGGCGTGTACCTGATAACTGGTGGGCGTAGATTTATATTGTAATACATGGTCGGATCCATTCCCTTCTGCTTCTGTTCTTACCGTGTACCATGTAATAAACGCCCCCCCCCCACACACACACACACTTTTCCCTTAGTGGGCGCTGTGATTAAAGCGAGAAGACTACATTCATATTGTTACGAATCTCACTATCCAGGCTCTCTGGAACTGAACTGTGCTGTAGTCGACCGGACTGTAGTGAACCGGGCTCTGAACCGTCTTGACTGCGTCACCTCCGCTCTTATATAGTGTCCCTACTGGCCTTCTCGAACCGGACAGAACGCCGCTCGACGTTTCTAGGTGGTCAGTTGACTACAACTCTCGTGACGCTCCTGAGCTCTGTTCACAACGGCGATCCTTCCCGAACCGTCCTGTTGACACTCGACTCGGCTGACCATCGTAACTCGTCACGGTTGACCGCTCGTCTAGCGCTGGCCTGGGGCGATTTGCCTTGGCTGACTACACACACACCACCACCCCCATCTGTGCCACCACCAGGTTTATAACAATATTGTAACACTACATCGTACAGTCAACATTCATAGTTCTTCACTGACCTAATGTAGTCAATATCAATTCTTCACTGACCTATAAATATTCAGTCTTCTGGTGTGTGTCTTCATCTATCCCTTAGTGACTTAGTCTGTTGGACCGTTGGGCACCACACATGATCTGTTGATCGTCTCCCTCCACTGCTCTTCGTCTTTTGCCTTTGATAGAATCTAGTTCAGTGACAGGCCCGTCCATACTTTTATGTTGTCTTCCCATCGCTGTCTCTGCCTGTTCTTCTTTTTCCTGGTCCTGTTCCCTGAAGGAAGGTTTTTATTTTTATTACTTTATACAAAGACAATTTTTCACTGACCTAGATGTATTCAGTCTTATGGTGTCTTATAGAAAGGCAGCCCTTCACTGACCTAGATGTATTCAATCTATTGGTGTCGTACACTCTAACAACATACACTAAAGGTGTGTGTGTGTGTGTGTGATTTACGTCATAGTGTTTAGATAATGCCATGGCAACCATAGTAACATCCGTTTCAGACAAGAACTCCCAAGCAGATATCACATCAAGGCGTCATACGCTAATGACGTCTTGCGGACATGAAATGGACGGTTCCAAATGGATCACATCAATTGGCGTAATACTTGATTCGGATGTTATCAAGGAAATGACCTCCCTTGTGCAGTATCTTTTCATCTCCACCCAAAGTGGGCCACATTTTGAAAGTTGCCATTTGGCGTGCGGATGAATATATAGGTCACGTCTGCACATTTGGCGACATTGCTTAAGTCTCTCTTTAAAAAAAGCTATCAATTTTTTAAAGCAATTACCTTGGAGCGAAATACAAAATATTAAAGAAGTTCATTGATCAATATACAAAATATTAAAGAAGTTCATTGATCAATATACAAAATATTAAAGAAGTTCATTGTTCAATATGCAAAATATTCAAGAAGTTCATTGATCAATATACAAAATATTCAAGAAGTTCATTGATCAATATACAAAATATTCAAGAAGTTCATTGTATGTATCAAATGAACATCAGATTCTGGGACCTAAATGAACATACGATACTGTGACCTCAATAAACATCAATTTCTGGGACCTAACTGAACATTAGATTGTTCACAAATGGTTAAGGAATGTCTAGTCTGTGACTCGTTCGTCCATCGTTGTTGTGTAGACAAATATATAAAAAAATAATCTTGTCTTATCAATAATCTTGTCTTAGCAATAGTGTACAGTGGAAACAAAAGCGAAATAACTCTGAAATTGTGTTGTTTAAACCTGCAGCTTCTAACAAACTTCTGATATGCAAAACTAGAGAAGGGAAACAAATAGATGGCGTTCATTGATTCTATACTGTCCGTCTCTTTAGATCTCTCCTATATCAACTCACTCTCTCTCTCTCTCTCTCTCTCTCTCTCTCTCTCTCTCTCTCTCTCTCTCTCTCTCTCTCTCTCTCTCTCTCTCTCTCTCTCTCTCTCTCTCTCTCTCTCTCTCTCTCTCTCTCTCTCTCGTTCTTACTTTTTCCCCTCCCCTAATACATTCCTAACATAGAGACTCTAGATTTTAAAGGGGGTTTGTAGTTATGTGAGCGACATAATATAAAATAAGGGTGGGGCTGGAGACAAAAAGAGACCCGAGGGGGGGCGGGGGGGGGGACATACATGTTCAGCAGTTGAGGGCGAAGACAAAAGTTTAATGGTGCGTTCTTTTTGCTGCGTGAACTCAGAAAGAAGGGAAGACGCAACCTGGCATGGCGTAATTTGCTGGAAACTGGCATAATTCCGACAGATTTTTTTTTGAGGCACAAAGCTATTTTTATCTCCCATCACTTATGTCAGTGATTTTTTTCCCTCCAAAAGAGTTCAAAGGTTAGAGCCGTAGAATCTCAGGACAGTTTCCACACTCTGAGATAACTCCGTGAGTGAACTTTCCAAACCACGCCATTTTGTATGCCCGCCAACAATAACATAAGGTCGCGGCTTTTTTTTTTCTTCCCCATAACGTAATCCACTGTATAAAAAAGTCTCTTTATAATAAAGTTTGAGTCTGTAGCGAAATGATTTTTATTTATTTATTTTTTTGCAACTTGAGCGCCTTTCATCTTTTGTGTAGAGTTTTTTCCCGTCCTGGGTTACGTTGAGAACTCTCAAACACATGTCTGGACCTACGTGGGTAGAGTGTAAACATTAGAAGTGGTCATTTACCTCCCTTGCTTCATCGCTCAGTGCAAGTTTTGTAACGAGTTTGTGGCAGCCCATCTTGGTATGAAATCCAGAAACGTCTTCAGAATAGCTTGATCCTCTCGAGCTTCTTCCAATATCCCTTTTAAGCAACAAGCAAAATAAAATACCTTTAAAAAAAAAAAAAAAGAATCAAAGCTAAATTTAATAAAACTTTTTGTTATACTTTGAAAAATGTGAGTTTACTCAGTGTGGCCTAGTAATTCTTTTCCCAAAGATATACATCAACTGGCAAATTTATAGGAAAATCAATAGATCCGTTTTCGAGAACCGCGTCCACCCATCCGCCCTGTGCCCACGAATTTGCAAGCTGAATAGAGGAATTGTAATAAAAAACTTGTTTAAGATTTTCATATGGACGCTAGCACATCAAACCAGTTCTAGATATTTCAATAGATATTGTTGTCTATTTCTATCAATGTTTCTATCAACTCCAGACCCGGTTTATTTGTTTTCAGTCTGTGTGTCTGTTCGTTTGTTCAGCCATGTCTGACTTCTGATGCAAAATTTTCTTTCCAGGTTGTGATCTGAATTCAGTAACTCCTGTGTCCCAAGCTCTATGTCTGGTTCTATGAATGAGGGTTTTCATCTGTCTTTGTTGACCAGTCCTGAGTTTACCCTGAGACAGTATGTTTTCATAATCGGCTGCCGGGCAAAATTTACATATTGCCTGCCCATTCACGAGCTCGCTTTTCCCAATTTTAGGAGTGCATGACATATCGCTAAGGATATAGACTTTTGTTGGCAAGTATATTGGCTGTAGACTGTCCATGTTTCACTGGCCTATACAATATTAGTAAATATCACGGTCTGTGCACCTTTTAATTGTGTAATATAGGTGAAGTCTCTTCGTTCTCAGCTACTGTCTTTCTTCTCAGTTAAAGTCTCTTTGTTCTCGACTGAATCCTCTTTGTTCCCTCACAGAGACAAGTGCTTGACCACCTCACAAAGTGAGTTCAGAACGTAGACAAAGAGGTCTACAGACTGTCTTATAAACATTGGATTCAGTAATTGTGATATGACAGGTGTTGGTCTTCCTAGAGTTACTTCCATTATCAGACAATGCCATAGACATTCCTGCAGTGCTGAATTCAAGTTAACCTAAGTGTTCTGTACATAAGATTACCCTTGAGAATGCAAATCTTATCTAACGCACTAGACACATTTCTCTCTGTCTGACTGTCTGTCTCTTCTTCCCTCTGTCCCTCTCTCTCTCTCTCTCTCTCTCTCTCTCTCTCTCTCTCTCTCTCTCTTGTATTGACTCTTTGTCTTTTACTCATTGAATCTCAGTCTCTCTCTGTTACGCAACGATTCTCTTTATTTTCCCCTATGAACGATTCTCTTTATTTTCCCCAATGAACGATTCTCTTTATTGTCCCCTATGAACGATTCTCTTTATTTTCCCCAATGAACGATTCTCTTTATTTTCCCCTATGAACGATTCTCTTTATTTTCCCCAATGAACGATTCTCTTTATTGTCCCCTATGAACGATTCTCTTTATTTTCCCCAATAAACGATTCTCTTTATTGTCCCCTATGAACGATTCTTTTTATTGTACCCAATGAACGATTCTCTTTATTTTCCCTAATGAAATATTTCTTTGACTCAACGACTCTCTTCTCGTCCACAGATACGATGTATTCTCAATATATTTGGTGTCATGTTGTTCATACGTCTGCCCTGGGTAGTGGGCGAGGCTGGCATCATTCAGGCCGTTCTCATTGTCCTTTTGTCCAGTCTAGTGACCACCATCACGGCCATCTCCATGACAGCCATTTGCACCAACGGAGAAGTCAAGGGAGGTAAGATGTAACACTAACTCGAGCATCCGCAAACATTTATCTTCATCTGCAGGTTGTAGGATAGCCCCTCTGTTCAGTACTAGGATGGCCCTTCTGTTCAGTAGGCCTGCTAGGATGGCCCCTCTGTTCAGTACTAGGATGGCCCCTTCAGTCCTGTTTTAAGTCTCTTCTTGGACAAGCAAGGCGAAGCAACAAGTCTAAGGGCTTCTATGAAAATAAAAGTATCGACTTTTTTTTTCCCTCGGGCACGGAAATAGTTTGACTTCAAATTGAGTTTGAGCTAAAGAAATGGTTGAGGGCTGGTTGAATAGTGGCAACCACCGTGTGAACTAATTAATGTTGGTTAAGGCTTGGGTACGAACATGTAAGGAACAATGGTTCTTGTGACAACTAACGCGTACAAAAACTGAAGAGGTTGTAAGGGTCACTAGACATGTATTATACCTGGTCTATAGACGATAAATATGCAAGCAAATATGAGAATTTGGTGATATGTCAACGGTTGCTACCATTAGTTTTAGTCTAGTAATATCTAGTTGTTGAATCTATAGTGTTCATTAAAAAAAAAAAAAAAAAACATTCATCGCTCTTGAAACTATTGCGAATGGACCTCATTCACCAATCGTAAACAAACAACATTTAGGCACGTGGTACTCTATCTCTTCTATATAATTTACGATCTCTTGTTTAATTCATGATAGTTGTCACGTGACCGTTTGTTTCGTTGTTTTATCAATAAGATCACGTGACTAAATGTTGCTTGGTTTGGTGAATGAGGTCCATTGTGCCAAAGTTGGATTGTGTTACCTCCACAGTTATAGGACTTTTATATTCTATCCTGTTCATTGCGAAATCAATGTATATGGTGGTGGTGTGTTTGTTAAGACCATGAGCTCAATGATTCCATATTCAGTCAGTCGGTAGTCTCGTCTTAAGTGTCGAGCCTTAGTATTAATCGAGGGGCGGAGGAGGGAAGTGTCATTTGACGTCACACACTATCGACGCCTGCTTAGGACTTTGGTCACGTGATCCACCACGGCCCTGACTTGTCCACATTGAGAGATTTCCTAAACACATTCATTCGCCTCGCGCGCTCAGTCAAGTCTTTAGGAAGCTTGGGTTTTGGGATCAGTGACATCAGTTGCACTGTACCGAGGGGGTGGAATCTGACGTGAGTAGTGCATGGTACTATTGGCACTATTCAGTGGTGAATTTTAGTAAGTGGGGGGCCCTGGGCAGGTGTTTTGTGGAGATCCCCCCTCCTCTCTTAAGCTTGAATATTAATGAATCTAACAGTATGTCATATTGTTAAGAATAAAATCTAGCACCTGTACATTGAAGTTTATTTCCTTTATTTTCTTACACTAAATATGTATTTAAAAAAAAACAGACATAAATATAAAGAAATATATATATATATATATATATATATATATATATATATATATATATATATATATATATATATATATTTGTGAAATATGAAGACCGACGTTAGGGGTGAGGCCGCACTGTCTTGCACCGCCGAAAAAATTGACCCTGCTCACTGGAAACTTTCCGACCAGAAATTTGGTCATCGGAAATATCGGTACTTTTTGACATGGCGGAATAATGGCCATTGGAGAAAGGACATTCTTTAATAACGGTTTTGATTTCCCGCGCTTTTACACCAGCGTAGCTCGTTTCTTTTCTGCCTCGATAGAGAGCATCATCGGACAGATACGTTCACTTAAGCCTATTTTGTGTTAATTGTTTGCCTTTTTTGTTTGTTTTTGTTTTGTAGCTAATGAAGGCCTTGTGGCCCGAACGTCCTTTTTTTTTTTGCTTGGATCGGCAAGGTCACATACATGCATGTTTATTGTATTTTAATAGCGACTCTGATTTAGAAGGTAATTTTTCTCCTTAGAATGGGATCTTTTTGGTGACCTTTACGAAATCCCAGCTAGGATTAGCTCAAAGGTCGAAGTCGCTATTAAAGCGTGCCCATTTTTTCCGCTTCGTCCAAAACTGGCTAATTTTTCTTGTGCCTTTTTCCCCTCTGCCTACTTTTCCAGTGGCCTTTCTTTCCTAAATCCATATCTATTGCGCCAACCTGATTCAGTCTAGTTCTGAAGCGAACTGGATTTCTGAGCTACCTTCTTTCATTTTGAGATCTATTAATCTTTTGTGTTCGACTTTTCCCGTCAGCTGTTGGCCTAGTTGGTCTAGACATAACCGTTTGTTGTTGATCTAGTGGTCAAGCCTGTGTGGGAATTATCAAATGTAGCCAAGCGTGGTTAGCTGGAGAACATCAGGATGGTCAACACGGACAAAGAAATCCATTTGTATCCTCAGCCGTCTGCTAACTCAAGGGACAGAATTATGCAGGACTGATAACTGGGTCAGACCAAATGACTTCCTCTCACTTGAAAGTAGGCATCAGGGAATAATTATTTCTCTTTTTTTTTCTTTTGGTTTGAACCAAGAACGGAGCTAATAATAGCAAGATCTATTTTTGACCTTTGACTATTTATCATATGACATTTTGTAGTCTTCCCTTCAAGCTTATCTAATGTTTATGTATGCACCTAATTTAGCGCATATTTTGCGTATTATAAACGTGGGAAGTGTGGTAGAGAAGTCATGTATTCTTGTACTTACCTACCTATGAATGAAGCTCGAGGTTCGACACCCGACTCGAGCAGAGTTGTGTTGTGCCTATAGGCAGCACGGAAAACCTTCTCCCACCGGTCCACAAATGAGATTGGGCCATAGTGATCTGAGCTTGCTATAAGCATGAAAATAGCGCTATGTAAAAGCTATAATCTTCTATATATATAATTCTCTTCTTCGCTCAAGAGTTAGGACGAGAAGAAGAAGTAAAGGAAAGATCACTCTCTTATTTCTGCAAGTCGAAAGAACTAGAGTTACGCCACGGATAATAAGTGAAATTTAAGAGTTTGTATTAGAAAATAAATTCATCTTGCATTTTATTCATTCTTTACTACGTACAGAACTACTTTACGAGCCTTGAGTGTAGCGAAGTCATACAGTATATCATAAAAATTCTTTTTCCTACATAGATCACGCTCAATAGCAAGAAATAAGTGCGTAGCCCACTGCGGTCACCTAAGGCCGGCCCTGCAAAATAGCGGCGTATGCTGCGCCGCCGGTCGACTGTTATTATTATTTTTTTTAAACTTAAACTTGTTTAGGTCTTTAGTTTTTCTGCCCTTGCTCTAAGGGCCCTATAAAAGATAAAGCACTTTAACGACTTTCTCCTTTATCTTTGTGTCTATCCGAGTATTTTATGAGGTTGTTTTTTTTTGTTTATGTAAATAATGGTTCAGTGTTTTATGTATCAACCTACTTACTGTTATGCCTCAAACAACTACTGGTATGTCGCAAACTCAATCAGTCGCAAGTCAAAAGTACTCAGCGGGACGCAGCGCATCTTCTTTTTTTTTCCTCCTTAGCCTAAATGTCAAGTTTGTTCCGCTCTGGTAGTTCCCAGTGAGTCCCTTGACTTTCCACTTAGCACCAAACTTTCCCAAGCCGATACATAATTTAAGAGATCCTTCACCTGTTCGCTCTTGACAGCTTTGCTCATCTGAGGCCGCGTTCCTACGGAGTTGAAGCCATGACTTTTTAACGTTAGTATATACACTGTTTGTACATTTACATGTGTATATGCATTAGTTTTAATTCCGATACACCAGTACACTATTTTCGCGAATATAAACTACGGGTTATACAATTTTTTACACACGAATGGCTGCAGTGCGGGGTATACAAAAAGTAATTTTACTCATACACATAGTATAACGGACACTATGGACATGCTGATGGGTCTTAAGCTGTGTGTGAACTGTACATTGGAACATCTTATTATCACGCTCATATCTGCAATATGTTAAGTTTCAATTATCACTGCCTGGTATGAAAATCTGAGCATTAAAAATAAAAATAAACTTTATAGAATCCTAAATGCTGCTGGTAAATTCATGGGCAAAAAACAAACCCCATTTGGGCAGTTGTTTTGAGACAAACATCTATAAAAAAGCTAACAAGATCCTCGAAATAAAGAATCACCCTTTGTGTCAGGATTTTCTTATTTTACCATCACAAAAGAGATGCAAGACACCGATAGCAAAGACAAACAGACACAAACACTCTTTTGTTCCCCTGGCAATCGAATCATTAAATAAGAACAATCTGGTATAAACTTTGTCACATGTAAATTATGAGTGAGTCTGGTGTGAATGTACACTTTGGTTTCTTATAGTTATAATGTTTTTTGTTTGGTGTAATGCACAAATTGTAAGACAAATTTCCATACGGACAATAAAGATTATTATTATGTTAGAAACGAAAAAGTTTTCATTCTCTGGCGCTGCCAGGGTCGAGTTTCGCTAAAGAGAAACAAAATTCATCGTAGTCCCTTTAACAGTTTCCACTGAGGAATTTTCTGGTGATGTGGCAGGTCTGCAGCAGTACCGCCCTCTGACAGGCAACGAGGATGTTCCTAGGAATGTTAAGGGCCTTGAAGGTGTCTGTGAGGTCAGTTGTTATTATCCCCTCGGTTATTATTATTATTATTATTATTATTAAAAGAAAAGTACCTTGGTGACAAGTACGTAAGCCACTAAACTAATTAGCCGGTACCTGTCATGTTAAAACGTATAGACTACAATGCATGCAATACACCCGCAATCCATCGCCAGTCTTACTAATGTCGTTCTAGTTAATGAAACCATCGAAACTTGTATCACATTGACATGTCTTCTTCCAATAAGCGTAGCGGCAGCAACAGTTGGGCCATAAATCAACTCTTCACCATCATTCTCAGCGCTCACTTTGTCGGCCGAAATGAAGCTGCCCTCTACTGCTGGCTCTGAATTAGCTTCTCAAACCGTTAGCAGGCCAGCTTTTCTAAAACTATTGCGAATAGTTTCAGTGCTTTTAGATCTAGAGGGACAGATGTCTGAAGAGCAACAACTTCGTGTACCGGCAAGTCACACTTACAAGGGTGCGGGTTGTACGTTTTTTTTGTTTTTACTTATTTTGCCATGTGTGCGGGGTATACGGGCATGCGGGGTATATGAGAGACAATGCGGTTCCTAGATGGAAGGATAGAAAACTAAATACCAAGTGAAACAGTAAACCGGTTTCGTTTTGAATTTATTTTGTAAAGGCTGATGTCTGGAATGTTTGTTTCAAGAACTGACTGGATCAAACCAGTTTGGCATGACATGTGTACAAACAATATTGCTTCCATTTCTTACATGTTGTCACCTGGGGGGGGGGGGGGGGGGGAACTCATTTTGGTTTATATCCTTCCAGGACACTTGTTTGTGTGAGTGTGTGTTTGTGTGTGTGTGCCGTGACTCCTTCCTTATTGTCTCTCTCAATCTAAATGTAAGTAATAGACCCTGGGACTCCTCACTGCCAGATCCTGTCTTCCTATTGTCTCTTCGTCCTCGTTTTGCTTTTGTTATTGTGTCTCTATGGAAACCTTGACACGTGACAGACAGAGGTAACAATCGACTGGTCGAGGAAAACATTTTGTCTCCGCTTTCTCACGTCCTACTGGCTCCAGGTGTTGCTGACCTTTGCCTGAGCGTCAAGGAACTTAGTCCAACCCCCCACCCCTCTCTGTCACTAGAACGGCAGAAAACCAAAACTAGAGGTTATATTTTGTATGTAGGTCTGAAGAGAGTTCGATGCATCAAGATCTCGTGGCCTGTTTTAGACTCGTACCAGGAAACTGCTCTAGCTCTGATGACTATCAGGCGGCTTTTTCAGTACGCGGGATTTGGGGCGAGTGTCTCTTATCAAGGCCCAGCAAATTTATATGAATCACTGATGTTCTGTCGTCTCTGAGTTCCCAGAATCACTGATGGTCTATCGTCTCTTGAGTTCCCAGAATCACTGTTGGTCTATCGTCTCTGAGTTCCCAGAATCACTGTTGGTCTATCGTCTCTTGAGTTCCCAGAATCACTGTTGGTCTATCGTCTCTGAGTTCCCAGAATCACTGATGTTCTATCGTCTCTGAGTTCCCAGAATCACTGATGTTCTGACGTCTCTTGAGTTCCCAGAATCACTGATGTTCTGTCGTCTCTAGAGTTCCCAGAATCACTGATGTTCTGTCGTCTCTGAGTTCCCAGAATCACTTATGTTGTGTCGTCTCTGAGTTCCCAGAATCACTGATGTTCTATCATCTCTGAGTTCCCAGAATCACTGATGTTCTATCGTCTCTGAGTTCCCAGAATCACTGATGTTCTATCGTCTCTTGAGTTCCCAGAATCACTGATGTTCTATGGTCTCTTGAGTTCCCAGAATCACTGATGTTCTGTCGTCTCTGAGTTCCAAGAATCACTGATGTTCTATCGTCTCTGAGTTCCCAGAATCTTAAATTCTTTACATTTGCCTTGTGTGTCTTCGAACATTCTCATGGCGCTCACTTCTTTAGAGTGCATTCTCTGTAGGTTCAAATGACTTCCTGTCGGCTGGGACTGAGAGAGAGTTTTTAATCTTTAGGGCATTTTCTGTCTCTTCTACAATCTGATTTCATGTTTTACTAGCTTGGGACACGTCGCAATATCTGCAGTCTTTATGTTCGAGCATCTGTTGGTGAGGTACGCCACTGTCAGATTTAAAGTTTGGCTCTACACAATGAAGGTACGCCACTGCCAGATTTAAAGTTAGGCTCTACAAAATGAGGTACGCCCCTGCCAGATTTAAAGTTAGGCTCTACACAATGACGTACGCCCCTGCCAGATTTAAAGTTAGGCTCTACACAATGAGGTACGCCCCTGCCTAATCAGATTGTAAGTGATTTCGTTCTGTTTCCAAGCGTCCTATTTGTTTAAAGAATAGTTGTTATGATTAGATCCTGTTTTAACGATGCGTTTCATTAATTCATATCAATAAACAATAAATAAATGTTGAAAAAAACAAAAATTTTTTTTTAGTTCAGGAATGAAAGTATTTGAGAGCTTGTAGAAGAGTAAAGTCCGAGAGAAACACAAACATGACATGAACATAATTGTCAAAATACAAAAACATTATAAAGTTCTGACTTGTTCCAGTCTGCCCCAACTAGAATGTCATTATCGGCTTTGTTTCTTTATGTCGCAGGAATTAGTCAACTGTCACGACTAAATCCACATCTCCCATACCCCCCCCCCCCCAACCAACCAACCAACCTACCTTTTTTTTTCCAAAGCGCCCAAAAACAAAACAAAAAAAAGCATTACATTTTTTTTTTATTTGTGAATACTTTTAGTAACAAAATAAATAACAATGGAAGACGATTGTGAAGTCAAGTAGATAGAATACATAAAATACTAGACCAGTTACAATAAACATCAAGTTGGACAGCCTTTGATTGCCTGGTACCAACAACGTGATAAACCTAGTTGTTGAAGCTTCGTGTGTCCTCCTTTATGAAACTTTGTGCTCTCTTCTGTCCTCCTAAGGAAGTGTCCGGTAACCCAAAGTATGCTAGGACAAACACATTTAAAATATCTTTTTTTTTTTTTTTTTTCGGTTGGATTCGAGAATTGAACGGGTCGGTCTCAATTTACCGGGACAACGAATGACTTACTAGAGCTGAATCCAAAATGTGGACAGGTTGTAAATAAGGAACTTTCGGTGATGGCCAAACTGCGTTCATATTGTTTGCATGTCTGACATGTAAATGTCCTCCAGGATTAAACTATTTGGGCATTGCGGTCCTAGTTGTGTCTAGTGTTTTAACCTAGACTTGGTGTGTTTGTCTTCTTCAGAAAGGATTTACCTTGTTTACTGTGAATATTTTTTTAAATAGATTGTTTTTTTGTAGTTGCTTTTTTTTCTTTATTGTGTGTGTGTGTTTTCTTTCTTGTGTGTGTGTTTGTGTGTGTGTGTATCGGGAAGAAGGTTCCCTTGCTGCCTCTCATTAAACACAACTCAGTGGAACTCGAACTCCTTCAGCCCCCTTGATAGATAGCCAAGTGGTTTGTGCCACTGATTCCATAGCAAATTACGTTTTGTATGAGTCTTGTATTGTAGTGTATGGGTCTCAGGTTGAAATAACAAACACTGAAATGTCATGACAAGAACGGAATCGATACTTATGTCAGTGACAGTACGTTGATGTGTGGCATTTGTCAGAGTTTGTGCTGATGTATAAAGATTTACTTTGGTATTTCGTCGAAACACAGACAATTAGACGCTTCTCTTGCATCTATGACATCATAGGGACACAGTGCTCTTGCGAATCTAAGACTTGACTGTCATAAGGGTACTCTACTCTTGCGAATCTAAAACAAGGTATTTGGCAATGATTGATTGTAGTGTTCTACCATGTTTGGGAGACTTCCTTCATTGCTGCGTTTTCCAAAAGGTCTTCGTTTTAATAGAAAATCGTACACTTGGCATACTGTATCTCTGGCCTTGAACACTCATAACCTGTCTGGTCACCTGACCTTGTGTGTCACCCGACCTTGTGTGTCACTTGACCTTGTGTCACTATTCTGTTATTAAAAGTTTGAAGTCGTCTTCTTCCTTCATTTATGCAAATGGGATTAATTATAATGGTGCTATGGATCTACAGCTTTTCGGGTGTATTTGTCTGTGGAATTTCTACCACCAGTAATATTGTCAGTTTTTTTGGAGTCGATTATGGCATCGGGGCGTCTAGAGGTCCTCATTATCAAGTTGACCGTTAAGATGGATTACTCCTTACGGATAGGCGTGAATCGGGAGTTCTTCCCAAAAAAATCCAGCTTCCACCATGTCAACGACCATTACTATGATTGGAAAGTAGTAATGTTAGTCATGCCAATCTGGTGGAGTAGTCTATTGCACCAGCTAGTCATGTCAATGTGGTGGAGTTGTCTATTGCACCATTAAGTCATGTCAATCTGGTAGAGTTGTCTATTGCACCAGTTAGTCATGTCAGTATGGTTGAGTTGTCTATTGTACCAGCTAGTCATGTCAGTATGGTGGAGTTGTCTATTGCACCAGCTAGACATGTCAGTATGGTGGAGTTGTCTATTGCACCAGTTAGTCATGTCAGTCTGGTGGAGTTGTCTATTGCAGTCATGTCAGTCTGGTGGAGTTGTCTATTGCACCAGCTAGTCATGTCAATCTGGTAGAGTTGTCTATTGCACCAGTTAGTCATGACAGTCTGGTGAAGTTGTCTATTGTACCAGCTGGTCATGTCAGTCTGGTGGAGTTGTCTATTGCACAAGCTAGTCATGTCAGTCTGGTGGAGTTGTCTATTGCACCAGCTTATCATGTCAGTATGGTGGATTTGTCTATTGCACCAGCTTGTCATGTCAGTATGGTGGATTTGTCTATTGCACCAGCTAGTCATGTCAGTCTGGTGGAGTTGTCTATTGCACCAGCTAGTCATGTCAGTCTGGTGGAGTTGTCTATTGCACCAGCTAGTCATGTCAGTCTGGTGGAGCTATATCTGATTAAGACTCCTTGCTCCATCTATTTGCTAGCGACATCGTTAGACACGAGGTATCACCTTCGTGCTAATGATGTCCGATCTAATCTATTGAGAGTTCAAGTGATTCAAATCAAACAAAACTCAATCTCAACATTGAACAGTTGTAGCCTGTCTCCCCCAGACAGATTTGTCTCCATACTTGGAGCATTAGGCATTCCGTGGAGTGTTGGTCATTACACATGCGCTGACCAGCATGTGTCGTCCATCCTGGCACAGTGTGGTCATCTTGTAGAGTCTAGACATGATGCTTTATCTTTCTTTAAATCCACAAAACCACGTGGCTTTTGAACCTTTGCTTTAAGAGACCAAGAGTGTAGTGCAACACAACGAGAGGGATTTCACTAAGAGAGCTGGCTGGACATTGGTCTGGAGTCTTTCTCGACGTTGGACAATATTGTCCTTAATTTTGTTTTGTGGTGTGTGTGTGTGTTGGTCTAGCCCACGTGATGTTACGTCTGCTCTGAAAGTGGGACTGGAGGTTCAAAAGGTTTAACGGGGCGAGGCTGTGATTTTAACGATGTAGTTCGGATCTTTGAAACCAATCGGAAATGGAATTTATCATTCGACTAGGTTGTCGCTAGAATTTTTAGTATCAAAAGTTGAATGGAACTTTCTTTTCATCCATCGGTGTCTAATTATAGACTCTCTCTCTCACTGCTCTCTCTCACACACACACACTCCCCTCTCGTTCGCCCGCCCACTATTTCTCTATTTTTTTCTGTAATCTGATTATTTTGATCTCGCCTCTCCCCATGACACTAAACTGTCTTCCGTTCACTTGGTCAGAGCCACCACACCCCTCTCGATCTTGCTGTAGTGCGCGCCAATAACGAGTCTCCGAATCCTTCTGACCTGATCTGCTTGAATATGTTATAGTGGTTTAGACCAAGGTCGAGGTCAGAATTTTCTGGTGCTTTCTGGTGCTTTGAGCTTTCTTTGGCTAGCTTGAGGATGTCTAGACTTATCACGGCTCTACTTCAATGGTATCCCAGTAGCCACCTTGGTTCCGCTTCATTTCCTGCACGTGACTACCACCCTCACTTTGTACATTAGCCCCCTCCAGCGTAGCTCCTCTTCCTGGTTTAGTCTTCAGGGGGAGGTTAACATCTTTACGAAATGTCGCCGAGGCTTAATGCAGTTGATTTATTAACTTGGGCAGTGAAATGTGAATCTAGAGAATAAAATGTAAATCTAGGCAATGAAATGTGAATCTAGGCAATGAAGTGTCAATAGATGAATCTCTGTGTACAAGCCAGCTCTGAACTTGTTTGTATGGATTGAATGTTTTATGTTAACTAAAGCTGGCCTCAAATTACATGAAGACACGGTTTAGAGTCTAAGTCTAATGATGCATAGTGTGTCAGCCTAAAGGTCACAGACTTGCAATCACTAGTTTCTAATCGCTATTGATTTGATGAGACCAATTGTTTCTGCTCCAACTGATCCTGGTTATGTCACAATAACACCGCCATTTTAAAGGTCACGATAACCGAGTTTCTAAATGTTACAAAATGAAATCAGAACCACATGTAGGATGGCACAGACGCTTGGTCATCATTAGCTGACTAGTCGAAAAGCAGGTCACCATCATTGAAGTTTAGCAAACTAGTCGACAGGTCACCATCATTGAAATTTAGTTGACAAGTCGAATGGCAGGTCACCATCGTTGAAGTTTAGCTGACTAGTCGACAGGTCACCACCATTGAAGTTTAGTTGAATAGTCGAATGGCAGGTCACCATCATTGAAGTTTAGTTGACTAGTCGACAGGTCACCATCATTGAAGTTTAGTATACTAGTCGAATTGCAGGTCACCATCATTGAAGTTTAGTTGACTAGTCGACAGGTCACCATCATTGAAGTTTAGTTGACTTGTCGACAGGTCACCATCATTGAAGTTTAGTTGACTAGTCATCAGGTCACCACTGAGTCTTAATGTTTCAAGGCAGGCTGATCCCTAGAACACGAAGTTCTGATGGAAAGAGATTTCCGATTGACGAAACTACACTCGGCCCTATGGATTGAGACTCACACGACATCAAGTTAGTTTTAAACATTTCGTCAGTCTAGTGTATGAAACTAATCTGTATTTGGCCAGGTTCTCTATATTCCTACACTTAAGAGCTAGCTAAACATGTCAGTCTAGTGTATATAGCTAATCTGTACCTGGACAAGTTCTCTATATTCGTACACTTAGACCTAAACATGTTGTCAGTCTAGTGTATGAAGATAATCTGTACCTGGCCAAGTTCTCTATATTCCTACACTTAGAGCCAAACATGTTGTCAGTCTAGTGTATGAAGCTAATCTGTACCTGGCCAAGTTCTCTATATTCCTACACTTAGAGCCAAACATTTTGTCAGTCTAGTGTATGAAGCTAATCTGTACCTGGCCAAGTTCTCTATATTCCTACACTTAGAGCCAAACATGTTGTCAGTCTAGTGCATGAAGCTAATCTGTACCTGGCCAGGTTCTCTATATCCCTACACTTAGAGCCAAACATGTTCATGAATCAGAATTGATCTGGAGACTGTCCCTTGCAATCCCAGCACGTGCTTGGGCATCGGATCTTGTGCTCAAGTCACTGGAAAGGTTGGTACCCCCCCCCCCCCGCTCCAGTGTTGACACATGACTGAGTCGACTAGTGCCTACTGATCATTTAAACGTTACTGAGTCAACTAGTGCCTACTGATCACTTAGACGTTACTGAGTCGACTAGTGCCTACTAATCACTTAGACGTTACTGAGTCAACTAGTGCCTGCTGATCGCTTAGACGTTACTGAGTCAACTAGTGGCTACTGATCACTTAGACGTTACTGAGTCAACTAGTGGCAACTGATCGCTTAGACGTTACTGAGTCAACTAGTGCCTACTGATCGCTTAGACTTTAGACGCTACTGAGTCAACTAGTGGCTACTGAGTCAGTTAGTGGCTACCTACAGAGGTAACAAAAATTTTTAAAGAAAACTCTCAAATTCAGTTTCTCGCCTTTTTAGAAAGCTGAACAATTAGACATAGTACTAACTATATTACTATTACCAAATAGTCGATTCAATGCTGTTAGGAGATTTAAAAGTTGTCACCTAGAACGCCTAGAAAGAAAAACCTATAAAAACGAGATTGCACTTAACTTAACAAAACACACGTCAAGTGATGTGTGTGCGTGTGTCTATGTGTTAAAGAATTGCTCATCTTGTTGTGAAAAAGTTTGGAACAGACTAGATCGAGCAGTGATAAAAACCTGGTCATAAAACTCTCCCAAGGGCGGGTTTTTAAAAAATTGACACGTGACTTTCGTAACGGAATCAATGGTCATGAATAAATAAGACTTGGTTGAAATCACTGGCTCTCGGCCTCGGGACATCCACGTTGACAGCTGGCCAACCGTCTTCCAACTGGAGACTCTAAAGACAAAAGATTGACGAGAAACGAAACCATGAGGCGAGATTGGAAAGTGAGCACCAAGATATAGCATCACTTTCAAATAATATCCTTAACTCTTTCTCTCCGTAATTATTTACCTCATTCTGACGGAATCAATGCTGGTATCGTCAGTTAGGAGAGAAAGAGTTAATGATCGTAATAGTAACAACAACAACCATAAACCACCAGATACAAGTTTTAGAGCGTAGGTTTATTTGTGCAACAGCTTTGTTCAAACTGTCGGGCGCCGTCTCCTGAGAGAAACAAAAAGGGAATGGGTATGGACAAGGGCGCGAATACTTTTTTTTTTTCAGGACAAAATCTGTTGTACTGCATTGTTGTTTTTATAAATCCTAGTTGAGAGTTTAGGATCCAACAATCAAGTCTGGCTCCGTCCCACCGATTCTTAACTTTTTAATCCTTGCGTTGTAGATGCCAGGAAAATGAATTTTTGAAGCTTAGATTTCCGTAAAACGCATTTCGCTAGGCGAGATTACTGTCTGAGGCTGGCAGGATCAAGACTCGTTAGGGGGAGACAACAGACGTCAGTCTCTTTACGTTTTCTGCGAGGAACATTTCAATGATGTGACAGATGTCTAGCAGTACCACTTGCTAACAAGAATACACTTCAAGGAAGTATATATTGCATTTCACCTTCACCTATCCTTTAGTCTGTTGGACCGCTTGGGTTGCACACAAGATCTGTTGACCGTCTTTCTCCATTCCTCTTTTTTGCCTTGGATAGGATATCATCCAATGACAGGCCCGTCCATTCCCACCGCTTTCTCTGTCTGCCTCTTCTTTTTTTCCTGGTACTGTTCTCTGGAGGAAGGTTTTTGCGAGCATTGAGGATCTTGTGATATGGCCATAGAGTTTTAGTTTGCGTTTTTTGACAGTAGTTAGCAGATCATAGTGGAGTCCAATCGGTGTATAAATGCTGTTTCTAATCTTTTCGTTTGTGGTTGCAGTTGCTAAAAACAAAAAAAACAGAACCAATGCCCTTTTAAAAAAAAAGCCCAGAACCAATGCCCTTTTAAAAAAAAAGCCCAGAACCAATGCCCTTTAAAAAAAAAACCCAGAACCAATTCTCTTTAAAAAAAAACAAACCAAAATCTATTTCCTTTTAACTTCTTTTTCTTTCCGTCCTCGCTAATAAGAAGATCATAAGCTTTGAACTTGGGCCTTTACGTAATAACGGCTGTGCTCTAGATCTAAGCAAAGAGAACTAGCGAAACATTTTATCGTCTTCTTGTATAGTTGCCTTCACTGATTGCAGCCTTGCAACTGATTTTTACTTTCGGAACCTCTCGGCTTATGATCGCCTGTATCCGTTAAATCCACTAGAGCAGTGTTCCCCAAACTTTTTTTTCCTTAACGGAACACTTCGCACATTTTGACTTTTTAGAGGAACACTTTTTGAGTTCGTGGAACATCTTTTCAGGCCTCGAGGTTCCGCGGAACACAATTTGGGAAACACTGCAGTAGAGTGTCGTATTGTGGACATTGTTTCTGTAACATGAAGTAATTGAAAAAAAAAAGAAACAACCGAAAGTCTAACAACCCAGACTTTGTTACAAATACACAGTATTCACAAATCCATGTATTGTGTATTAGTGTATACGAATAGAATGGTCTGGTTCCTGTCCTAGTCTGGTAAATAAACCTCGAGTTTTCTCAAAGTTGCATGGCTTGACGTTACCAAATTATTCAAGATGTAAAAGTAAAGTTCCCCTTTCAGACCTTGTGGTCTATAGGGCAGATGATGTAAAGGTCATCTGTTTCTGCGGCCTACGGTTAACGAGGGTGTCATGTGGCCAGCACAACGACCAACCGCCTTTACTTTTCCCCAACTAATGTCAGGTACCCATTTAGAGCTGGGTGGACTCAGAGGCGCCCAAAGATCCCGAAATGAAAATCCCAGTCTTCACCGGGATTCGAACTGTGACCTTCGGTTCGGGAGTCAAGCGCTTTACCGCTCAGCCACCGCGCCTCCATTAAATAAATAAGATAAGACAAGACAGATATTATTTGCTTTAAGATTTTTAAAATACCCCCCCCCCCCCATTTATTTATTTTTTAAAGCGTCTATTCCCCTTTCGGGGTCGCTAAAAAAAATCATGCTTCTTCTTCTTCTAGCCAGCTTTGTGATGCTGAGCTGTCAGCTCTCTTGCAGACTGTGCCAAGGAAAAATAGTGTACTGTTTTCTTCAGTTGTTCAGCACTGCCGTACAGGGTGCTTCAATCATACTTGAGTGAATGTATAAATCAACTCAGTTTATAAGATTCCAGACCGTAGACTTATATATTATATCTAGACTGGAAATCGGAAACAAATTCTTATCCGCGTTTGATCAATTCACAGACCTATACATATAGATTTTTCTGTACTTTACTCTTTTTCAAGAAAGTAATGATCTTTAGTTTTCAAAGCTTAGAAATAATGCAGAATTATTTCGCGGATTTTTTTTAGAATGAGCTATTAATCACAAATATATGAAACATAGCCATTTCCTGTAAGTTACCGTTGAGAATGTTTGAAAAATCCTAGATCTAAATAATTCATGTCTGTTGATTTTAATCATCTTACGTACATTTAAATAGATTGATTACCTAGATCTTTCTAGATTATGTATCTAAAAATTGCAAAATAATAATTATGAGACGACAGTACTCTTATTGACATTTCAATCTTGACATATTGGTCCATGTCTTAAGATCATAGAGCTTTTGCTTCCAGACATCTATAGACCCGCCATCCACTGAACACCATTTTAGCAATTTTTCTATTCAAATCAAATGGAGCAGCAACTTTTGGTCGAATTTTATCAACAGTGTCGCTCTCTCGTATTGAGGTTTACCTTTGTCGCTAGTGACGGTGATGTCACCAATTGTTTTTTTCCCCGGGTCTACATGTAACATTTTAGTTGGTCTCGTGCAAGTGAAGTCGATGTTTGGTGAAGCCGACGATCTGATCGATGAGTCCGCCATTCGAACGGAAAAATTTCTGTCTCTTTTATCCAATAATTTTACCTGTAACTGGGTCAGAGTGACCTTCTATTTCAGGGAAGGGGAAAGTTTTCAGTGGAAAATTTCTGCTTCGCTTCATTTCCCTTTGTTGCGAGGACAATGTGGAGGTAACTTATCATTTCATTCCAAGTGCTGCTAGACTTATCTGCCCATGTATTGAATTTTGACGTGAATAAAAATGACCTTGGTTCAGATGTAGGTTGAAATGAACGACTGGCCTTGCCTAACCATTTATTTAGTTGTCTACTAATGACTTTGTCATATAGATCTTTCATTTTCTTGTTGTTGTTTTTTCATGGAGTGGGGGGGGGGGGTAGCTTCATAGACCTAGACATTAATATAAAGATCTAGGTCTTTGGGTGGAGCAGGCGACATTGAAATCATCTAAAAATCTTTAAAACATGTTGAGCTAGAGAGTATTCTAGCAGTGGAGGAGTGGAAGCAATCAGAAATGTGTTTGGATATCAGAGGCTTGTCTCTCACTAGTCTAGCTCATTATGATCACGCGTTTACAGGCTCTATGACGATTCTGCTCATATTGCTACAAGCACTGAAAACCGACTGCTACATTCTGAAAACAGACTGCTACATTACTGAAAATAGGCTGCTACATTCTGAAAACAGACTGCTTCATACTGAAAGCAGTTTTACACATTCGATAACCTCGGTTTAAAGGTGAAATCTCATTGTATGGTTACATACCTACACTTCTAAGGTTAAATCTCACTAGTCGACCGGCGGCGTAACATACGCCGCTATTTTGCAGAGCCGGCCTTAGGGCACCGCAACCTATGCGACCGCAGTGGGCCCCGCACTGCCATAGGCCCCATGCTAATCCTAGGTGTAAATTATTAAATTAAAACATTTTATAACTTGTAACAGATTTTCCGCGGCCTCCTGGAAAACTCCTGAAATTACAAAAATATACGAAAAAGTCCTTGAAATCTTTTATTAAATCTTTTGAAAACATATACAAATCTCCTGAAATATATAGACAAATTGTCATTTTGGGGTGTCATTCAATATGGAAAACGCCAATCCTACGCGCGATAAAAAGAAACGGCATTATGCAATACACGTAATTGTGGAATCTAGTGAAAGAAGCTTCTCGCGCCTCAAACTAATGAATAATTACTTGCGTTCAACAATTCGCGTAGAAAGATTGAAACATTTGGTAATTCTTGGGCCCCACAATGGTTAAGTCCGGCCCTGCTATTTAGTGACGGGTAAATACTGGCTAGATTACTTGTCCTCTTTCTATGACTTCTTGGTCACAATGGTTAAGTCTGGCCCTGCTATTTAGTGGCGGTTGAATACTACTTGTTCTCCCCCTCCCCCCCCCTTTTTTTTTCTCCTCTAAAATTACGTGGGGTAACTCTAGTTCGTCTGACTTGCAGAAATAAAAGAGTGATCTTTCCATTACTTGGTGTCCAAACTCTTGAGCCATGAAGAAAATTATATATATAATCAGTAGCAAGGTGTGGGGTGATGATATTGCGTTACTATTTACCAATCTAGCATGTAGTGATCTCACGCTGAAGTGTTTCCAACAGGTAGATTTAGTACTTGTATGGGGACTGAGGAATACTGCACATTTGGTCAGTTTTGACCTCTTGACCCCACTCGAAGTCTAAACCTAGCGCTAGGATCTCATTTTGTTGATGGAAGTGCTCCCAACGAGATGGCACACTGTTGACACCGGAAATGACTTGTGCAAACAACTCCAGATACAAACATAATGTTAAAAAGTCAGCTTTCTAAAACGTGCTGGGGAAACTTTTTATTTAGTCAAGAATTACCTTGAACTGGTTTAGTTGTTGATTCAGACTTTTCAGGCAACACAGAGTTATGGCCCTTTATTTACTGTCAGTCTATACTTTGCAGGCTGATGGATTACTAGATCAAGATAGATATACTTTTTTTACACACACACTATATATACATATATATATGACTCCTTTTTATCTCGAAAGGCAATGGATGCGCCCAAATGAGTCACTGGTTTTGGCTTAATCTTGAGACGGGGCAGAATCTAGTGTGGCTAATCAATCCAATTCTAGAACGGCAGACTTTGCCACAATTCGTACATGTGTATGCCTCTGATCCAGGGCTAGTGGACAGGGCAGCTTTCTTTTTTTTTCCCTCTTGATTAAGGCCGCTTCAATCCTTTTGTTCTCAGCAAGGGTTGTCCCAGCACGCACAGTTTGTCTCCGGTCTTTGGCTATGTTTTCCCACATACTTTCGCTGATGCCTGAGTATATATATATATATATATATATATATATATATATATATATATATATATATATATATATATACACATACAGATATATTCAGTCCATTTTCAACTGTTCTACAAGCTACAATGTAAATTGCTTCAAAGTTTTGATGTTTATTGTCATTATCCACGCTGTGGAGGCTTACATTCAACATTGGATTTTCTCTATAGTCTTAGAGAAATACAAACTATGAATGAGCTTGTTAGGTGTGTACTGTGAATAAAACAAAGACACCAAATCCCACGTGTCTATTTAAAACAAAATGAACTACCCCCCAGCTTTTTCTTTGGAAGTGTGTTGCTGTGGCATTGAGCCCAATTGAAGCTGTTGGAATGAGACTTTCATACACTGTCAATGTTTTCACATTTCTTGACTCAGAAATTTATTTATTTGTAAATATTCTCTATGTAAGAGTATTCATTCAGACTGGTTTTAGAGTTTAAACCCAGACTTGTTTTAGAGTTTAAACCCAGACTTGTTTTAGAGTTTAACTCTTTCTCTCCTAATTGACGAAACCATTGTTGGTTTGACCTCATTAAATTAAATTAATGTTTAATTTTATAAACTTGACTTTTTGTTACATAAAATGAGCATGCATTTGCCTTTAATTCTATACCAAACACATTTTCTGATAACAAACAACAAAGCTATTGAAGCTTAATCATAACAGGGTAGTAAAATAGTAATTAGCAAAATGAAGAATTACCTTGAAGTATGGGAAATAAATTACGGAGAGAAAGAGTTAAACACAAGCTTGTTTTAGAGTTTAAGCACAGACTATCTCTGTATATTTCAGGTGGTGCTTATTACATGATTTCCAGAAGTCTTGGTCCAGAGTTTGGTGGCGCTATAGGTATCATCTTCTCAGTGGCCAATGCTGTTGCTGTAGCGATGTATGTAGTTGGCTTTGCAGAGTCAGTCAGGAACATTTTGGTGGTAAGTACTACAAGGAAATAAAAGTGCATTCTGCCCTAGGGAGTAGTTTGTGCTATCAGGTAGTTGGTCTGGTGTCCAGTAGTAACTTGTGTCAGGTGTGAGTTGTAGATTGAGCTTACATCAGTAATCTGTGTAACCAGTGAGTTGGGAATCCAGTGGTAATCTGTGTAACCAGTGATTTGGGCATCCAGTGGTAATCCGTGTAACCAGTGAGTTGAGCATCCAGAGGTAATCTGTACAAGTAAATAGTCTCTATAGTCTCCTCTTCTGGTGCAGGGAAAAAAAAAGTTAAACATCCTCCACCTCTGATGTCTAAGACAGAGCTTTAAAATAAAGTGTCAAGATAAACCAGTGAGGAAGGGCTGCAAAGAACAGGGACCCAGGACATCAGCACTGTTGTCAATAGCAGACGCCTTGGCTGTCTTGGCCACATTCGCAGAATGCCACAAGGTCTATTCCATAAGACATTCTGTGTACATTCTGAATGGTGATCTAACAGAAGGCAAGAGAGACGCTGGTCGTCCACTTTTAAGGTATACGGATGTATGCATATGGGACATGAAGCTTCAAAATTGACTCTAAAAGTTGGAAAAAAAAGTGGCACTGGATAGATCCACATGAAGAGCAAGCATAAAGTAAGGGTCCCCGATTGCAGATGCCATATACAACAGTAGTAGAAAGAAGGGTGAATGTACAACAGTGCCTGGTCGCAGCTGCGTATCAAGGATTAGCCTCTAGACACACAAGAAGTTGCAAAGGGAAAAGGTCATCTCTCAAGACGTAAAATGCTAGAGAAATAGTTATCAGATTTCTTTATTCTCTGTTGGCATTTCTTTCACATTTTCAATTGCAACATAATGCTTCAGCTGAACTACTCAATCCAGAGACAGCTGAACTTCTCAATTCAGAGACAGCTGAACTACTCAATCCAGAGACTGCTGAACTACTCAATCCAGAGACAGCTGAACTTCTCAATTTAGAGACAGCTGAACTACTCAATCCAGAGACAGCTGAACTACTCAATCCAGAGACAGCTGAACTACTCAATCCAGAGACAGCTGAACTTCTCAATTCAGAGACAGCTGAACTACTCAATCCAGAGACAGCTGAACTACTCAATCCAGAGACAGCTGAACTTCTCAATTCAGAGACAGCTGAACTACTCAATCCAGAGACAGCTGAACTACTCAATCCAGAGACAGCTGAACTACTCAATCCAGAGACAGCTGAACTACTCAATCCAGAGACAGCTGAACTACTCAATCCAGAGACAGACTTTTTTTAGTGCAGTTAAAATGTAAACCTATAACACCAACTGAATATCTTTAGGCTAGAAATCAATTCCCTAAATGTAATGGTAAATATCAACATATCTGGTACTAGTTGATGTCTTTCGATATGTCATACCATCTTCTTGTCAATACTCTATCATTAAAAACTAAATTTACTTGACTGCTTTTAGAATGTTGGTTCATTCTGAAGTGGCTTGATACAAGGGAGGCAATTAGGTAGAAAGAAAATCTTTACCTGTAGTCTTTCCTTGCTTATCTTCTTGCTACTAGACAACAAGTTGGGCAGAAGTGAATTTGTTACTTGTTGAAGTTATCTTCTCTTTAGTTCTGAAGAAGTTCTCTTTAACATTTTCTACATGGTTCTAGCAAATAGTTTGAAAACATTTGCACCATAAGAAACTATTAAAACTAGCTAGATGAGGCCACAAGTATATTTAATAGTTAGACACTTACACCTTCCAAACTTCCCAATACCAAATTTTCTCACTAACTCTTGTCACTGTATGTATTTCCTTTTCTCTTGTTACTGTCAAATTTTCCTGTGTCTGGCTGTAAGTTAAAATGAATGTCCATGTTTGAATGTCCAGGATCAAGATTGTGTGATGACAGATGAAACGAATGACATGCGTATCATTGGGAGCATCACTATCACAGTTCTGCTTGGAATAGCCATTGTTGGCATGGACTGGGAAGCTAGGGTAAGGGGACATTTCGATATCACAATCTGTCCTTAGTCTGTCCTTAATAACGTCCTTGTGATGTCCTAACTAGTAAAATAACCAAATCATGTAGTTTAATTTCATGATTTTATTAGTTGACTTTTTTTTTTTTCCCTCCAGGCTCAAGTTGTCCTTCTGGTCATCCTGACGTTGGCCATTCTCAATTTTTTTGTAGGGCTGTGTATACCTCCAAGCGCCAAGCAGATGTCTCGTGGTTTCCTTGGTCCTAAAGGTACTGGAAGATAGTTTCTAGTGACTTAAATAAGTAAAAAAAAATAATAATAAAGTTCCCCTTTTTGACCATGTGGTCTATAGGGCAGATGATGTAAAGGCCATCTGTTTCTATGGCTCCCACCGTAAACGAGGATGTCATGTGGCCAGCAAAATGACCAACAGCCATTACTTTTCCCAAACTAATGTCAGGTACCCATTAGAGTTGGGTGGACTCAGAGGCACCTTTATGATCCCAAAATTGAAAATCCAATTCTTCACCACGAGTTGAGCCCCAGGACCCTAAGGAAAGGGCTTTACCACTAAACCACTTCACCTTCTAGTGACATGTAGGGAGGTTAAATAACAGGGTTGAGTTTAACTGCAATTATTTGTAGGACTATTGTAACACATTAAAATGTATATTATCTGGTAATAACGTTTGGCCTACTGTTATGTAACAACTCTTAAGAACGGTTCCCTGACATCTCATCATACGAGACATTTCATCATTATAGCAATTCATCATTGCACATTTCAACATGATAGCAATTCATCATTATAGTATTTCATCACCATAACGTTTCATCACTAAGATGCCTGAGATCTTAAGATCACAGAAAAACTGGCCTTGCAAAGCTAGGGTGAGGGAGGGGGAGAAATTTCAAGATGCCCCCCGGGCTCCCCACTTGAGGGGGCCCCCAATTGAGTGTCTGAAATTTGTTTTTAAATAAATTAAATATTACGTCACTGTCATGTAATCTGTCTCTTCACGTTATATAAGTTAGTTGCCCTGTTGTATGTATTCCACACAGATTATTAACTTTCCGTGCAGGGTTACTCTCAATTTCAAGGAGTAGCGCTGACTGTTGCCGTGTTACTCTCAGGAAGTAGCTTGGTATATAGGGTAGTTTATTTCAACATCCATATCATTGTTCAATTGATGGGATATTTTGAGTCCACCCATATAAGAGGCCCAGCTGGAAGAGATCCCCCTCTTCCCAATTAAGATCTGGAATCACTATGAAGCTGCCAGGACTGGACTTACCACAAACTGTTGTGAGGGATTCCACAATGCTCTGAAGGCACTCTTCAACTGCAGCCATCCAGGAGTGTGAGATCTCCTTGAGGGATTAAAGAAGGACATTGCCCTCAACTGCAGCCATCCAGGGGTTTGGGATCTCCTTGAGGGATTAAAGAAGGACATTGCCCTCAACTGCAGCCATCCAGGGGTGTGTGATCTCCTTGAGGGATTAAAGAAGGACATTGCCCTCAACTGCAGCCATCCAGGGGTGTGGGATCTCCTTGAGGGATTAAAGAAGGACATTGCCCTCAACTGCAGCCATCCAGGGGTGTGGGATCTCCTTGAGGGATTAAAGAAGGACATTGCCCTCAACTGCAGCCATCCAGGGGTGTGGGATCTCCTTGAGGGATTAAAGAAGGACATTGCCCTCAACTGCAGCCATCCAGGGGTGTGGGATCTCCTTGAGAGATTAAAGAAGGACATTGTCATCCACTGCAAACATTCAGGAGTGTGGGATCTCCTTGAGGGATTAAAGAAGGACATTGTCATCCACTGCAAACATTCAGGAGTGTATGATCTCCTTGAGGGATTAAAGAAGGACATTGTCATCCACTGCAAACATTTAGGAGTGTGGGATCTCCTTGAGGAATTAAAGAAGGACACCGCAAAACCCTGGCAGATGCTGAAGTTGGTCGCCCACAACCAAAAAAGAAGTATAAGGAATTAAATGATAAGGTAATTGCTGCTGTACAAGGGTATTACAATGAAGTGTATAAAATGAAGTACTTGAGAACATTAATTTGCAGTAGCAGACCATAAACTCAAAACTTCATCTAGTCAGTCAGGTTATTTTTCATTAATAACCTTTTTTTACAGGAGTCCAAGCAGCTGGCGAATCAGAAAGTCGGAAATATTTTTAAGAAGTGATTTGATACATTTTTTGTGTGTTTTGACATTAAATTTGTTTTGAATGTAATGTCTTTGTGTTTTACTGTAATGAATCCCATTGTGGGATAATAAATAAATGAAATAAAGTCAAGAAAAAAAACAAAAAAGAACCTGTTTGTGGGACAAGCCTTTACGTGGCATACAGATTAAGTAACCAAAATGGGTGAAACCAATATGTCCTTTAATTTAATTCCCTGTACACATTTACTTGACATTCCAATCCTCTTCAATTTGTGTTCCATTAGTTGCACTGTGCAACAAAACTGCAAACTGATTCAACATGTTGGCAACATTGCTCAGTAGGTTAATGACTTAATTACACCTACATGTATTTATGTTTGCAAAATGCACTTTATGCAATGATGAAATGTTATGGGGATGAAAGACTATAATGATGAATTGCTATAATGTTGAAATGTGCAATGATGAAATGTCTCGTATGGTGAGGGGTCTGGTCACCTCTAAGAACTATACTGTCATCATGATACATCAATGCAATATCTTTAGTTGGGCTGATTTAGTTGACACTAAATGTGTGTGTGTGTTTCTTTTGTTGCAGCTGCCTTTGAAGACAATCTATTCAGTGACTACGAAGACGGTTACAATTTCTTCAAAGTGTTTGCAGTCTATTTCCCAGCAGCCACTGGAATACTAGCTGGAGCCAACATCTCAGGGGATTTGAAGGTCAGAGTTAAAAACTAAACTAACGAATCAGGAATCATTTAATTCATATTAGCATGAAGTGTGTGCATTCAGAACTAGTCAGAAAGAGAGTTTGTTGTACAGACACAGGGAAGTTGTTAGGTACAGACAAAGAGAAGTTGTTAGGTACAGACACAGGGAAGTTGTTTGTTAGGTACAGACACAGGGAAGTTGTTAGGTACAGACACAGGGAAGTTGTTAGGTACAGACACAGAGAAGTTGTTAGGTTCAGACACAGGGAAGTTGTCCCGATGACTTCATTATGTACTTTGGAAAGAAGTAAATAAGGACCAGATACTCTTTCACATGGGAGAGATTTGGCTGTAGTTTTGGCATCACTGATATTATTCAGTCTACTAGCAAGGTAAGGTTTGACTTGAATTGATGGTGCCACACGAGATAGCAAAGTTAAACGAAATCAGTTTTAAAACCATTGTTGGCAAAATATTTCACTATTAGAGTTGAATGTGTATAGTGATGCCCAAACTATGACCTGCGAGCCATATCCAACCCATAATGAGGTTCTAACTGGCTCTTTGGATCTTCTACCAACACTGTACAATGAAACAATTAGATTGTACAATGTTTTAATACAAGGGTCCGAAATTTATATATCATTGAAGGGAGAAAAGGTTTATGTACAAATATCAATCCTAGTGATTTAACCCAAGGCATTGTATTCCCAGGATGCTTCCAAGTCAATTCCAAAAGGCACATTCCTGGCTATATTTATCACCACTTTTGTTTATCTTCTGATTGCTGTCTTCTCTGGAATGTTTGTCCTGCGTTATGCCAATGGCATCATCTTGGAGTCTGCCACTGCCACCAATGTCACTGACATAGTAAATAATTCCACTGGACAGTTCCTTACTTCACTACTCAGTACTAGCACTGTTATCAACACTAATAAGGATAGTATACTTGTGAATACATCCTATTTAGTCAAACCTACTGCACCCACTCTAGGTAGGAACTTTTTCTTTCAAAGTGGATCTTTTTTTTTTTTTTTAGTTTTTCATTAGTCTTTGTTTTGATTTATATTGATAGTAATGTTGATTTTTTATTTATATTGATAGTAATGTTGATTTTTTTTTCATTTATATTGATAGTAATGTTGATTTTTTTCATTTATATTGATAGTAGTGTTGATGTTTTTCATTTATATTGATAGTAGTGTTGATGTTTTTCATTTATATTGATAGTAGTGTTGATGTTTTTCATTTATATTGATAGTAGTGTTGATGTTTTTCATTTATATTGATAGTAGTGTTGATGTTTTTCATTTATATTGATAGTAGTGTTGATGTTTTTCATTTATATTGATAGTAGTGTTGATGTTTTTCATTTATATTGATAGTAGTGTTGATTGTATGAGAACTTTGTGATTGTTGTAAGAGATCTAGTGATTGTATCTATGATTGTTGCTAGAACTCTTCTGTTTATGATGTTTCAGAAAAAGTGTTCACACTTGAAGAGTACAGCTATTCCAGAGAATTTGTTAGTAACTGTTCCCTGATTCCAGAAGGATGTAAATATGGTCTGATACCTTCTAAGCAGGTAAAGCTACTTGGGCCTAAATAGGGTCTGATACCTTCTATGCTTGTAAATCTACTTTTGTTTGGTTGGCCTAAATAGTCTTACATTTTACTTATCTTTTACAATGCTGCATGTTTTACAAGAGATATCATCTCAACAACATCACAACATCATCTCAATAACATCACAACATCATCTCATTAACATCACAACATCATCTCATTAACATCACAACATCATCTCATTAACATCACAACATCATCTCAATAACATCACAACATCTCAATAACATCTCATCTCAATTACATCTCAATAACATCACAACATCTCAACAACATCACTATCACTTGCTAGCCTTCTTGCATGTTGAGTTTTCTAGTTAGAACAGCTCTGGGATATCTGTGTTCTTACTTTGTATTCTAACCCATTGTTGTAGTATACAATGTTGAAGTATTTATTTCTTAAGCATTGAAAAAATAATGAATTATAGTATTACAAAGAGCTCTAGGTGCAAACTCTCCCTTCTCTAGGACTCCCTAACTCTCTTGAGACAATGGATTGGTGCATGTTGAGTTTTCTAGTTAGAACAGCTCTGGGATATCTGTGTTCTTACTTTGTATTCTAACCCATTGTTGTAGTATACAATGTTGAAGTATTTATTTCTTAAGCATTGAAAAAATAATGAATTATAGTATTACAAAGAGCTCTAGGTGCAAACTCTCCCTTCTCTAGGACTCCCTAACTCTCTTGAGACAATGGATTGGTGCATGTTGAGTTTTCTAGTTAGAACAGCTCTGGGATATCTGTGTTCTTACCTTGTATTCTAACCCATTGTTGTAGTATACAATGTTGAAGTATTAATTTCTTAAGCATTGAAGAAATAATGAATTATAGTATTACAAAGAGCTCTAGGTGCTAACTCTCCCTTCTCTAGGACTCCCTAAGTCTCTTGAGACAATGGATTGGTGCAGATACAACACAAAATAGAGCAGTGAGATTCATAACAAAACGAATATTCACATTTGACTAGAGTAAAACCTTTAGTAAAATCACTAAATTTAGAAAGCCTTCAGGACAGAAGACTCAAAAGTAAAGTAGCAATCATACATAAAACACTGAACCATAATCTTCAAATACAAAAACAAAATTTAATAAAATACTCTGAAAGACACAAAAATAAAGGCACAATCCTCGTCCCATATGCTAGGACAAATTTGTACCAATACTCCTTCTTCCCTAGTGCTATTAGAGCATGGAATGGGTTGCCTGAGCTAGCCAGGAAAACCAGTGACTTGGCAGAATTGAAGTCATTGGTTAACATGAATGACTGAATGCATGATGCGTAGGACGTAATCATCTTCTTTTTTGAAGTAACGTCTGTATTATATAAGATAAGATAAGATAAGATATTTACTGATGGTGATTTCTTTCACTCCAATTGGAGAATCTGCTGTTGATTATTAACAGGCTGTTTTTCTGTTTTGGTGCAAATGTCTCTGCCTTTTAGGGGCACTTTTTTATTTTATTTAAGGCTGCCTCAGCCCTTGAGCTTCTTGTATGGGCAATGTCAATGCCCATTGTGTGTCGTCGTTCTGTCAGGTCATGGGAAACTTTAGTTCTCCCAAGCTCTATCATTGTGTGTCATTAACTTTAAGCAAATTAACATGTGATCCAATTAGTCTGTTCAATGATCTCAAGACTTAAACTTAAGATATTGTCTAAGTGTTTTCTGTGAGATCTAGGTTTTAAATTTAAGATATTGTCTAAGTGTATTCAGTGAGATCTAGGTTTTAAATTTAAGATTTTGTCTAAGTGTATTCAGTGAGATCTAGGTTTTAAATTTTAGATATTGTCTAAATGTATTCAGCGAGATCTAGTTTTTCAAACTTAAGGTATTCTCAGATGTATTCAGTGAGATCTAGGTTTTAAAAACTTAAGGTATTGTCAAATGTATTCAGTGAGATCTAAGTTTTAAATTCTAGATATTGTCTAAATGTATTCAGCTAGATCTAGTTTGACAAACTTATGGTATTCTCAAATGTATTCAGTGAGATCTAGGTCTTAAACTTAAGGTATTGTCAATTGTATTCAATGAGATCTAGGTTTTAAATTTAAGGTATTGTCAAATGTATTCAGCGAGATCTAGTTTTTCAAACTTAAGGTATTCTCAGATGTATTCAGTGAGATCTAGGTTTTAAAAACTTAAGGTATTGTCAAATGTATTCAGTGAGATCTAAGTTTTAAATTCTAGATATTGTCTAAATGTATTCAGCGAGATCTAGTTTGACAAACTTATGGTATTCTCAAATGTATTCAGTGAGATCTAGGTCTTAAACTTAAGGTATTGTCAATTGTATTCAATGAGATCTAGGTTTTAAAGTTAAGGTATTGTCAAATGTATTCAGCGAGATCTAGTTTTTCAAACTTAAGGTATTGTCAAATGTATTCAGTGAGATCTAGGTTTTAAACTTAGGATATTGTCTAAATGTATTAAATTAGCTTTAGCTTGATCCAGTGGGTTCTTTCTTTAAACTTGGATTTTTTTTTTCAATAAATAAAAAGAATAACCAAGTTCACATAAATTTACATATAATTTAAACGACTTTAAAAAATGTATCAATTAAATTTTATGTTTTTTTGTGTTTTTCTGAAGGTTGTAGAAATGGCGGCTGCTTGGGGTCCATTGATTCTAGCTGGCATCTTCTCTGCTACTTTGTCATCAGCTCTTGCCAGTTTAATGTCTGCACCAAAAGTATTCCAGGTAGTTGATGTGACATATGTCATAATCTTCATCATCATTTAATTATTAATTAATGACTAATTCTATGTCGAAAGCTAATTTAAAAAATTTTACTTATATAATCGTTTGGAAAGATAATAGAAGACGTTGCATATATATTGCATATTACATATTCTATCATACAATCATATTTTTCGCTCATTTTGTGGTAGACCTACTTAAAATGTTTAAACAATATTTTCTCTGTCACAAGTTCATTTTATTTATTATCCTCTTCATGGGCATTATACTACTTCTTTATCTATATGAACCCACTTCAGTACCCTAGTGCTGACTCCTACCTCTTTGTCTATATGAACCCACTTAAGTCCCTTATTGGTGACTCCATAAATAAAAGAGACCTTTTTTTTTATTATTTATTACATTGAAAAAAACGTGTCCATCTCCATAAGAGAGCTACACAAACCTTCATTCAGACAGATAAAATTTCTTTTATCTGGCCAGCACAATGACAGCAATTTAAGGTTGGAAAAAAAGTTCTTGAATTACCCTGCAATTTCAGGTTCCGTGTGGCTTTGGTGAGCTCCACAATTTCAGGTTCCTGATAGTGTTAGTAGACTCTGCTAAATTCAGGCATTGGTGAACTCTACAACTTTAAGTTCCCAGTAGCATTATTGAACTCTGCAATTTCAGGTTCCCAGTAGCATTGGTGATGATGTCATGTGATGATGTTATGTTGTATTTCTGTAATAAAGCTCATCAACAATAGCTACTTAAGTTTCATAATGACCTTTCACATGTTAATAAAACTTATTGCCTTCAGTTGTTATGACATGAAAGAACATGGACTCGTCAATGTTATTTTGCAGGCTCTATGCAAAGACAAAATTTTTCCTTTCCTGGGATATTTTGGAGTTGGCTACGGTGCTAATGATAATCCTAGAAGAGCTTTCATCTTATGTTTTGTGATTGGTTTTGCCTTTCAGTTAATGGGTATGTCAATACTTAAAACATTGTTTGCATCTGGACCTGACACTCAAGAACCTAGAAAAGAAGGGAAAAAAAACACATTTGTTTTACATGTTTCGGATGTTCCTTCAGAGTCTAAGATAGTTTACTTCCTAGTCCAAAACTCCCGCAGGACGTTGGGATGGGAGCGGGCTGGATTTTAACACCCGACATTGATAATTCCGAACGACCAGGCAGCCATCCATTTTCTTTTAAAAGTTATTCTATTTCTGAGCGTAAAGACAAATGTATGAATAAACACACGTGCTGAACACACACAAAACATGCCATGTGTTGTAGAAGTCAGCACATTCTCTGTGATCAATGTAAGCCTTGTTTCTGTACTGTAGTACTATAATCTTAAGAAATTTGCTGATCTTGCAAGACTTTATATGGCCACATTAACAATGATGGCTGCTGGTCATGTGGCATGCACTATGGACTGGTTTGGTGGTCCCAGTTTCAAACCCTGCCTGCTGCCATCCCCCCTCATCCTGTGATAATTGGGCTAGGATATAATTAGCTTCAGAATCTAAAGGAACATCTAAAATGTACAAATTGAACATTCAATGTACATTTCGAACCAGCAAACATTTGTGGCTGAGAAGTTTTGTAACTATGTAAGTCTAATGATTTGAGTTCTGGATGCCAGGATTCAGATTTCTAGCCTCCTGCCTATCACTGTCACTTTGCTCTGGATTTGAATGGGAATCATATTTTTGGTAATAAAGAATCATAGTTCGGGGGCTCAAATTTTCTGTTGTATAAGATGGGCAAAAATGTTCTGTTTACTTATATGGGCAGAGCATAATATGGGCAAAAATGTTATGTTTACTTATATGGGCAGAACATAATATGGGCAAAAATGTTCTGTTTACTTAAATCAGTCACGACATGGCCTCAATTGTGGGGATGTGCCAAAAACCCAAAATATCAAATATCATGTTAACTTAAATCAAATGGTAGGTTTGACAGAGTGGTCAACTACTTGCACTGAGAAGTTGAAGCTCAACTCCTGATGGAAATATTTTAAATTTGACCTTGAGCTGAAGGGAAACTTGTTACTATATACCTTTACACTACATTGATCAGAGTGTAGTGCACATACTATTGTAGTACACGGGTTAGGGTTATTAATTTAAAAAAAAAATTTAAAAAATATTAACTTTGCTTTATGTTGTTGTTTTTTCTCCTCAGCTGACCTAGATAGAATTGCTCCTCTTATCTCAAATTTTTTCCTCATGTCCTATGCACTCATCAACTTTTCATGTTTTGATGCTTCAATAGCCAATTCACCTGGTAAGTTATAGGTTTAGTCTTGGGTGTTATTTTTAGATGCCTAGGTTTTTAGTTGTTTTCACAAAGCTTATATCAACTGGCACTGTCTGGTCAAAAGTTTGTACAGGTCATTTCTCCCACACTCATCAAAGCTCGGATCAAACTGAAACTGCAACAATTATTTCTTTTACCAGACAACACAAGAATAAAAAATAATTTACCAATTCGTTATTAAACTATTGGTAATTAATTATTTTGTTTGGTATTTCGAACAAGGAAAAGAAATTTTACTTGACTGATAAGGTGGTTATAAGCTCTATTAGTCCCCTTTTGTGTTTGTAGAAAGAAAAGTTTGTAAATAACTATAAAACCTTTTTTTATAAGCAGCTCCCTGGCACAATGGTTACTGTATTGACTTGAGGAGGCTTTAGCCCTTGATTTGTAATTCAGGTTGCTCACCTTTTTTTTTAAAATAATAAATACACTTAAAAAGGGATCACCCAGATACCCCCTTCTTTCTCCCCCCTGACCCCTTTCCAACAGTCCAGACCAGTAATATGATCATAGCTTATTGATAAAGCTAAAAGCATGAAATAGCACTAAACAAAAACAATTGGTAAAAATATTTCTAATCACACAGATTTATTATTGTTAGTGTAGATCTATTACAAATTTAATTACATCCAAACTAATTGATACAACTACTCTTAATATAAGCTTTTTTTAAAAGAATGTTTGTATTTTGCTGTTTATGCTTAAAACTAATTAGAATACTTGAAGTGTTTATGTGACCACTAAGAAATCTGGATAGTTTGCAACTTGTTTTGTTTGTTTGTTAATTTGACAGGTTGGCGTCCATCCTTTAGATTCTACAGTAAGTGGCTAAGTTTGGGAGGAGCTCTCCTTTGTGTTGGGGTCATGTTTATCATAGAGTGGTATACAGCACTTATCACTTTTGGTTGTGTGGCGGCCATGTTTTTGTATGTGCATCATCGTAAGCCAGGTAAGGAAATTTGCACACGTTTAGTTAAGAGTCATGTGATCTTTAGAGTCCTCATTAACTCCTATTGCAATGCAATTCTGTATTAACGATAAACACCGGATGCAGTACAGTGAAAATGAAAATTACCAATAGTTTGTTTGTTTTTTTTTTATATTTGTAACAGTATAAATTTATTCTATTCTAAAGCTGTTAAAATTATACATTGTTCTGGGTTTTAATTGTTCTTGTTTTATAGCAACAAGTTTTACATTTTGACTTTTTCTAAAAACTAGAAAAAAAGTTTAATTATTTTAATCTACTGTATTTTTTTTTTATCACATGGCCTTGAATTCCTATTGTTACTACTATCTTCTACTAGATGTCAACTGGGGCTCCTCAACTCAGGCTCATGTTTATAGAAGTTTGTTACAGTCTGCCTTGAAACTTGTCAGGATAGGGACTCATGTCAAGAACTTTAGGTAAGATGACCTTGACCTGATTGTTCACACAGGTACATAGTCTCTGTTGGGTACAGGTGCTCTGCTTCTTTCATTGGGAACAAAAGTGACAAAGTTGCTTTTATTCAATTCTGATCTTTTCTGAGCTCAAAGAATTTTTGTTTTAAATGTATCCAAAACTTGATCTTATTTTATGCATCACAAGAGCTCCATTTGAAAAGAAAAAAAATATTTTTGTTATTTTGTTTTGTATTTTTTAATTTGGATGTAATTTAGCAATACAAATGCAACAAACATCTGTACACTAGTAGCCACTGGGAGTTTAAGACAAGGGAGATAACTTTCATGAAGTACAGCAGAGTAACTTCAAAACAAATTTGAATGTTAAAATGACATGGTTCTGAATCCAACACAATCTAGAATCAAATATTTTATTTCAAGGATGGAATTTATTGAATGATTGGAAAAAGTAAGGGGCGGGGGGTGTTACAGTTAGTTTGTATATAGTTTAATGGTATATTAAAAATGTACACAACAAATCTTTGGATTGGTTCAAATAGTTCCCCCTTTCTGCTAGGGCGATGGGTTGCAATTCTCTATTGTGTCATTGTTGTTTTTTTTGTCTTCTTATGCTTTGTCCTGAGATTTGAAGTGACGTCAAATGACCTACTAACTTGATGTCTGTCTGTTCTCAAGGCCACAGGTGCTAGTTTTGTCTGGTGAACCAGAGGCTCGCCCCACGCTGGTAGATTTCTGCACCCACATCACCAAGAAGATGGGTTTGATGGTTTGCGGGAATGTCATCATTGTAAGTCTTCAGGAACTGTTAGAACTAGGAGCCTGAACCACCATTTTTTTTCGTAACATTCCTTAGTACATTTGTGTCTTTTCATCCTAAAAGAGTTCATCTCATAACTTCACTGAAAAATGATTTTTTAAAAAAAAGATAACCTTGCTGCCGACTATATTTAGAACTAGATTTTGAAATGTATTTTGACTTTGTAGCACTACACATGTATTAGTCATAAGATAGTCATAGGTCATGTTTCTTGCATTTTGTCATACGTCTTGTTTCTTGTATGAGTCATGTGTCACATTGTTATTCACGACTTATTTCATGTTTGTGTCCAGGGTAAACAAGGGGACAATCTGCGCAAGATACTTTCCGATGCTCCCTACCAGTATTTCTTCCGCAGGCACATTCGATCTTTTTATTCTGTTGCAACAGCCTCAACATTTCAGCTTGGTGCCCAGGCACTCATGCAGGTAACTTGGATGTGTGTGTTTTTTGTTGTTTTTTTTGCTTTGAAACAAAGGGAGTGAACTCAAACTGTTCAAAAAAGATGAACTTTTATGGTAAATAATTCTACATGATGGTTTGTGTTTCCTTTAGTTTCCACTGGTTGATGGTCAACCCATGGTAGATGTAACAATTAATTACTGGATTACTCTCTGAATTTTTGTTTTAAATTGAAATGTAACATTATTGTAACATTATTTGATGTTGTGTCAGTATCACAATCTTTTTTTTTTCTTTTGGTTTCAGAATGTTGGGATTGGAAAATTCCGTCCAAACTTATTAATTCTTGGTTTTAAGTCTAATTGGCAAGTTGACAATCCAGAAAATGTCCAGCAGTATTTGGAAGTGATTCAGTAAGCTTACCTGGCCATTTAATTAAACACTGTACTTGTATAATAGACAACTCTTAGTCATGCTATTTAAACATGGCTAATGAGCAATTTAATAAAGTTTGTTTTGTCTGTAAGATAAATAGCACACCTTTGAATATGAGCAGACTGAGTCTCTAAACTGAACAAGTGAACTCATTTCAATTCCCATACACAGAAAATGAGTTGTGAAATACTTTTGTTTTTTGTTTCTGTCAGTGATGCCTTTGATCTGAGACTTGGTGTAGGAATTCTTCGAGTCAAGGAAGGTTTTGGTCTTGACATAGAAACAAATTTGTCCATGTTTCATCAAGATCCTGAAGAAGGTATGTATTCACTGTAACCTCATTTATATTGAGAAGACTTCATAGTTGAAAGTTCTGTTGTTGTTTTGTGTACAAATATTCTGGAGCATATTAAAGCTTTTGTTCCTTCTAGATCAAAGTGATGATGAAACTCCCCAAGGATCCCCCTCAGAGGTCGCTGGCAACCAGGATGAATCTACCGCAGCTAAGCAACAGAGCAATGGCCAGTCTGTGGAAGTTGAAGAGAGCAGCAGAACCCATGATCATGAAGATGAACTAGGTCGAGGGGACGGTCCAGATCCATTGATCAATCCTCTCTTATTGGCGAAGTTAAACACACAGGTATCTGGCTTCTTTTAGCCAAGTTTTAGCTGCTACGTTTTGAAGTTCCTAACATTTTTTAGAAAATACTTCCAGATCATTTGTAAAAAAAACAACAACAACAAAAAAAAAATTTTGATTATCCTAAAGTAGCAATAACCAATCAAAGAAGTTTTATTTGGACACCTTGTTTATGGATATAGGTCATAACATTCAAATGTAAAGTACAAGCAAAAATGGGTTTATTTCATCAGGCGTGATGAAGCAAAACGTGGAACACCGCCCTCCACCCATTTAACATGACATAGAAATAGAGGCTTATAAATAAAAATTATTTAATAATGATGTAATACAAATAACCTTAGAATGTATTATCTAACTACAATATCTACAATAAAATATTCCCCCTCCCCCCCATCATGTCCCCCCTATCGAGGCTAGGAATCAATTTCTTCTAACATCACATTGTCTTTGAATCACTTTCTCTGCAGGTTTTAAAAACTATGAACATATTTCGTAATAAAGAGAAAGGAACTATTGATGTCTGGTGGCTCTTTGATGACGGAGGTAAAAATTCTAACTGCTAGAAGTTGTGGTTGTAAGTTGCTAGATGGGGACTTTAAAAAATGTCGGGTTGACCTCTAGGCTTAAAGTTTCATTTTAAATGGAACTCACTTTCTACTTGACTCGTTTCAACCTTGACCTTCCCTTTGTTATTCTTCATTGAATTTTTTTTTTTCTTGGGCACTAATGAACTTTTAGGGTGGTGGCTCAGTAGTAAAGCACTTGGCTTCCAAACTAAGGGGTCTGAAATTATGAGCTACAGGATTTTTAGGACGCTGAGTCCCCAAACTCTAATGGGTCCCTGACATTGATTGAGGAACATACAGGCGTCTGGTTATTGTGCTGGCCACATGACACCTAAATAAACCCTGGACCCTAGAACTTGATGACCTTTATATCATCTGCCCTATAGGCGGTACTTTCTGAAAGGGGAACTTACTTTACTAAATAAACAATTTCAGTTGTATAAAAGTCCTTGGTCTCTTGATACTAGTTACTTTACAATAGAGCCTAGAGACACACAGAAAGTGATTGTAGTAGAAATTAGGAACATAGTGGTATAGGTAATGGGTTTTTCTAGGGGTTTGTTTTTTGGTTTCTTAAAAGTTCTTAGAGTTCACTGTTTAAGACTGTCATAGTTGATAACATTTTTGTGTTGAGCCACTTTTTTGGATGTTACTGCAATACCCATAGGTCACAAGATCTAATTTTGAATACAAAGTAAAGTTGTAGCTGTAACTTTAACTTAACAATGCAGAACATTGACAAAAGTTTGAGAAGAATGTATTAGTTGTCTCAGACCTCAATGACTTAATAGATTGCACTCTCTGGCAGGTCTGACTTTGTTATTACCCTACATTCTAACCACTAAACCTTACTGGAGAAACTGTCGACTTCGTGTATTTGCAGCTGGCACCAGACGAGGGGACTTGGGATATGAACAGAGACAGTGAGTAGCTGTTTAAATTAAATCTCATCTGGTCTAACTGCATTATTTCTCAGCCTTTGAGGTATTTGTAAATAAAGTAAAAAAAAAACTATAAAATATAACTATTCTTTATATTTATAAAAATCTAAAAATATTTTATCAGACTCTTTAGTTAATCACTTTTATTTTGTATGTATCCTACAGATTGGCGACATTGCTGGCCAAGTTTAGAATAGACTGTAAGGATATGACTGTGTTACCTGAAATCAACAAGAAGCCAAGTGAAGAAAGGTGAGAGCAGTTACCTACTTTCTAACCATCACAGCCAAGCAACTGTAGTCTTACACAGATGTAGGCTTACACAGATGTAGTTTTACCACGCTGTAGTTTTACCTGTATAGTTTTACCACAAGTGCGGTCATATGTGGATGTAGTTTTACAGAGTTGTGGTCTTACACAAGTGTATTTATACATATCTGTAGTCAACTCACATCTGTAGTCAACTCACATCTGTAGTCAGCATGCAACACTTTAAGGATTTATTTCTTTTTCTTCTAATCATTCTTGCTGTTCTTTTGTCTTCCTGATATTTTTAATCTTTTGGGACTTGAATTGAACCACACAATTCAATGTAAACAACTAGAATTACTAGCAGATCAGTTAAAAGTTTAATGTCTAGAAATGTTTCTGTAACTAAGAAGTCGGTCTACATCACAACAGAATCAACTAAGTAGCTGAAGCCCCCCCCCCCCCCTCCAAAAAAAATGGAATGGAAAAAATCTGTCCAGTTTTAGTTAGGTCAGTTTAGTGGTTGGGATGGCAACTTGAAATCTGTCTGACATGAACTTTGATTTCCCCAGTGTAAGGCTGTTTAATTCTTACCTGGCCAACTGGAAACTAGACCCACACAAAGGTGAAACCAAGACTAAATTCCCCTGGAAAACAACAGACGATGAGTTGGAGTTATTGAAAGAGAAAGTGAGTAGATGAAAGCTAAATAATTGTTTTCAATGCCACAATGGAATATCAAATCTAAATATATAATAATGGCAATGTTTTTGATTTCAAAGATTAAGTATGCAGTGTTTCACTTGGCTACACAAGCCCATTTGTGACCTTTTTTTTTTTTTACGTCTAATGTACCAAATGTCAATATATGCTCAAATGTATGTTCCATATGTCTACATAAATGAGCTGTCACATAATTTTATATTCTCGTATTTTCTGTTTCATTATTTAGACTCAAAGACAAATCCGCCTGAGAGAACTTCTGTTGGAAAGATCAAAAGATGCAGCTCTGATAGTCATGTGAGTCCTCCAACTTGTTCCCTTGATTCTAGTTCTCAATTAGAACTGATAGTCTAGTAGAACTGATAGTCTAGTTTAATTAGTTTTGAACTGATAGTCTAGTTCAGTTAGTTTTGAACTGATAGTCTAGTTCAATTAGTTTTGAACTGAGCCTATTTACTTAATGGTCTAACAGGACCCTGCCTATGCCTCGTAAGAGCACCTGTCCTGCAGGACTCTACATGTGCTGGATTGACACCTTGACAAGAGACATGCCACCTATACTTCTTGTCCGAGGCAACCAAGAGAGCGTCCTGACATTCTACTCCTAAATACAGGGCATCATTCTTCTGTCACCTGTTAACATCTTAAGTAAGCTGCACATGTAGACAGATGTCAAGAACAGAGACAGGTTTGTGTTGTAGAAATTAGTAGACGGTCAAGGTCTCTAGTCAATACTCCTGTTGTCTTGTTATGTCTTGCTATCTATGTATTTATTTCTAAAGTCCAAAGTGATCCTGAATTCCATGAGGGACCACTCTTGCTTGTATTCACTCTGTCCACTCTGCAAACTTTCATGTTCCTCTTTTTATATGTAGAAGTTAATCCATACCAGAGTCTATCGTCTTGAATAACACACAGTCCACAGTAGTTACAGCTAAGAAAAATGTCAAGGTTTAGCTTGATCCTTCTTTGTCAAAACGCTTGATAAACTAGTATCATCATATGTCTAAATCAATTTACAAAAATGTTTGGCCCACCAAAAGAACATCAGATTTCATAGAGAAATGTTTCTTATATATTTAAACCAATTTCTAATACAGCCATGTCAGAGCTGAAAGGCCATATATAGACTGAGTGTCAATGTTGCGCCAAGGGGCAGTGGTTTGGAGTAGAAATTTAAAGATAAACACAATGTTCTAGATGAAGTCAAAAGACAAGACATTGGCCTGTGGACTTTTTTGGGCCAAAGTTTATAGTGTTTGTTTTTGTGTGTGTGTGTGTGTGTATTTGCAAAGATTTGATGTGGTTAGTGCTAGCACTGGGGGCCTTATTGAATTGTGTATTGTCCATAGACATCTATTGACTTGATTCCATTTGTTGATATACATCTCTGGTTGGTGTTCTAAAGCAATGCTTTGATTCCATACTGCCTCATACATTTACGTATACACGTCTTTGATCTGTTCTTTGTTTTAATGGGCAGAAATGTTGGTCTTGAACTAAAGCAGGGGTTCTCAACCTGTGGGTTGCGACCCCCTAAGGGGTCAATTGACCATTTGCCAGGGGTCGCCTAAGACCATCGAAACTATGGATTGTTATTGCCTATTTTTCTATTGCTATGTATGTGTGTGGGGGGGGGGGGGGTCGCGGCAGAGTGGGGGATTGTAAAAAGGGTCGCCGAATTTAAAAGGTTGAGAACCGCTGAACTAAAGTAACATTTCTTTTGGAAAGTGACAGGGTAGAAGTGTTTCTATTTTTATAGAATTGGGGGGAAAATAAATTCAGCAATTTGATAGTAATATTTTTTTTGGTGTCAGATGTTGATGTACTTTTTTGGTCAGTTTTTTTTTTGTTGATCTTTTGTTCAAGGTCATTGCATTAGTTTCTGTGTTCAGGTCAATGTTAGACCATGACTCCATATGTTGTATAGACAAATTGACCGTGACTCCATGTTTTGAATATATTAATTGACCATGACTCCATGTTTTGTATAGACTAATTGACCATGACTCCATGTTTTAAATGAATTAATTGACCATGACTCCATGTTTTGAGTGGATCAATAGACCATGACTCCATGATTTGAGTGGATTAATTGACCATGACTCCATATGTTGTTTAGACTTATGGATCATGTTTCTGTCTTCTTTAGACTAATTAACTGTGACTCAATGTTTTGAATAGACTAATGGACTGTGACTCCATGTGTTGTATAGGCTAATTGACTGTGACTCCATGTGTTGTATAGACTAATTGACTGTGACTCCATGTGTCGTATAGACTAATTGACAGTGACTCTGTGTATTGTATGGACTAATTGACTGTGACTCAATTATGTTTTAAAGACTGATTTATTTCTTGTACTTCAATTTGTGATATTACAAAACAAAAGATTTATTATCAAAGGGACTTCATTCTTTACACAATTTATACCAAATTATTTATTTTCTGTGACAATTTTTGTTTCCCCTGACAAGATTTTATTCATTTAAATTGTCCTGAAAATTTTTACAAAACCATTGAATTTTTAAGATAAACTTTGATCAGCTAAAAAGTATTTTGACTAAGGGTTTTAAGTTTTTTTTCACTGGCTGCATTGAATTTTCAATTGTTTATATTTTTACACAAAATTCTCAGAGGTTTGAAGAAACCAGTTAGCTGGTTGATCTGTTGACTTAAACTAATGCATTTGTTTAAAAAGTTAATCATTTGTTACTAATGTAAATATTTACTGTTTATGAATCTCTTCATCAAATTGTATTTTTTTTTTTTGTGTCTAGTCAAATGGCCAATTGTAGAGTCTCTGTTTAATGGGACATATTGTTGAATTTAGGTGAGCCTGGTTCTTTTTGTTTTTATTTAGCTGAAAAGTGTTTGGTTTTGTTTTTTTTGTCAGCGCCAGGTGTTTTTTTTAAAGCAAAATCATTTTCAATATTTTGTATAATTCAAGCTGCACCTTGATTATTCATATGTTAAAATTCTATCAATTAAAACAGAAAATAATGACACAATGTATTATTACCAGAGACATTTGGTATAAATTATAGGCCCTGTGTAGAGCCAAAAACACAGAGAACTCATTTTAGTATCTTAAAAATTCACTTCATTTTGTTAGTTACATTCTGTATGTGTGTATGTATGTTATGCATACAAGTATTCTGTAGAATGCTGTATATAGCACTGGCCTATGTAGTTGACTGTATTCTCTAAGTAATCCAGTACATGTGTACACACATTTTGTTGTAAGTATTATTTCATTAGTTGATATTTTATTTTTTTTTCAGTATAGCAGAATCTCACTGACCTATGTGAAATATTTACAAATTTAGTAATTATTTAAAAAACCGGATCCTAGCATGCATCCATCTGAATGTATCAACTAAGTGGATTTCAACTAGATTCAAATTTAATGAGGAAAAAAAATCAATTAGGCTTGTTTCTTATACATAATAGATCTTTTTTTTTTTTTATTAACTGACAATAATAAGAAGAGAACTAAAGGGACATGACTAAAGGGAAAGTCATTTGATGTTTAGTTTTTTATTTAAAAGGTAGTGCCAACTATCTGACTCCATCTGCTAAGTGTCCAACATTTGTTTTGTTGAATTTTTGTTTTAGAATTTCACATTTTTTATTGAACTAATTGTTGTCAAACTTTTCTTTGAAATCTGCCATGACCATTAGCTGCCAAATGATTGTAGCCATTGGATAGATTGGTAGCTACAGATAGAACTTGTTTTGTTTACTTTGGCCAGCATAAGTTGTCTTTCCTTCTGCATTTATATTGATTTTGACTATCAATACTACTAGATCTACATTAAAACAATAAGCTACTGGTTTTATTGAACCAGGGTCTAGAACTTCAAATTAGGAGCAAATAATTATTTGCTGTAACACAAATAGTTGGACATATTTTTGGTAAGAAAAAAACATTTGACTCTTAAACTCATTTCAGATTTGTCCAACTAGATGCAGCCCTGTAATTTATTGTTGCTAGTGATGTAGACAAAAGTTTAGGCTAGTGAAACTCTTGTCCAACACTATCAAGTCTGTTACTCTACATGACATTGACATTCTTTGACTTGCAGCCCTCCATCCAAAACATTTTCTCCTGTATATGAAAAACTTGTTTGTCTTCTATGTCCACAACCAACACATTTGTGTCTAGAGAATCAATGTTTTCATCCATCAGTCTTAGCACATGACTGAAGCTCAGAAGTAGTTATCAATGTTAAGACTTTGAAGTCACCATCGCAACAGTTACTATAGTGATCTACACCTGAAATAAGTTGACACCTACCCCACCCCCTCACTTTAGTCAGCAAACAAATTGTCTGTTTCAAGTATCCGCCATGTTTGTTTGTGCTGTCAGGTCTGCTGGGACTTTCTCAGCTGGAGCTTGTATCATTTTATAGTCATTCCAAAATATTTAGGCAATCATGATTGATAGTTTTCCTCGTATTTTATTCATGATTGTTTATAGAATTTAGTTTAAATGTGTTTATACTATTTATGTGTGCTATTATAATTGAAACAAATAATTAAACACAACAAATGTCTTCATTTGGTTGTCAGTGAGTCAACTTTTTCCTGTCTAATAGCAAGATCAAGACCTAGACCAAATATTGTTTCATTGTTATTATGAACAAAAGAATAAAAAAAATATTTTACTTTTTAAGATTGGCTCCTTTTTTTTTTTTCAATGTCAGTTAAACAAAAAAATATTAGAGGTATTATTTGGAATTCAAAGACAAAACTTCTAAGATGGAATTTCCAATCGCACCTTAAGCCACAAAAGTTTTGAGAACCATACTGTAGCTAGCATCTAATACCTCTGTCTATACAAGTCCCTTGCTGTGTGATCAATTTTGTTTCTTCTGAATTATTGAATCAACAAAAAAACACAAAATTATTTGAAATGCTCAAAACTAAATAAATGAAGGAAAACTTGTCAAGTTGGTGAGAGATTTATTTGGTCCTGTAATTACAACAAAACAATAGATGGCATCACAAATTAATGACAGCAGTTAATATTTGTTGAAAGTGGCCAAGAGGGAAACATCAAGTTCACTAACAAAGTCACACACAGAGTTCATGGCTGCCATCTGCTAAAAACTCAAGTCCATCATCTGTGTGTCTAAGTAAAATGTCACTTGACTATATACAAAACAGTGTAGGCTTTTAAAAAAAATGGCTGCCCAATAGATTTAGGTTTTGTATAGACTACATTATGCATAAAAATAAAATATGGTAGACATCCATCATACACATATATAGAGTGAGTATATATCACACATGCATAGAGTGTCAGATCCAATCTTAATGTTAGATCTGAAAACAAAGGTAAAGACCAAGGTTACTCAAGAAAACAGGTTTACTAATATATACACACAAACTAATATTTACACACATATTCAGCAGACATGATTTTTAAGGCTCGTTTATCAATCTGATCAATATCTACACCAGAAGAAGCAAACTATACAACACACTAATATAAACAGTTTGACTTTCTTACAGCTTGGAAACACCTAGGTACCAGGAATGTGAAAGGCAATCAACATTTTGTTTTGAAGGCTAAGGTAGAAGATTATTAGGAAAAGTTCATTCAAGTCAATTACAGTAAAGACTTCAAAATAACATTTGATTCCTAGTCCCGTCAACTAACTGCTGTCAACAGACCTTAAGTGACTAACTGTTTTCAACAGAACTTAAGTGACTACTAAGTGTTGAGTTTTTGTTTTTGTCAACTCAAAAGTACAGATTTTTTTGTCCTTTCAACGCAACAGAAAGATTGACTTCTCCGTTTGGATGTGCACAATGTTGAGTTACGAACTTGGTCATTGCAATCTAATAGAAATCAGATTAATTTTTATTTACTAACTCACTTTTTGTTTTGAATCACTCACATTTCAATTAATGAAAATGTACAACTCCAGCTTATATAAAAATATGTATCTACTTTCAACTCACTCACACACAGACTAAGTGCAGTCATCTAATTATTCAATGTTTCTGTCCCAGGAGCTGATGACTTCACTAAAACAACAAACTTTGTCCATGAGTTTCTTTATGAAATTGAGAAAGAAAATAAAAGCACCAGACAAATAATATCAATTACAATTTGGTCTGATTGTCTTTTTTTTTTTTTGGCCCCTTGCAAGAAAAATCCTGGCAGAAGAATTTTTATTTTTTCCCAAGCTGTCGTCCATAAAATTTACGATTCAGAAGGAAAATGAGAAGATTGACATTAATTTTTGCTTTGTTGAACATTTTCATGACAGCGACACCTTCATACTGGAGTTGAAGTAGATCCTGAGGGAGAGAGTTAATGGGAGAGTGGTCAAAGGTCATGCTAGTTATCAAAACAAAAAAAAAACAAATGTATAATAAATATTTCTCAAGTTTATTCAGGGATAATGGTACACTGGTCATCTTATTTACCTGAAATACTAACTCCACTTTGTCCATATTGACTCCCATAAACTTAGCATTCACATCAAACACACCCGGATCATCAGTTGAGCTGATCTCAAACATCACGTTCTTAAACCTGGAGACAAAACAGTTTTTATAGAAGACAAAACAGTTTTTATAGAAAACAAAACAAAAATCAACAGAGATGCACCAGATGCACTAGAAACATTTAACTTACTGGTTCTGGGGCAGACCTTCAATTTCCAAAACAACTTTCTTTTCATAAAGACGAGCTGCTGTGTAGGTCACAGATCCTTTACGTTTATCATCTCGACGGAACAAACCAGACTTACGGTTTTTCCTGAAGAGAATGAAAACATTACAAGACAATGTCAAAAGAAAGATCTATAACTCTAGAAAGATTTCATACCAAGGCTTGACCACAACTATACGTTATTGTTCAGATCTACTGTTACCCTAATACACACACATGGTCTTACAAGTCTAAGTCTAACATGTCCAATTAAATTAGACTCACTTTGATTTACTCTGGAGATTGTCCAAACAAGTTTTAACATATTGATTGTAGTAATCAATTTGTGACTCATAAAAGGTACGCTTTTCACTTAAACTCTTGATAGTAGAGCGTAGCCTCATCAGTTCCTGTTTACGGTTGTTTCTGTAACGCCTCTGGTTGCGAATATCCTGAAGAAAATGAGCACAATATTTTGTACAATAATTCTTTACTAAGAAGCTAAACTGCACTGACCTATAAAAGGACCTGATGTCCTACTTGAGCACTTTTCTAATTTCCTATGAACTCTAAAACGTCCTAGTAATTACCTGGACTATAGCATTGAGAAGATCCTGATACTTGTTTTGTCTGCTGACCATACCTGCTAATTCAAGAGCTTGGAGGTTGGACTTGACCTTAGTTTTCATAACTTCTATCGGCAGTCTAGGCAACACAATCAAAACAGATTAAATTTACGAAAAATACAAAGTTTTAAATTCATAGGTTTACAAATAGAGCAACCTTAGCAGATAGAAACCACTGATATACCCTTGATATTACCTCAATAATCTTATCTTTAGAATAAGCAAAAGATAGAGAAATAAAAACAGCACAAAGATATTGAAATAGTGCAAAAAAATTGGATGAGTTACAGAAGTCTAATTCTAACCAGACTTGGCAGAATTTAAGTCATTGGTTAACAGGCGTGACTAGATGCAGGACACGTAGGACGTAATCACCTTTTTTGAAGTGACATCTGTATTATATAAGATAAGAAGATAAGAAAACCAGCACAAGATTTTCTACCAAGAAAATTTATAAAGGAGTAATCAAACAAACCAACTGTTTTTATATTTCATATATATTTTATATTTTAAAAAGTATAAATTAAATCTAAAAGAAGACTTTTGAGTTAATGAAACACACACACAAAACACAATGGCAGAACATAATCACATATTTGTTTTGTAGGGAGAATGTACCAATGAACAAAGTCATTAGCTTAATATAAATTTCTAATTAAAAAGAATGACTAGATAAGCAAACACTATTTGTTTTTTTTTTTAGGATTCATTTAAGTCCATATTAGGATTTTAAATTCTTAAATGTTTTCTAAGCTATCGTGCAGGAGTTGATTGCCTAGAACTGGTTAACTTAATACACTTACCTTGTGTCTCCCAAGATGGAGGCGTGCCTCATCAACTTCTTCCCTTCTGTCTGAGACTGAGCCACTTTCTTGTCAATCAGATCTCTCTTCTTGACCAGAGCCTGATGCAGTTCCTCCTGCTGTTGGTTGCAGGGGGAGTCCAAGATGACCACCAGATTGTCCCCTGGTTGGCAGGCAATAACATCCACTATCATGCGCTTTGTTCTAGAAAAACACATCAACCAAATTGTTAACAGCTCAGTCAATCAAAAGTTACATTATAAAATAGAGGCCAGAAAATTACTCAACAATTCGTGCATTCGAAATACTCTTTGAGCATAGAACAATGTTGAAAGTTTTTACTTGAACTTTTAGTTGACTCTTTTTGAAACCAACTCTTCCAAGTCCATAAGGTTAAAAATAAGTCAGGAAGGTTTTTAATGATACTATGTGTAAACTATTTTGCAACATGAAGACATCGTGGATCATTTTATAACATATGTGAAAAAGTTTCTTAACCAAGCAAATACAAAGTTTAAATTTCAAGGGTAATAACTCCTTCACTCTACCTTATTAGTAATGACTTCATGTCTGCTTTGTCGTCTGTGTGATGGATATCAAACTTGTTGGACAAGGTCAAGGAGATTTCTGTTTTGGCCATTTGTGCTCTCAGGGCATCTTTGGTAGCATCATCTCCAGTCAGTTCAGTGCCCAGCAACTCATCAATGGTGGGAGCCTCCCCAAGATCCTCCAGTAACTCATGCACAGGATCAGAGGCATCCGGTGCAATGGTTTGTTCGTGGAGCAGCAAGAGCTGGGGGTCAAGAAAAGTTAAAGGTTAGAAGGGAAACTAATTATACTGTTTGAGATGATGGTTAGACTATAGAGATAGACTTGTGAATATCATCTAAGACTAAGACTGCTTTATTGATCCTTAGGGAAATTCATTGATTACAAGGACTCTTTTCTCATATAAAGACAACACAACAGAAACATTCACATAAATTGGGCAAACACAAGATGACATAAAGAAAACTAGAACAGATGCAAAATAAAGTGGTGAGATTTTATGACGAATATTTACATTTGACTAAAGTAACACCATTAGTAAAATCAGTAAATTTAAGAAGCTTCAGGACAGAAGTAAAGTAGCAATACTACTAAAACATTTAACCATAGTTTACAAAAACAAAACCTTATAATATTTTCAGAAAGACTATTCTTATACACCATGCTAGAACCAGATCATTCAAGTACTCTGTTCTTCCCTCGTTCTATAGCGTGGGTTGCCCAAACAGAAAGGTTGTTAGCCAGAGTATACTTTGATTAGGAAGAGAAAACGTTGGACAAAGAAGACAGTTTCAACAAATCTTCCACTGCAATATTTACTTACAACTTTTCTGGACAATTAAAACTTTTGATTTCAATATTGAGTCCAGAAAATATTTCCTAAAATTAAAAAAATTATTAAAAAAAGGGCAGCTCCTCCATGTGACAAAAAAATTTCCTACCTGGTGAGTATCAACAATTTCCCCAACTGAAATATACACTACTGGTTTTGTAATCATGGTGACATCGCTGTACTGGTCAACATTAAATCTGACTTCTGGCTCTTCCACGTCACACGCTGCCAGGCAATACTTCCTGAGTCAGACCAAAACAAACATAATCTTCAAAAGAAGCGCAAAAAATATTTTTTAGGACATTTAATTTTTTTGTCTTTGCATGTATTGGGAATTTTCACCATAAACTTCACAATGTCAAGGACATTCAATGTTGCCAACTAAAAAAAATTATCCACCAACGGAAGAGCTGAGAAAATTTGATTCTGATGCAAAAAAGTGACAAAATTATGACATGAACTTAAAAAAAAACACGTCTTATCAACACTTCCTGTATCTTGGACACCGGATACACCAAAAACTTGGCTATTTTAGTTATTCCACTATAAAGGAAAATTTCTAATAAACTTTAAAACTGTGGGGTACAGTATTAAAGTTTATTAGAATAATAATAATTTAACTTACTCTGCTCAACATGAGGATTGTGCATTAATGGACAACTGGTTAAAACTGTCTATGTAGACTACAGTGGGAGAGAGAAGTTTTAAACTATGTAGGTCTTGGAGCTGTTGATTGGATACTTCTTGAAGAGCTCTAAAACATAGCCATACTGTTTATATTAATGAGATTGTAAATAAAACTCACTTGAATTTTTCATGAGCGTTTCTAATATAGTCATTCATACTGGCCAGGTAAGCACTTTCACCTCCAAACTAGAATCAAATATATAAAACAATTTCTGAATTGAAATTTAGAAATATAACAAAAATCTAATATAGCCTACATAAAATGAATTGCCCTTAATTCTAACTTACAGAACAAACCAGTAAAAGGATTTGTTGTTTTAAACCCAATAACTTGATATATATAAGTGTCATCACTAATTAAACACAATAGCTTGATATATCTAGGTGTCATTGCTAATTAAAAGATGAACCAACCCCTTTATTAGAAGCTGCAAACTGGAGAATCTTGGCAATGGAGCCCAGGTTTCTCCTCTGGTCGTTAGTCAGAGCTTTCTCTGCCCCCACATTGACAATGTCGAAGGCATCTGGTGCCACAATGGCAGAATTGATGTATCTGTAGTACAACAAGTTACCTACAATCTGGAGAGAAACAAAAACACAAAGGGTAGTTTGAAAATAGGCAAAATGTCATTGAGAACTAGGCAAAGTGTCATTGCAAACTAGGCAAAATGTCATTATGAGCAAGTCCAGCCTATCAACTAAGAAATAAACAAGTATTTTGTCTTTCAAGCAACTCTCTAAGAGACACTGCTTACCTTCAGAACATCTTTTTCCGCAGCATCTGGGAATTTCTTCATCAAGCACTCCCTCATGACTTTGGCCATGTATCTCATGCCATAGCTGCAAGGCAACACTTTCACTTATTAGTGTCATGTCATGGTAGGAAAGTGATATTCTCTTATACCTTTGCCCTTTACATCTTACATTACTATTACATAATTGGACAACTCTGCAAGCACATCTAGAGTTGCTTCTTGCTTGATGTTTTTTTTTCATGCACCATAATGGTTTCTGTGCTAGTTCCTAAGGATGCACTATGTTGATGTCATTGCTCTGTTTGTTTTTGCTGGTTAGCAGTCGCTGTTGTTCGTTTCCTCTTCAGTGATGGGTAAGTTAGTTTATTTTGCTTTATTCTTAGTGTTGTAGTTTTAAAATCGTTAGTAATATAATCTTGTGAATGCCGGTCTCAAGGAATGCATATTTTTCTTGGTTAGTGACATAGGCTTGGGACTCTGTTGTAGTCAAGCCTGATTTGTTTTGTTGTGGTCCTTAGATCTATGGCATTGGATTGTGGGCTTCGCCAGCCCTGATCGAATTGTGGCACCGAGCTTAAGGTGTGCTATATCTATTTTAAATAACTTGATTATGTGTACTTCCTTTTGTAAATACCATTGAGACTTGATCATTCATATCATACTTTATTTGTTCATTAAATTGCTAAACTTACGCTCTTGTTGTTAACTAATGCATGTTAACTTATCGTTATTATTAAATATTATTCGTGTTGAACAATTGTTGTTATTCACAAACTGTTCAGTTGAATGACATTTATTTGATGTTTAGCAAGTCATAGTTTTATATGCTAGTAATCTTGGTTTTGGTTTATACTGTTTAGGTGTGTGGGGGGGGGGGGGGAAGACCCAGGAAATCAATGCAATTATATCTACCCCTAGTTAAGTAAACAGTAATCCCACCTGACAAACTTGTACATTACATAATAGGACAACTAAATAGAGACAAGATCTAACCAACAATATGTTGTGAACTACAGAACCAACTAATCATTGCAATATTAACCAATCAGAGAAAACTGGCTGAATACTATTTGAAACTTACGGAATGCTGTCTAATGATGTCAATATTTTGTTTAAAAATAGGTCAGTGATGTCCTGCAGGCGTTTGATAGTCTCCTCTATCTGAACTCTGACCTCCTCATGAGTCAGAGCTTGCTCTGTAGACACATCGTATGGGAGCTCACTGTGAAGTATCATGGGATTGCATTCATACATTTTTCCTAACCATCATTACTACATAGAGTTAGATTGTTATTCCGAGACTTAGAATGAGGACATGCACACAATTCTGCTCAAGTCTTACCTAGCTTGTCCAGTACTTGACTCTGTCTGGTTTACCCAGGCTTTATAAACTTCCACAGGGTTGGTGTTGATACGCAAGTTTCTGTCTTCTATTACACGAGTGATAATAGGATTCAACATTTCTTTCAAGGCATTCTGACCTCGTTGATTTCTGAGACAAGAAAGATTACAGTTTGGGTTAAAATGTTTTTATTGATCTTTTGAACATTCCATTTCAATCTGAATGACAGTTTTGGAACAAAAAAATCATGCATTGTTAGAATGTTTGTTTGTAAAATTTTTTACATATTTCGGATGTTCCTTCAGCGTTAAAGATAGTTTACTTCCTAGTCCAAACCTCCCGCAGGGCGATGTGGGATGAGAGCGGACCAGGGTTTGAACCCGGGTCCATCGATAAATCCAAACGACAGTCCAGCGTGCAAACCACACGACCAGAAAATATATGAATATTAGTTCATAAACTAAATCTTTCAACATACAAAGATAAGAAGATTCAGAAAAGAAGGTAACTTAGTGGAATAGCTCACGCATTCTAAAAGGTAGCTTAGTGGAATAGTCCATGGATTCTGAAACATAGGTAGCTTAGTGGAAAGCCCATGGATTCTGAATCTCAGCAAATACTGATTTTAAATTTGAAAATTTAGAGTGTTCTTAAGTGCAGCCAGTATTAATTGATATTGATTGACATATTAGTTGACTGTATAATGGCCATGATGACCTTTTAACCATTTTTTTGTCTTCTTCTGAATCAAATATTGAGATATACCATTATGTTAACAGAAAAAAAAGTTGTGCATGCCACTAATCAAAGTCATGATTGTGTACTGACCTGTTGAAGCCAACTATCATTTTAACTACCAGTGGATTCCCAGTGACAATGTCAGTCATTTTATCAACCTTGGAGCTGGCAGGGAAAACATGGAAGGAACATTATTCAAGCAGCAGAAGTAACCAATCAAATGTTGATAAATAATGCAAGTTTTAATGTACGAAAATTAATTATCAGAATTATTCTACAAACATTTAAATAATCTCTAATGTCATTGGTATAAAAACAAACTAAGTCAACAAGGTGTGATTCTATTTGAAATTTCTATATGCAAAATTGTGAATATATATATATATTTATATAACTGTAATGTAAGTGTGTGATAGTAACGTTTGGAAATTGTTTTTTACTTTTTACATTTCTACCTGTGATCTGTGTCTACAAATGTCAATACAAGTCTAAGAGCTGATGAGCTCTCACTAAATAAATAATTGGAGGACATCTTTTAATAATAAGTAATTAGGAGATTCAAATGTTACGCAATGAGGTCAACTATGTAGTATTCAATTGGTTCCATTGTTTGTGTATATCTGTATATCCACATCTAACTAGTGCATTGGGTTGGGGTTAATTTTATTAAATCCTGGATATAGATGTAATCATTACTTTCTAGAATATGTTCAAGTTTCAAGACTACTTGGTGATCATATAGTAATTTATCGTGAATCGTGAGAACCGTTTCAACTTGTGACAAAATGGAGTTGAACAGGTCCCTAGCCCCCCCCCCCCCCCCCACCTACTTCCTCCCCTCCCCAACTCCCTTGTTCATCAAGAAAACTATAAATAGAAACATGCTCAACACAAAATCAAATGTCAACCAAAATTTTCTGATGACATCTACTTCCGCATGCTGACCTACATGGTAACACAACTACCCCTTCAAACAACATACACACACACACACACACAAGAAAGTAATTACATAGTATATTAACTCATGACTAAATAAAAACAAATGAAGAGCTTGAAGAACAAGTGACATTTAAAATATACAATTTAAATTTGAAATAAAAACAATTCTGACTGAATATATGCAAGGGTCAGTGATATATACAATCTGTGTATAATAATATCAATGATTGGGTTAGGTCTCCAGATATATATAGATATAGATAAAAACATTGAACAAAAAATGATGTGTAGCCATCACCTGGTGGAGACATGCTGTACTTACATTCGTCTGTTAGAAATGCAAGGACAGAAATACAAATACAAGATTTAGTTTCAACAGAATGTGTCAGTTGCTTGAGTCAGACAATACAAACCAGGTATAACATTGTTAGGACTCAATAAAACAAGTATCTAAATGTACTTATGCCCTTTACCTTTTGTTAACATTTAATCGGAAACTGTAACTAGCTGTTTGAGAATAGAAAAGTAAGCAAATGAAACAGAAGCGGTTACACAAGGACGTGATGCAGCTACACTCATGATGCAAAGAGTGTGTTGTATTGCAGCGTGGAATCACACCCTTTATTAACTCATGTATAATGTAAAGCTCAAAAAAGTATAATTTAGTACTTAAAGCTTACATTTCTATTAATATTAAACAAGCTGAACCCCATCGCATTTATAATAACCAGACTTATTACAATTGTCTTTGTCATAATACAGGTTTGTGCATATTCCCACATAAAGCAGAATATTTTATTTGAACTAGATATAAATCAAAGAAATCAAATATTTTTGAAGAAAAACGTATGTCAACACATGTACACAAATAGCCATTAATCGAACCACATCTACTTTAGACAAATGAATATAAACGCAGGCATTCAAGTCTACTTTTGCCTATTTGGCCAACTATCCTGTAATGATATCCAGACACAACTGAATATGGCCAGAATGTGAAAAGCTGGAACTGAGTGTCCCTTAGTTCTACTAATTGTGGTTCAGCTTGCAAGGTTTTCCTGTTTAATTTCTTTGTTTTTTTTTTGTAAATTAAAAAATGTGTATGTTTGACATGTGTCTGATGTTCCATCAAATTCTGAAGATAATCTACACCCTAGCCCAAACCTACAGCAGGATGAAGGAGAGTGACAGCGGCAGGGTTCAAACCTGGGACCTTGGAGACACCTGAACCACAGTCCAGAGCGCATACATCATTGACCAGGCAGCAATTACATTTGTGTTCTATTATGTTAGTGCATTTATATTTTGCTTTCTATGAAATAATTGCTGATAAATGAATAAAAATAACAATGACTATTGGTCCTTTTTTTTTTCTTTAATATTTGATTTTTTTTTTTTTTTCTTTGGCACTATTTTGATGGGTCACACATTATGGATTTAAGTTATAGTATCTTTTTTGTTTGTAAATAGATCTTTCTGCCACCCTGATCAGTTTTGGGTTTTCATTCAGCTGTAAGAGCTCTAAATAAAGATTATCGAACAAAATAATGTTTTAAAAAAAACTTTTTCTTTTCTGTATGAGGTCACAAAGCCTTTCTCTTTTTACCTCTCTCTCTCTCTCTCCTCTTTTTTTTTTCTCTCTTTCACTGTTGACCAAACCAGTTTCTTAGTAGAAGAAATTAGTTCAGTTTTACATTCTCATTAGAAGATGGTCAATTTTACATTCTCTTATCTTATAGATTACAGACGTTACTTCCAACAAGAAGATAATTAGGTCCAACGCATTTCATGAGACAATGTAGTCACGCATGTTAATCAATGATTTAAACTCTGCTAATTTGTTGGCTTTCCTGGCTGATTCAGACAACCCACTCCATTCTCTAATGACAGTAGAAAAGGAGGAGCACTTGTACAAATCTGTTCTAGCATATGGAATAAGAAATGTGCCCTTTTTTTTTAATCTTTCTGAGTATTTCATTAGGTTTTGTTTTAATATTAGTCAATTATGGTTTAGTGTTTTATGTATTAAAGCTATTTTACTTTTTATTCTTCCGTCCTGAAGTTGTCTCTAAGTTTAGTGATTTTACTAATGATGTTACTTTATTGGAATATTCATTTGTTATAAAACACACTGCTCTTTTTGTATTTATATTTTCTTGAATCTCATTGGTAAATGGTCAATTTTACATTCTCAATAGTAGATGTTCAATGTCACCTTCTCACTGGTCAATTTGTTACTTTCTATTGGCCAGCTTCTTTTTTTTTCTCCAATAAATTGTCCAAGAACAGTTTGAGATTTTCTAGTGCGCTTCTCAATTTTAGTTGAACAGATGTACAGCTTCACAGAGACTACATAGGACACTGTACTGATGGTCTTTATATCATCAAACTTCTTTCTTCTTAGTCTCTTATTTGTTGTACTTTGAGCAATACAATCACATTTAAAAGAGAGATAACTCTGCTGAAAGGAATTTACTTTTCATATTTTTAAGCTGAGTGTATTTTACCATAGATAGTAACTTATTAGGGCAGCAATAAATATACATGTCCACATGGATAAAATGCTCCTAGTTATAGTGGTCTATTATGTCTTGCTGCATTTCAACATGGAAGTTCAAATGTTAAAAGCATCAAAAGAAAGAAATAAAATAAGTTTCCAAGATCCAGCATAAAATTATTGGGTCAACTAGAAAGCCAGATGAAACTTTTTTTTCAAATCAAACTTTTTAAAGTAACTCAATCATAATCATAGGACATAATGAATTTTTTTTTTATGATTGTCAGTAAATAAAAAAGATAATAGTCTAGGTGTACTAAGAGAAATATTTCTGATATTGGACTAGACATGACCTATTATTGTTTTTTTATTTTTTGATGATTTAAAGGAAGTAACAGGCAATGAGAAGACTACTATTGGCACTTGATGAGTATTGGTGATTAAGAAAAATAGTTGGCAGAATTGAAGTCTCTAATTAAAACACACAACTAAATGAACACATAAGGTTTATCTTCCTTTTTTGAAGGAATGCCTGTAATTTATAAAATAAGAAAAGTCCAGAGAGCAATCAAGAAAAACAAATTCAAGATTTGAGTGGAAAAACCTAACAAGGTCAACATTATTTTTACTAACGGTACACTACATAATTGGTCTTCAAACCAATTATAAAATTTGGAATGAAAAGTAACATAGGGAATGATCTAAACGTCATAACTGAGGATAGCAACCTTTCCATTCACTTAGAACCAACAAATTGTATTCATATTAAAGAACACTTACTTGATCTCTTCTTCTAGAGCTTTCTGGAATAATTTGGTCAGCAGGTATTCCTCTCGCTGGTTGGCACCATAGTTAAAAAGGGAGTAGATAACAGCTTCCATAAACTTTGTGGTACGGATGTGGGGCATCTCAAAGATAAGTTTGGCCAAATAATTGGGAGACGTCTGCAGCAAGTAGAACAAGTGTTGGTATTTTTCCAAACGTTCGTGATTTTCTTTACTCAAGGCTTTAAGGCCCCCTCCACGAGCACTCTCCTCGCCTCGCTTGGCTAACTTTTTATTGTGAGTGACTACATCCTGAAGCAATGTATTGGAAAAGTTAATCTTGGTCTAAACTAAAAATTTAATTCTACCAGGCAATTCTAAACTAACGAGATCTACAGCTGCTCTAAACTAATTAGTTCTACCAGGCAATTCTTAACTAATTAATTCTAACAGTATTTCTAAACTAACTAGATCTACAGCAATTCTAAACTAATTAGTTCTACCAGGCAATTCTAAACTAGTTACTCTTAAAGTATTTCTAACTAGCTACTTCTACAGCAGTTCTAAACTAATTAGTTCTACAGGCAGTATTAACATATTGGGTAATTCTAAACATGTCATTTCTATGGGCAACAAATAATAATAATATCTAAAATCGATATGTCCAAATGACTAAGTACTTTTATACTATCTTCAAGTTCTTATAATGAAATCTATAATAAAGGTTTGTTTATATTGTATTGGAGCAGAAATATGTGTACATAATGTTGATTTATCTTTAGTTCTAGTACCTGCAGAGTAATTCTATTCTTGATCAAGAGGCCAATTTTAATGTCCATTTGATCTAAATCTTGTTCCAGCTGCTGGTTGGATCTAATCTCGGCAACAACTTGCTGACGAAGTTTTTGAAGTTCTAAATCAAAACATAAATATGAGAGACTTGAATACACAGCAGATTTGTCATTATAACCAATCATCGGCAATCAATCATTGGCAACATTATCACCATTCAATTATTAGCAGCATTATCATCAAGAAAATCATTAGAAGCATTATCACCACGCATTCATTATCAGTTTTATCATTAAGCAAATCATTAGCAGCATTATCACCACTCAATCATTAGCACCATTATAATCAAGCAATCATTAGCAACATTATCACCACTCAATCATTAGCAGCATTATCATCAAGCAAATCATTAGCAGCATTATCACCACTCAATCATTAGTAACATTATCATCAAGCAAATCATTAGCAGCATAATCAATCTAACATTGAGTTGAGGTCAAGCTACAAACCTAACTCCTCTGTATAATCATTGTCACTGGCATCTAGCAAGTGAACAAACTTCCTGACAACAGCCAAAGATGGGTTCTTGTCAGTAGCTACAAAAAGAAAATATTTTTTTTTAGGCATTAAATTCCTTAACTAAATCAAAAGTTTTACAAAGTTCACAAAATGTTCAGATCTATACTTCATTTAAGTCTCTAATGAACATTTTTTGTGTCAAAGTTGTTTTAAATTCTTCAGTTTTCACTAAGCTATGACACAATGAAATATTTTATATTGAATTAGTTTTAGTTCTAAATTGCTATAAAAAGAAAGCCTACTTACTTAATGCTTTATAATCTTGTCTTGCCAGATTGGACCGGAAGAAAGCTTGAATTTTAATTATGGCATCTTCCTATACACAAATATGGAATTTTCAATAAATAAATTAAGACTGAAAATTAAAATAACTTAAACATTTCATTTAGTACTTACATTTTGTTTGAAATACTGTAATCTATCCTGATAAGCTTTTCTGGCATGCCACATTCTGACATAAGACTGGAGCTGCAGAGATAGTGAACATAGGTATCATTAGTGTTTTCAAATTAGCTCCAACAAACATTTACACTAAAGTTCTTTGACTATATTTCCTAACAACAACTCAATACATATGGTTCTTCATTTATAGTTACTGCACCTCATTATATAGTTTATAACTAAGTTCCTAAACAACTCTAGATTAAAGTTCTTTGACTAAGTTTCTAAACAACTCTAAAAAAGTTCTTTGACTAAGTTCCTAAACAACTATAGACTAAAGTTCTTCAACTAAGTTGCTCAACAACTCTATAAAGCTCTTCAACTAAGTTGCAACATTCCATAACACTTTAGTTCCTCTACTAAGTTCCTACCTACATCTCATAACACTTAGTCCCTCTACTAAGTTCCTACCTACATCTCATTACACTTAGTCCCTCTACTAAGTTCCTACCTACATCTCATTACACTTTAGTTCCTCTACTAAGTTCCTACCTACATCTCATTACACTTTAGTTCCTCTACTATGTTCCTGCCTACATCTCTTTACACTAAAGTTCCTATACTACAGTTCTTTTGCATCCTCTAATACATTACCAACTGAAAAGTTGACTTACAAGTATGACTGAATCTGTGTTGTCTTTGATGTAATTCAAACGATCTTTGTACTTGTGGCGTTGTTTGGCACCTCGCCAGCAAGCCTGAAAAAGAAAAACAGAAATCAATCTTTATCTAGAGCAGCGGTTCTCAACCTTTTATGCTCGGCGACCCTTTTTACAATCCCCCACTCCTCTGCGACCCCCGCACACACACACATACAGCAATAGAAGAAAAGACAATAACAATCCTTATTTTCGATGGTCTTAGGCGACCCCTGGCAAATGGTCAATCGACCCCCAAGAGGGTCGCGACCCACAGGTTGAGAACCCCTGATCTGGAGGAACTCGTTTGCTGGAAACAATAAACGAACACACTAGAAACACCAAACTGACCTGAATCTTGATTATGGCGGGTAATTGTTTCTTCATGAAGTTGACCCTCTCCTTGTATGCCTTGCGGGCCAAGTGGCCTCTCATGTTGGCCTGGATCTTAGTGATGAGTCCCTCATTGGCTTTAAACAGCATTTCTCTGTCATGTTTGGCCGTTACCTCAGACACAACACGCTACAGAGGATATGAGATGAATATTTATGTGGGTATAGAAATAGATTTAAACTTTCTGAATCAATGAAATATAGACATGAAATTTAAGTAATTTAGATACCTGCAATTCTTCTCTAATCAACAAAGAATAGTCCTTGATGATGGTGTCTCCCCTTGTCCAAGCATGCTGACCAGTGTGGACATTGTAGAAAAACTTGGATCCATCCCTAACTCTGTTCATCATCCAGCCACTTCCTGTTTCCCCTGGACCAATCAATTAAATCTATTTTCAACACATCATCATTATATCTAATAGTAAAGATCTGCAGATTAGGCAGATTTTAAAAAGACAAACTAAGGGACATCACCAAGAACTAGGCAAGATGGATTGCTAAGGGCCACCTAAAAGGCCATAGGAAAAGAGGAGTAACTCCATGACACACCTTGTTGTGAAGATTTTTCGACAGCTTCCAAAAGAGCCTGTTGATAGCCATCAATACATTCTCCAGTCACAGAATGAATGTTAAGCTCAGGAGAGGTCAAGGCTGCCAGAAGGTTATCACCATCTTGAAGAGCTTTGTTGACAGCAGCAACCCCCTGAGATACTAATTTTTAAAAAAAGTATAGAAATAGTTCAATGAAACTTCCTGTTAAAATCATGTAATGGAATAATTTAAATTTTATTTTTGAATCAGTCTAAAAGTTTCTACAAACAACAAAATTGAACACACACCTCTGAGTCCCTCTAATGTATTAGAGTTTCCTTTGTCCACACAAGATTGTATTTCATCTAACCACAACACAGCTGCTTCATCTTGACTGGACTGAAATATACAATCAGAGGACAGACATATACTAGACAGTATCAGAGGACAGACATATACAAGACAGTATTAGAGGACAGACATATACAAGACAGTATCAGAGGACAGACATACACAAGACGGTATCAGAGGACAGACATATACAAGACAGTATCAGAGGACAGAAAAATGAAAGTGTAGAGAACTGTGTTTGATGGTAACAATCAATCAGGTTTCTGTCTCCCAGACACTAACTCAAGCTCCATGCCCACTCCTCAAACTCTAACCCTAATTCTTTTTCTCTCTGTTAAAGCTGAAAGCTAAATTATTATAAAATCTACATTGGCTAACCTCAGCTTTTTTGTCTTTCTGTCTAGCCAAGAGGACTTGATAGTGAAATGCTTCCTCATCGTGAATGTCTCTAAGTTTGGCAGCAGGAAGCTGAAGTACTCGCACCGTCTCATTCTCATCTCCCTTGTCAATCGCCTCATTGATCAGAGAGATGGCCAGTATTCCTGGAATAAAGCATACACTGAGATTGGTGCTGATAGAATTTATCTATAAACTTGATCACACTAAACAAAACTGTAAGCTAAGCAAAGAAAATCTATGTGACCTACTTTCATGTTCTTCATGGACCTGATCATGGACACTAACAATACTGGCCACTATTTCGGCATGGGTCAGGTATGGATTACCTTGCTGAAGAATTGATAACAAAAAAATTTTCGTTTTAGTAGCATACATCTAATTAACATTTTTTAAGATAAGAATTTTGAAACTGTTTTGAAAGTAAAATATATTTATAGAATCAATAAAAAAAATGAAGCACTCACGTCTGCTTTATTTGATTTTTGAGTTGCCAGACTGGCCTGATACTTTTCATCATTGTGCTCATCTAGATCTGTGATGTGAGCCGCAGGGTTAAGTAAAGCATTGAATGTTGCTTGAGGGTGGCCAACATCTAAAGCTTTGTTGATGGCTACAACTGCCAGTATCACTGGAAGTCAAACAATGGCAAAATTTCATACAGATCTTTAGCATTCCAAACTAGAAAATGAAGCAAGCTGGCATCACTGTTTTTAAATTGTAATGGAAACAACATTCGAAAGTTGGCAACTTTCTTCTTCCATGACCAAAACTGAGAGTTACCTAGTAATGCAGGGTCAATTTCATCCAATTCCAGGTCTGCACCTTTCTCTTCCTTCATATTTTTAAGTTCTTCCAGGTACAACTGGGAAGCCTCAGAATGGACAGTGGTCAGTTTGACAGCAGGATTTTGTAAAGCTTTCATCAACAAATCAGCATTTCCCTCATTTAAAGCTTTGTTCACTAAGAGAGCTGTCTGGACTCCTAAAGAATATGTTCATAAATATAAGTATGTATGTTCACTAAGAGAGCTGTCTTGACTCCTAAAGAATATGTTCAGAAATATAAGTATGTATGTTCACTAAGAGAGCTGTTCTAAAAAAAAAATATGTTCAGAAATCTGATTTTCTGATAATGCTTTGAGCTTTGATTTTTCTGACTTACTTTGGTACTCCACATCAGCCTCAAGGTTTGATTCATTGACAGCTGCCTGCACTTCTTCTTTACTGAATGTGATATCAGCTTCCACACCCTACAGGCAGACAAGTTGAAATGAGAGGTCTTATTTGGAAAGAAAATATTTTAACTTTTCTAACTGGCACAATGTCACAGTAGAGCCCAAAAAAAATCATCACCTGATAATCCAGCAGGTTCAGATAACTCTACCACACTATGGCAGAGCCATATACCTTTTTGCTATTTATTTTCTTATTGACAGCTTTATGCCTTCATAAAGTGTTTTTTTTCTGAGCTCTTCTTATCAGTTAAATTCCAGTACACCTTGTTTTTATTTCTATGTATTAAAGGCTTTGTGATTTCATAAGAAACTTTCCCTTAGTTGTAGGACTTTGGCAGTAAATTCTGTCTAGTACTCTCAAGGAAGCAATATACACAGTGTATATACAATAACCACATAGCCTGACATATTTACAAAGGTGGACACCTTTCAGCCTACATTAGACATATTTTTCTGAGCTCTACAGTACAAGAAATGGATAACAATATCCTCAATCAACATTACAATTTGGCCACAAATACCTCTGATTTATCCATCCTTATTTGTGCCAGTTTGTCAAAGTAAAAGTCAATATTATCTGGCTGAACATTTTTGATCCCCAGAGCAGGAGACTGTAGAGCTGCCAACAAAGCTGATTTGTCATTACTAAGAAGGGCTAAGTGAATCTTGTTTAATGCTTGATTGGCTGAAACAAGGTCACAGACAAAGCTGGTTAGTATTTCATGATAACTTGTTTCTACTGAATAGATTAAAGTTAGCAAGTTTCTTGTGTCACTGACATATAAAACTTACTATTCACTTTACTGATGTTGCCTTGTATCTCTGCCTGAGTCAACAATTCATCATAAGCATCCACTTCATAGGTACTCTCTGGGTCAATACTCTGGAGTAATGGATAGACTTAAAGATACATATGTGGAGCTATTTCAAAATGACGTTGTTCATAAACAAAGCACAACATATCAAATTGTTGTGCATATCAAAGAGTGTTAAACATATCTAAGTGTTAACCATATCTAAGTGTTAAAAATATCTAAGTGTTAAACACATCTAAGTGTTAAACATATCTAAGTGTTAAACACATCAAAGTGTTAAACATATCTAAGTGTTAAACATATCTAAGTGTTAAACATATCTAAGTGTTAAACATATCTAAGTGTTAAACATGACTAAGTGTTATTCCACCCACACTTTAGTCTTTAGAGTTCAACTTTATGGGCAGTATGAACTGAAAACATGATTGACTCAGTGCTAGCTGATAGATTAGATAAAACCTTCAGATGAATTAATCCTTACAGTAAAGAGATTTTTTCTAGATTTGCAAACTTCGAGCAATGTCTTAGTAAATTTTACTCAACAGGTTTTTAAAAAAAGTTAATGAGGAAGAAGATGATTCTATGTATAGGAGGTCAACAGGTTTAAATTAACATTAACAGAAAAGTTAATAAGGTAGATGATGGTTCTATAGATAATATTGATATAAAGCATTATTGTCAAGCAGAAATAATGAAATGAAATCACTGCACAGTTCACTAATATTTCGGTATGTTGCTTTATCTTTTTTTTTTTTTTTTTTGAACCTTCATACTTGAGTAAAAACACCAGATCTAATATTTTGACTAAAAACACTAGATCTAACATTTTTAACTTTACTTTCAGCCTGAACACTTACTCACTGGATCAGAAACATGAAAGTTCTTACTCAAGTCACTTACTTTGTTCCGAGCATTTTCAGCTTTAATAGCTTTGGCTGCGTACAGAGCTTCCTGATATTCTTCTTGACTGGCTGAGTCTAAGTTGATCAACATGGCTGATGGGTTCTGCAACTTTGTGTACGTATCTGCTGCCACCTGTTGGTCAATAGCTTCGTTGATAGCAATGATTGCAGCATGAACTAGAAAACACAAATTGGCATCTCATTGGTTGGATTTTTTTAAATAAGTATCTATTTTAGCATAAGTGAAAGGTACAAAGATATTCTTTGTAAAATTTTCTATTTAAAAAAAACTGCCTAGATAACAAAAAGGGGAATGACTTTCTAGTATGATGGTTCCTGGGAAATGAAATATCCTGGACTGATAAATTCAAGAAACCAAGACTATTTTGAAAGCTAATTCGCTAATAAATAGTTAGCCTGATACTAAAGGAAACTGACCTACGCCTGGCCATGATAGAAACTTATAAATGTTCTAAGACAATATAAATCAGGAGCACTAATCCAACAAATAGAAGAATACCAAATGTACTAAGTGGGCATTGCTATAGGTCAAGCAATTAGATGTAGATATTAATACATCGTGAAAACTAAAGACTATATTATCTTTTACATTGGAAATAACACATTAATGGTAAAAGATTTCATTTATTAAGTAATTTGATTCAAACCAACGAATAAAAGAGTATGTTCAATGTATACAGAGGACAAAATTAACATAATTATAAATGTTGACAACCAGTCAATTAAAAAAAAAGAAGATATTAAAGAATCAACGTAAGCACCCTGGAAAAGCTCCCAAAAGACATCATATCATTGGGGACTCTTATACTGAGATAAGAAAAGAGCATTCGCACCAACTATGAAATAAAGCAAATAGAATTTGCTTCAAGTTACATTAAGACAAGCAGCAATACATCTCAAATATCCATATATGTACCAGTAGAACTAAAGAAATGGGTCACGTTCTAATTGAAAGCAGGGATGGATGGATGGAGTTTTTTAAACAAAAAAACTTACGTGCTGCATCATCAACTGTTAACTGAAACAAACAAAAATTCCATAGTTAAATTTCATTCAGATGTACACAAAGCTATGTGATAAGTAAGAGAAAAAATGCAAAATCTACTCAACCTGTCAAATAATACTATTCCAGAAATTAAATATTTTAAATTTTGAATGGATAATATAACAGTGGCAATCTTTATTATCCTTGAGTAAATTCGTTTTAGGATTGATGATAATAATAATAAGAATAATTATAGCTTTTATATAGTGCTACTTTCATGCTTATAGCATGCTCAGAGCGCTTTGGTCCAATCTCATTTGTGGACCAGTGGGGGGAGGGGGTATCTAGGAGTTGGTTTTCCGTAAACGCAACTCTGCCCGAGTCGGGTGTCGAACCTCAAGCCCCCTTCTAGGTAGCCAAGTTCAAGCTCACTTAGCCTCTCAACCACGCTTCCCATGTGGAAGCAGATCTGCAACAGCTTAGGGTTAGAGCGTGGAGACGAAAGGCCCAGGAGAGATCTGAATGGAAGGATGTGTTGAAGCAGGCCAGAGCCCTCCATGGGCTGTAGCGCCACTGGGATGGATGGATGGATAGAAATTTGTTTTAAAGTTGTGCGTTACACATAACAATGCATTATTAGAGCAAACAATACTGCAGATGTTAGCATGGTTAAACAGTAACAAGGATTTTTTTTGCTAACTCTAAAAGATGACAGTTTTCTTAGTAGCCTTAATCTTTGTTGTTCTTTTTTGTTGATGTAATCTGCATTGCAGTGAAATACAATTTATCATCTGAGTTCCCAGGTACTTAAAAGTTTGAACTATTTCAATGAAACAATTTCATTATATTTCTTTTTCTTTCTGAACTCGATAATCATTTCTTTGGGGGTTTTTTGACATTCAATCATATTTAAAAAAGATAATACAGCATAGCAAAGTACAAAAAAAAAGAAAAGAAATCCAAATTCAAATGGACAACAATGACAACATGAAGTTAATGTCAATAATAACATAGCACTCCTGCATGACTTATGATGAGGCTTTGTAAGTACAAGTCTTTGTACTGAGTGTTATGTTATTTTATCTACATCGGGCATGTCAAATTTAAGAGCCATTAATGTCCTTTTGGGGCCCATATGGTAAGATCTATTTTTTTTAATTTGCTTTAAACTGTCAATAATTAGCTGATAGCCTTCAATTTGTACTGTTTTACAATCTGTCTGGGACTCACAACTAACAGAATACATATACTGAATATTGAACAGAACTACAGTATTCTCTGCACAAAAATGGGCCTACACATTTGACATGCCTGATTTACATCATTGCTGTTGTGACTAGACTTACTTCATTGGCTAATATACCTCCAATTTTACTAAATGCTGGCATCTGGATACCATATTTATCAAGCTCCTTTCTCATTGCACTGATTTCTTCCTCTGGGGAGACATATATAGGTTAGTGACCGATATTGTAACTAAGACAATACCAGCAATAATATCATACAGTTTGAATGGCCTAAGGTTCTCCATAAAGAATCTTTTAATGTTTTAACTAATTTCATACCTGTAAATTTTATTTTCCCATATAAATCTTGTATTTGTGGTGCCAGGCCCAGCTTAAAAAGGAATAGACTGGGAATAGAAATTATTTTTTTAACTCTAACAAAATATGCAGGTGATAGAAAGAATTTGAATTATAACTACCGGTACCACAAAATTGACAGTAAAGAAACAGGTTTAAATGAGATTAGAACTCTCTACAACAATTGCTAAACAATCCAATAGTTTGAAAGTCCTGTTACTTACCTTAGAGCATGGACACAGTAGACAGCTCGAGGCATATTTTTCCTATCATAGATATCTGTAGTCTCTGGATAAAATATCTAAACCCAAAGAAGAGAAACAGAAATACTGATGTTAACCAATCAATACAAAATATAGAGGGTAGAAATGTACTGCTCATGGCACAAATTAGTTTACAGTCTAACATATGGAACAGCCAACCAAAACGTTTTACCCAAATGTATCAGTTGGCTGAGCACTATTGGAAATCACTTTGACAATAGGGGACAACATCCATGAATTTGAAAATCAATTTAGAAAAAAAAAACAATTTCATTTTTTTAATGTAAAACATCAATTGTGAACATTCTGATTGACTGTTTTATCAACTGAAAGCTAAGTTTGTTTAAGATTCTAAGCCAAATTTCTTTCTTATTTTGAAGGGCAGATTTGTTGAATATTATTTTGGCTGATCATAAAAGAAAACGTGCCCTTTTTGTGAACATCAGTAGGACAAATAGTTTGTTCATTGTGGTTCCCAATATTTGTCTGTTTAGCTTAGTATCCTTCCTTTATGAAACCCAGGATTAATTTAATTCTAGTTCCATCGTCGTTTCCATCACTCTAACAAAAAATATAGTGATAAATGGATTGTTCACTTACAGATGGCAAACCAATTTCCTCCATGGCTCTCAACCAATGATTGATATTATCTGTGTGACGAAAGTGAAGACCTCGGCTCTAAACAAGGATGTGAAAAATCAGGAGGGAGGGGACATAATCAACAAGAAAATTGTATAAATTTAACTCCAAACAATACAAATTAATAGTTATCAATTGTTATCAATAACTTTATCAATAGTTATCAATAACTTTATCAATAGTTATCAATAGTTTTCCAAACTTGATTTAAAAAGAAAAAGTATTTACAGCAATAAACCAATTTCTAAGAGTGTTAACTACCTTATATCGAGTCTGCTCTTTGTCATAGATCTTCTTAAGTGGGGCAACATTAGGGGCAAAGAAATAAGCCAACTTGCCCAAATAGACACCATTTCTTAAACCTTCTTCTAGTTCTGTTGTTGTAGGCAGCTCTTCATTGATACAGGCTTCAATCCAGCTGAAAACACAAGATAAGATAATATAGGTTCAGCACAAGATAAGTTTATAAAGGTTCAACCCAAGATAATATAATATAGGTTCAACACAAGATATTATAATATAGGTTCAACACAAGATAAGATTATATAGGTTCAACACAAGATGAGATTATATAGTTTCAACACAAGATATGACAAAACAAAAACTACCATTCAAAAAGATTCCATTTTTGGGAATCTGGATGGTCTAGTGGTTTATTTTATTAACCTAGGCCTGCTTTGTCCTACTGAAGAGGTTCATGGTGTGTGCTCTGGTCAGAGCTGCTCATATTTTCTCAGTATATTATATAAATACTCACTAAAGCTTTTATAAGTAGTGTATTTATGTTGTCCAATATTTACATTGTGAGATGTACAATTAAAATAGAGCCATCGTTTGTCTATAGGCTATTTGTGTCCAAGGTTTGTGCCCTGTTCAGGACCTTGTAAATAAGTTCCATATATTTAATTCACCATTTTCTCTCATCTAAAGTTTGGTACCTAGCCCCTGCCTTTATATCATCTTATAGTTTCATATATGTAAAAAAAACAAGATATAATAACATTATATAGATTCAACACGAGGCATGATAGGTAGTACTAGGAAAAAGAAGAAGAGACAGACAGAGAAAGCGGTGGGAAGACAACATAAAAGAATGAAACAGGTTCTATCCAAGGCATAAGACAGACAGGAATGGAGAAACACAGTCAACAAATCTTGTGTTGTGCCCCAACGGTCCAACCGACTAAGGGATAGGTGAAGTTGATGATAGGATTAAGTAGATTAGAAATTCAAGACATGTTAGGATCATATCTGTGGCATTTTACGTCTGGAGAGACGATCTTTTCCCTTTGCAACTTCTTGTGTGACTAAAGAGGCCAATCCTTGATACACAGCTGCGATCGCAGGTTGGGCATATATAATCACCAGGCGCCGTTGCATTTTCACCCTTCTTTCTGCTTCTGTTGTGTATGACATCTGCAATCTTTGACCCTTCCTTTATGCTCTCTCTCCGTGAGGATCTGTCCAGTGCCACCTCTTCCCAGTTGTCAGTGTCGATTTTGAAGAGCTTCATGTCGCGTTTGCATACATCCGTATAACGTAAAAGTGGGCGACCAGCGGCTCTCCAGCCTTCTATTAGATCGCCATACAGGATGTCTTGTGGAAGTCGACCCACCGGCATTCTACGAACGTGGCCAAGCCAGCCAAGGCGTCTGCTGCTGATAACAGAGCGGATGTCCTGGCACCCTGCTCTTTGTAGCACTTCCTCATTGGTTATCTTATCTTGCCACCTTATTTTAAAGATCCGCCTTAGGCAACGGAGGTGGAAAACATTCAGCTTTTTTTCCTGCCATGAGTAGGTTGACCATGTTTCACTTCCGTACAGCAAGGTGCTCAACACACAGGTCCGATAGACTAGGGCTTTAGTACTGCTAGTCAGCAATATGTTGTTCCAGACTCTTTTCTGCAGCCGTGACATAGTGGCCATTGCCTTGGCTATCCTGTTGTTTATGTCTTTATCCAGTAGAGTGTTGTTCGATATGATGGAGCCAAGGTAACAAAAGTGATCAACAGTTTCTAGTGGTTGGCCATTAATGCTTACTTGAGGTGCAGTGTTTGTGTTTTGGACAAGTATCTTAGTCTTGCTTTGACTGATGTTTAAGCCGAACTTCTGGCAAGCAGCAGATAGTTTGTCAACCAGGCACTGTAGCTGAATATCAGAATCAGCCACAATAGCTGCATCATCAGCATACAGGAGTTCCCTGACAAGTAGCTTCCTAACCTTGGTTTTTGCCCGCAGCCTTGATACATTAAATAGTTTTCCAGAGGATCTTGTATGGAGAAACACACCTTCGTTTATGTCTTTGTACGCATAATGCAGTAGACAGGAGAAGAATATGCCAAACAGAGTAGGTGCGAGCACACATCCCTGCTTGACACCACTGCAAACCTCAAAAGGTGCTGATTGGGCTCCATTGAATTTGACAGTGCATTTAGTTTCCTCGTGAAAACACTCAATGAACTGCAGTAGTTTGGGAGGGCAACCTATTTTCCTCAGGAGTTTGAAAAGGCCACTTCTGCTGACCATGTCAAAAGCTTTAGTCAGATCAACAAAAACGATGTAAAGGGGTCTGTCTCTCTCTCTGAATTTCTCCTGCAGGTAGTCGTAGAGAAGATATCATGTCTATAGTGAATCTACCACTCCTGAATCCACACTGAGACTCTGGGTAGACTCTAGAAGCTATCACTTGCAGCCTGGATAGTGCCACTCTAGCAAAGATCTTCCCCACTATACTGAGGAGAGAGATACCCCTGTAATTGTTGCAGTCACTCCGGATCCCCTTTGTTCTTGTATATTGTGACTATAGTTGCGTCACGCATGTCCTGTGGGACATGACCTTTTTCCCAACAGCGGCAGAGGAGAATATAGAGTTCAGGGAGCAGGAGTGATTCGTTGACTTTCACTACTTCCACTGGGATACCATCACTACCAGGAGATTTTCTATTTTTTATGCAGTTAATTGCTTTTTTAAGGTCACTAAGGCTCGGAAGATCATCTAGGCATTCCAGTACTGGAAGATCTGGTAGAGAAGCCAGGGCGACATCGTCTACTGTATTCTGTGTGGCATAGACTTCGAGGTAGTGTTCTGTCCATCGTTCTAGCTGCTTGGTTTGATCTGTAATTTTTTCTCCTGATTTGGATAGAAGGGGGGCAAGCTTAGACACTGTTGGGCCCAGGGCCGCTTTAATGCCATCAAATAGAGCTTTGCTATTTCCTGAGTGGAGACTGTCTTGGATTCTGTTGCAGGTATCCCTCCAAAAGTTGTTAGCACATTTTCTAGCCATTTGTTTCGCCTTTTTATTAGCACTTTTGAAGGCCTCCAAAGATCTTGGAATTGGCTTTGTCTTGTGAGCGAGGTGTGCAGATCGCTTTTTCTCGATGCAAGGTTCCATATGTGCTAGATTCGCCTCAAACCAGTCTACATTTTTGTGTTTTTGAGGCCCAAAGGCGGTGATGCATGGCCACAATGCTTGGGACCTCATGGTGTTGGCAAAATCACTGACAATGGCCAAAGGCTACTCGAGTTCTGTAGCTCTCATGAACTGTGTGTAACAAATACATTCTTCTCTGGCAAGGAACGCCATAAAGTCTCTTGGCAGCACCCACGCTCAAAAAGGTGGCACCAGCTTGACCTCTGCATCACCCGAAGGATGGATCTGAAAAGTGTCATCCACACCCGTTCATACCATAGTGCGGACTGCAACTCAGACCATTCACTAGTGCTAAGCAAAATCAAACTACTTCTCGTTAAGTGATGAAGAAGACATCTCTATCAGATGGGAGAAATTAAGAGATGTAATCTAGGATCATATAGCTAACATAATTCACGTCAGATTTAATCAATCATACAAAGGACAATGGCTTTCCCTAAATAGGAATTTCATGGAAAGAACCAATAAAAATGAAAGGATGTTTAGTAAAATGTTCAAAATGTCAGAAAATAGAAGAATCTAAAGCAGAGAGTTAAATTCGTGATTGAAGACATTTAGTAATCCAAGTAGTTATTATTATTAATTAAAATTAAGTAAGTGATTATGAAAGCTATCATATGTTGAACTATCAAACAATGAGTACACTGTGCTGAGAAAGAATCAGAACTTGCAATTATTCAAATTAAATTATTGTAGAAAATATCAATGAAATCATTGGATTGCAATCATTTAGTTCTAAAATGGAAACTGGTGTTTAGAGAATGCAACAAGCCCTCTTAAAAAAAAACTCAATACAAGCCTTAAGGCCAACTTTTTAATTAGCTGAGATTAGAGACTCCTCTTAATTAGCTACTATCACCATGCTTGACTGCAAAATGTATTTTCACAAGGCTCAGAACTCTTGTGATACCTTCACTGTAGTAATGCCCCATGTATTAATGCCCTCACCTCCCTAGAGCAGTGTTTCCCAAAATTTTGTTCTAAGGAACACTTTGCACATTCTGAGTATATATCAGGACACTGCTTTTTTTTTTTTTTAAGAGAGATTAATTCACGTGGTAGCCTACTAGTTAATTATTCCAGTAGTTTGAAAACACAGTTTGGGAAACACTGGTCTAGAGACCTAGAGGTGAATGGGAAGATGTATAGTCTATAGGTGTTGCCAGGAATTAATGAGGATGTCATGTGACAAGAAAAGAAAAAAAGCTTTACTTTACTCGGGCATCCATTAGATCTTGGTGGAACTAGGGACATTTTAAAAACCCAAATAAAAACTCAAGCTCAACTGTTATTTTAATTCAAATTTCCCTCCATTTATTGCAGGAGGGAACTAGCTAAGCCTTGGGTTTTAACTGATGAGAATCACTGAACAGTTCACTAAAGCCTAAGCAACACACTAACACAAGAATGTATCATAAGGAAAACAGGAGAAGAAAAGAGGGGGGGGGGGGGGGGGGGGGGTAAGCTGTGTCTATAACAGGATATACTCAAGTGTACAATTCTACAAACTAGAGTTCATGTAGTGTTTGGAGAAATATAATGTTTTCATATGCATGTACTGTATATAGTGTGTGTACATGTACTGTATATAGTGTGTGTACATGTACTGTATATAGTGTGTGTACATGTACTGTATCTAGTGTGTATACATGTACTGTATCTAGTGTGTATACATGTACTGTATATAGTGTGTGTGCATGTACTGTATATAGTGTGTGTGCATGTACTGTATATAGTGTGTGTACGTGTGCTGTATATGGTGTGTGTACGTGTACTGTATATAGTGTGTACGTGTACTGTATATAGTGTGTACGTGTACTGTATATAGTGTGTACGTGTACTGTATATAGTGTGTGCACCTGTACTGTATATAGTGTGTGCACATGTACTGTATATAGTGTGTGTACATGTACTGTATCTAGTGTGTATACATGTACTGTATCTAGTGTGTATACATGTACTGTATATAGTGTGTGTGCATGTACTGTATATAGTGTGTGTGCATGTACTGTATATAGTGTGTGTACGTGTGTTGTATATGGTGTGTGTACGTGTGCTGTATATAGTGTGTGTACGTGTAGTGTATATAGTGTGTACGTGTAGTGTATATAGTGTGTACGTGTACTGTATATAGTGTGTACGTGTACTGTATATAGTGTGTACGTGTACTGTATATAGTGTGTACGTGTACTGTATATAGTGTGTGCACCTGTACTGTATATAGTGTGTGTACATGTACTGTATATAGCATGTGTACATGTGCTGTAAACAGTGTGTGTACATGTGCTGTATATAGTGTGTGTACATGTACTGTATATAGTGCGTTACGGTTGCATTTGAAGGTATATAGACTAAACTCAATTTTAATGTCACTGCTAACAAGGAAAGCCTCTTCCCATCCCTGGCCCTATATCAAACTATATAATTGCTTTGGTCTATAGTTGAATGTATTCTGAAGATGTCAAGAGAAATGTAGGCCTACTTGTTCATTCCATTTTGTACACACCAGATGTTTCCCATGACATATACCCCTAAAGACTTCTGTAATAGCTGGTAGTGGTGCTATTTTTAGGTGTAATCAATGACAAGTAATGGGCAATTTAATGAGGTCAGGTCCAATCAAATATACATGCAGGCCACATCTGGTATCTGATGTAATCAATAGTTGCATGTGATGCTTAAATTGCTGCCACCCGCAGTAGCTGCAACATTTTCTGCTACCCACAGACAAGGTATTATTTCATTTATCCTCAATAGCTGCTACATTTGCTGCTACCCACAGACATGGTACTATTTCATTTAACCACAATAGCTGCTACATTTGCTGCTACCCACAGACATGGCACTATTATTATTATAGCTTTTATATAGCGCTACTTTCACGCTTATAGCATGCTCAGAGCGCTTTGGTCCAATCTCATTTGTGGACCAGTGGGGGGAGGGGGTATATAGGAGTTAGTTTTCCGTGCTGCCTTTAGGCGCTCAGTAAACGCAACTCTGCCCGAGTCGGGTGTCGAACCTCGAGCCCACTTCTAGGTAGCCACGCTTCCCACATTTAATTTTATTTATTTCATTTATCCACAATAGCTGCTACATTTGCTGCTACCCACAGAGATGGTAGCCTACTATTTCATTTAACCACAATAGCTGCTACATTTGCTGCTACCCCACAGACATATTACTAAGGATGCTGATACCATTCTAAAGTTTAGATATAAAGAACTTCCTGGGTAGTCTAGTCTTTATGTTTACCAATCAATCCACACCTTCTCCTGCACATTCCCAGCATGTACAACATCAACAATTCTAAAACAAACAGAAGGATTCAGACTACATAGTAAGGACAAATTATTTTGACTTGTATCACTTTGTTCACGTTGAGCATTTTGGGTCAACGAATAATACCATTAGCTTTCAATGGTTGAAGGCAGTAAGTGGACAATACTATAGACTCTATACCGCCACAGAATAAAAAAACTTAACTGACCAGCCCCGTAAAGCCACAGATACAAAGCCTACACAGTAATGACGTGCACAAGTTGTTGTTTGTTAAGCCACTCCCACGTAGGGAAACTGGGCTATTTATAGAAAATAGTTCTGTTGATATTTCCTACCGTTTTATTGTGACAAGAGGTTTACACTACCCAATAGTAATGCTGCTGTTGCCTGTTGGGCGCATGTCTTCTCTATTGTTTGTTTGTTTTTTACCCAGAAACCTCCATTCGTAGGCCTTTTACGCGTAACCCAAAACAATTCTGTAAGCCGCAGATCTAGATTAATATCTACAATGTACTACTAGATCTACTTTTTATCAAATATAGAGATGCCAGAGTTTAAGGTTTTCAGAGGCCACCCATTTAAAAAAGAAAGCTGAAAAATGAATGCGCATTCACAATCAAAGATTTGACAAGGACATGAAGTGCGAACTTCTCAAGTACATTCTAAAACTCTCACGCTCATTTGTTTGGAAGTGGCACTTCCCGCCATATTGCTCCTAGCGAGCCGACGTTATTGGTTGTTTGTGTCAAATACACACAATTTATTTGGCGTGTTAACGTCGCTCAACAAATGTCGTCTGCTAACACGGCGCGGTATGCAGTTATCATTTGATTTTATTATACGATGGTCATAATGTGAAAAGTTCATTTATGAAAAAAAAAAAAAAAAAACTATGGATAATAACAATCTAGATCTAATCTATATAAATAACCAAAAGGGACTTCCTAATTTTATGAAAGACCAAATTTCTATATTTAGCTGCTGGTGGGCGGGGTTATATTCCCCAATGAATCACGGGAAGCGTTCGTTGGTCCATATTTCCGAAACATTAAAGGGTAGTTGATAACGGAGTGAATTAACAACAACATTAAACTTTCTTTGACAAAGTGACAGTTTGTCCCGTTTAAAGTTGTTTGCTGTTGTTTTACTGAAAAATTTACAGTAACCTAAAAATAGCCTTTTAAATAATCGATCAATGTGTATGACAAATGTGAAGTGATTAAAATCTACACACATACAAATAGACGGGCGCATTTATGTTGAGAGTACTTATCTAGATGTAGATAAATTCTAACTTAAGCTAGCCCTAGCACATCAAAAACATAAACCAAAACCAGAAACGATTGTGCAAGACATTCATCAGACAAATGATCTACTCATGACTAGACAATGAAACACCCATAAAAATAATAAAAAATAATTTTAAAAGTACCTCATTTATACATAATGCGATTATTATTATCTTAAAACCTAATGAATGTTAGATTTTTTTAATGGACCCTTTTCTTTTCCCGGACCCTTTTCTTTTCCCGCCCCCTCCCCCGAAAAAGAATGCTGGTTGAGAAATGTATTAGATCTACTAGACTTTATAATATTACAATATATAGGCTTTACACTTAGATGGCCATGCGCAAAATGTTCCTGGACATGGATTTATTAAACTCTTGAATGAATAATGCATAGACCAGAGACTAGGTTTTTTGTAAAGACAGTGTTAATGTTGTTGCCAATTGCGCTGTATTTGAAATAAAACTGACTGATATTTTGGAGCCCTGAGTTGTGAGGTTCTTTTAAGTTCGTTGTGCCTGTGTGTGGTGCAGTTTGAAGAGAGCCTGGATAATAGGAGAAACGTAACAATATAATAATTATATAAGTCTATGGACTAATGCCTACATGCGGAAATACCCGAAAACGTAGAGTCCATTCAAGAGAAATATTTTCTAGCTTTCTAGACAAATTTAAATTTACTTATTGTTCTTTGAAAAATTATAACAATCAAGCTAGTGTTTGCCCAGTTTGGCCAACGAGCTGGTAATTCTTTTCGTAACTAACTTTTAGTGTCTTTTGGTCCTTGAAAATGGGTCACGAATCACGTGTTTACTTGATTAAGAACGCGTCACTTCCTGCCTTATCGTACTGAATACACTTCCTGACCAATCATAAGTGATCAATATCTATTGAATGAACTTTATAACCAATCTAAGGTGATCAATATCTATTGAATGAACTTTATAGCCAATCATAGGTGATTAATATCTATCATTCGAATTTGTCCAATCGGGCTTTTTGAAAGCAGCTTCGCCCGCCTTAATATAGATAGGATATAAGTCATACCCCAAGCCTTTTAAAGAAGTCCTGACTCCTATATCTACTGGATCTATAAGAGGTGACCATTTATACATCCACTGGATCTATAAGAGGTGACCATTCATACATCCACTGGATGTGTAAGAGGTGACCATTCATACATCCACTGGATCTGTAAGAGGTGACCATTCATACATCCACTGGATCTGTAAGAGGTGACCATTCATACATCCACTGGATCTGTAAGAGGTGACCATTCATACATCCACTGGATCTGTAAGAGGTGCATTCATACATCCACTGGATCTGTAAGAGGTGACCATTCATACATCCACTGGATCTGTAAGAGGTGACCATTGAAACATCCACTGGATCTGTAAGAGGTGACCATTCATACATCATCCACTGGATCTGTAAGAGGTGACCATTCATACATCCACGAGTTCCTGAGTCTATTTCATTAGACTTGAGCCTAATCCCGGATACAGACACAGTCTGGTTCCTGGATCTATTGCGACTCTCTATCCCAATGACTTCCTGAAATACTACGACTCCCTAAGACTTCTTAAGTCTTTAGCCTACGATTTTCAGTTATTCCTGGTTCCCTGGATTCCTGTTAGACCTATCATCTTGGTGTGATTGACAGCTGTTCCTGTGATTAGAAACGCCAATTAGTCCTATCACTAGATCGTGGAAGAATCCATTGTCGATTTCGTGACTGGAGGAAGGAATCGCTACATCGGCGATACCGGTTGAGCGCTGAGTACCCAGTTCTACACCTGGAATCGATTCTCAGCACCCACAGCTGCTTCTTTACAGAAATTCCGATTCCTGTTTCATCATTGCTCGATTTTTCACCACCACCGCTGTTTTTCCCCCAAAACCTTAAAGGCACATCACAGCGGGGGTTGGGGGGGGGGGGGGGGCTTCGTCTCTACCAGAATCTTCAGCCAAAGCTGACATCGCTGAGACTGGCGGTAACAGCCTTGACCAGCCTAAGGCACCCACGGCAGAGTGGACAACTGGACATTGGAACTCTAGAGCTAAGTTAAGCTAACAATAGAGCACTTGTATAAATGCATCAAGCAGGTTTAATTGATGACCAAATTCTCTCACTTGACATACTTTGATACTTGACATTTTCTTGTTTCTCTCTTCCATTGTTATATCCCTTGTCTCTGTCCATTGTATTCATGAAATATCTTTACCTTTGGAACTCAAGTTTTTCTTACCGTTATAATTGTAAGTTTTCTACTGCCTGCTGATTCTCCTAGATTTGCAACTTTTTATATGTATGGGGAAAACACACTCACACACACATATATATATAACAATTTACACACACACACATATATATATATATAACAATTTACTAACAACTTTATTTTTAACTTATATCAGGTGCCATTATCTTTTGTATAAAAAAGTTGGTAAATAGAGAAAAACTAAAAGATTAAAATTACGAGGAAAACTTTTTTTTTTAAATCCCCACATATTTCTTTACGGGTATAAAAAAAAAGTACTGAAGGGAATCCACCCAGCTGAATTTTTTCTCATTCCATGATTTGCAAAACAAACAATGGAAAGGCAGCACAATAGAAACTAGTACATCAGGATGGAGTAGGGATTTGTGGCTACAAACTGCTGAACTGCTGCCAATTTTGTAAGCTTAAAAATTGTGGCAATCAGTGAGTGTATTGAGCAATGTTTTAAGGAAGTGAATAAGATCTTTGCTGAGATGTCTAATTTTATTCTTTGATAAGGAAATGTAGATCAAATATGTACAGAGATTATAAGTGCGCGTGTGCAAGGTAAAGAAATGAAGTTCTAAGCTAAAAATAATTCAGACATACTAGATGTCAACACACTTTAGATGAACTGAGCTTCCTGCCCATACACAGTAATGTGTGATGGGTAACATTAATGAAGATTCTAGATGTGTAACAGTTACACACGCCACCGTACATTAGCACAAAAAAAGCAGGAAACGTCTCCGTAAGGCCAAGCCAACTGTCTGTGTCGTCTGCTAACCGCATGACGTCTGCTAGACGTGTAGTCTACATGTGGTGACACTTCACATCATTAGCTGCCCTTGTCCACGTGCCAATAGTTGTATTGTATGAAATCCTAAAACGCGGCACGCTTACATACAATAAGGATAAATGCCATTAGAATTCAACGAAACAATGTAGTTTCAAGTGTATCATATTGTGTGGTCGATCGTTACCTTACACAATATAGACCATTAAATGAGACTGCTTGTACCAAACTCGTAGGCGGCCCCCGTGGGTCAGTGTTATATTATTCATGCTTGAACTATATAGGTCGCCTACACAGACTACAACTATTGCATAACTCAGAATGTTAAAATCTTGATTAAACTAATGGTTTAAACATTTGCGCATAAATATGAATACCGGTATTTAATTTTTAAAAATAAAAGGCTAAAATTTTGAACGAACATATCAGCAGGGCCGGTCTTAGGCCACTGCAACCTATGCGGCCGCAGTGGGCCCCGCACTTTCATAGGCCCCACGCTAATTCTAGGTGTAAATTATTAAATTAAAACCATTTTTACTTATCATTAAAGGCTTCGTGGAATTCTCATGAAATTGTAAAATGTGAAAAGGTCATGAAAATCTCCTGAAATTGTTACAATTTTTTGACAACTGATGCAGCTCTCCTTAAAAATAGACAAAATTGTCATTTCGGGGTGTCATTCAATATGGACAACGCCAATCCTACTAGCAATTAAAAAAAACGCATTGTCTGCTTTCATCTAATACAAATGTAATAGTAAATCGAAATTTAACTAAAACAAAAATAAGTCACTGGCATTTAACTATAGAGAACTAAATCTATCTCGACGTCTTCAAAAAAAAAAAAGAAAAGGAAAGCGATAGTTTGCTAGTCGATAGTAAATCTACAAGGAAGATCTGAATGTTTATCGACTTTTTGTTGGAAAACTACTATCTATAGATGGCTCGTAAAGTTAATTTGACAGTGATTTTGTACTTAGTAAAGTATGAATAAAATGCAAAGACGAATTTATTTTCTAATACAAAATCTAAATTTTCACTTATTATCCTTATCACAACCCAGAATGGGTCCCGCGCAATCCGTTTCGCATAGGGCCCCGTAATCTGTAGGACCGGCCCTGCATATCAGCACATAAGAACTTAGTGTTAGACAATATGCACCACAGTAAATGATCGGCTGCTCTCCATTAAGGCTAGAACAGACAAATTTTACAAACTCATATTATTCTATTTTCGTTGAGTGTGTCATTCGTCATCAAGAAGTACATAAGATCCCAAGTCACAAATCGCCGGCTAGGTGTTTTGTGAATGTTGTTTGTGTTTGCGTCTATACTGTGATTGTTACAGAAGTAATCAAACTGAATTTCCGTAGCCTGTTAGTTGTATGGACCAATGAAATAATCTTAACATGTTTTAATAGCGATGATGTTAAGGTTTTACCCTGCCGCGTGGCATATACAAGATAGAACAGAGTTTACTACGAACTCCATTTTCAATCTTTGTTTTAAAAATGGTATAGCCGTATTTACATAATAAAATATATACTTTTTCAAACACAAGAGTGCGCTTTAAATGAAAAAGATAATGAATAGTTTTGTAGCTATCTCAAACACGCTGAAGGCGAAAGGGAAATTAGATTTTCAATAGCGCATTTAGTAACTTTTTTTTTTTTTTTTTTTAGATACAAACGAGAAGGACGACAGACTGCACAAGAAAACAAACGGCTTTTCCTTACAAAGTCAGCTTAAACCAGATTTCAATGAATTATTTGCTAATAAACATTCGTCCCATCCAGAAGCAGTAGCGCGATCGAAAGAATGGGCAACTATGAATGCAATCTTAATGAAGGCAGAAAAAGTGAATGGCTCCAAGGACGAGCTGTCCACAGGAAGTTGAAGACTACAAAACGTTATGGGGTATTGCTCTCCACTCATTCACTTTACTCAATGTTTAAAAAAAAAAGGTTTAACAGTAGATCTGATTCCACGTACAGGCTACAGAGGGACACAGTATAGATCAGATTCCATGTACAGGCTACAGAGGGACACGGTAGATTAGATTCCATGTACAGGCTACAGAGGGACACAGTAGATCAGATTCCATGTACAGGCTACAGAACGACACAGTAGATCAGATTCCATGTACAGGCTACAGAGGGACACAGTAGATCAGATTTCATGTACATGCTACAGAGGGACACAGTAGATCAGATTCCATGTACAGGCTACAGAGGGACACAGTAGATCAGATTCCATGTACAGGCTACAGAGGGACACAGTAGATCAGATTCCAAGTACAGATTACAGAACGACACAGTAGATCAGATTCCATGTACAGGCTACAGAGGGACACAGTAGATCAGATTCCAAGTACAGATTACAGAGGGACACAATAGATTAAATTCCATGTACAGACTACTGGTGGAAACAAACTACTTTATCCAGAGCCAACGAGTAACAAACAACGAAAAAAGAAATTGTTGACACTTAAACAAGAGACTCCTTTGTGTGACTGTAAGTCAAGTTTCATAACCTCGAGCGCCACCTGCCGGACAAATACTCTACGGCCAAGAATTTTTTTTTTTTTATTAATAACGGAGACAACACGGGAGTGTGATCAATTGTCCGAGTGTGGTCAAGACAGTGTCCGAGTGTGTCCCTACACTAAAAACAAGACCATGTTTTGTAAGGAAGAGTGTCGGGCTTGACAAGCAGTGGATGTATGTGGGTGTGTGCGTACAGCATGAATGTCACTGAACATAGAAACGAGTGACCTCCACAAGTGTTGGAATGAAACAGTGTGAAGGGGAGTAATTGGGTGTATACCAAACAGAAACGTAACAGATTGGTCAGAAATAGTCAGCCTCTGGAAGTTAGTCGCCTGCATTGAGTCAATAGATACAGATACAAGGGGGGGGGGGGGGTGTCCATTACATCTGTCCTCTTCCACCAAACTTTACCTAATGACAAAAATGCCTAAGATTGGTACAAACTATCTCTACAATGACTCCCCCATGTCTAAGATTGGTACAAACTATCTCTACAATGACTCCCATGTCTAAGATTGGTACAAACTAACTCTACAATGACTCCCATGTCTAAGATTGGTACAAACTAACTCTACAATGACTCCCATGTCTAAGATTGGTACAAACTAACTCTACAATGACTCCCATGTCTAAGATTGGTACAAACTAACTCTACAATGCCCCCCCCCCCCCCCCCCCCGTGTGTTGTCTACATTTGCCGCTAGTCCACACATTGGACCCACAGTTGGTAGCAGGGTATACCAATGTGTTCCTTCTACTAGCATATAACATGTCCACACACACATCTCTTGGTGAGAGGAAGGTCATGTTGGCACAAAACATAACGTCCAAGGCTTTACGACACAAGTAAACATTCCAGGATTGGCAGATGGTCAGTGACATGACGTGTGTGTGTGAAAAATAGTGTGTATGTGTACATGGGGGGGGGGGGGGGTAAGACCTAGTAAGAGACTTTTAAAGAAACTGTGTGTGTGTGTGTATCAGTACAGCGTGTAGCATTAAGAGGCTCCCGGGATTTAGTCAAAAGGTGATGATGACATAGCTGGGATGCCAAGGTATAAGGACATCACAGTACTCGCGAGCAGTTCAAACCTCAAGTCACACCACTGACAGCCCGATACTCATCTCCCACTTGTAGTATTGACAGAAGCGGTTACGATGGGATAAAGCGATAGGGCAACACGTGACCTGGACCAGATGTGGTGATTGTAATACTATTATTATATATAGGACGGAAGGGTTGGGGGGGGGGGGGGGGGAGCTTGAGGAAGTTAAACCAAAGGGACGGATTAACACTAGGGGACAGCACATTCAATAGCACAGCACAGCGTATAGTGAGCAATTTATTCACTTCATTCAACTGACAAACTATCTCGTGCAGACCAAACTTAAGATGTGGTCAGACCTCTCTCAATACCTAACAGAAGTAGCACTGCTCTGGGTGTCCAATGGACCTCATTCACCAATCGTAAACAAACAACATTTAGTCACGTGATCTTATTGAGAAAACAATGGGGAAAAACTGTCACGTGACAACCATCATGAATTAAACATGAGATTGTAAATTATATGGAAGAGATAGGGCACCACGTGGCTAAATGTTGTTTGTTTACGATTGGTGAATAAGGTCCATTAAACTTTCGAACGCCCATAGTGCACTAGAAATACCCAAAAAATCCACAAATCGAACGCATCGTAAACTTCAGCGCACTGATGCCAAGCAACCACCGAGTTTCGAACATCAGACCTCCAGTTCACGACGTAACATGACAGAGATGCATTCCACCCACCAACGAGATTCGAACTTGAGACTCACATTTAGACAGTCTAATATTTTCACAATATGCCCAGATGGTTAAATGTCAAAGGTTAAAATAGACTCATGGGAAAGGACTTCTTCCCAACAATAGTCAAAGACACGATGCATCGAGTTACTGCTCATCTCGAACTGGCTGCATACAGGTACTCAGTATGGACAACTTTCAACTTATTCATCAACCTCAGAGATCGTCAAGTCAGCCACACCACTATAAACGTCACTTCCGCCCGACGGTAGACACAGAAATGAAAGGAAGAGAAGCAGACGACATAATGTGACGAGTAGGGGTGGATGGTGGGGGAGGGGAAGCTACAAGTGAGGTTACACGAGGCCTAACGTGTTATGCAAATGTAAGCTAGATTTAGTGTGTTGCTGTGTGTGTCCTTAAATGAATCATGGTTGTTACATAGGTTAGAGAGTTTGAACTTTAAAACGCTGAAAAGCGCAGACTACACGGGAAATAGTAATCACATACATTTAGAGACCATCACACACACGCCCAAACATATGTATAACCTCTAGGGCCCGTGAGTGTGTGTGAGAGAGAGAGACCTGTGTATTTACACTTATGTTGTATGACACACACACACACATCAAGTACAAGAGGGACGATTGACACAGTCAAATAAGCCGATCATTTCAATAGAACAACTGCCAACTACAAAATATGTTACCTCGACACACCACAGTGTTGTATTAATGTTCTCTACAGCTAACTAACTGTCACACCTGGAAAGGTACTCCCCCATGTCCCCAGACAACAAAACATACTAAAACATCCTGGCTAAGTCTTTCATGTTTAATTATGAAAAGCTTTTTTTTTTTCGATTAAATTTACACCTATTGCTTGGGGCGTGAATCCGGCCTGATACACATTAAGGGGAGAGGGGATAATATCCTTTCTTGCCTGTTTGACAGTATAAAGTGTTTCTAGTAAACAGAATCAAAGAATGAGTTATCTAAACTTTAACTACCACAGTTCCGAAATGGCCGAACAGAAGTTTGCGTTGTAGAATTTAAGCGATGAAATGGGCAGTAAATTTTTTCAATTATGATTTGTTATAATGAAACAATTAATAAACTTTGAGGTGAAATCTAGTTAAATCTCATATTATTAGCCACCTGATATAACCGCAATGTAAGAATCAGACCCTAACAATAGTTTTAAACTATCGATTACGTTCAGCAGATGGCTTCAATGAGTATCACTGTCCAGTTAAAACATGCTAGTGAAGTCTAATGCAGACTACAAGCAACCGTAACTAGGTTGTCTCCCCTTTATTGTTTGACTTTCTTGTAAGCTAGTGGCTTTCCTGACACAAGGAGAAAGATGTCATTTTGGTGGTTTGAATGGATTGGGATAGTTTCCTGTTTCAAGTAGGCCACTGACAAAGATAACTTCTTTACTGAAGAACAAAGCTATTGTCTACTTTCCTGAGCACTAACACTAATGTATAAGTCTAGATGTACCAATAGAAAAAGAATGTTTTGAAAAAAAAAAAAAAAAAAAAAAAGGAACTGAATAGTTTAAACGTCCATCAATCCAGACAAGACTTCACATTTCCTAACGTATCAGAGTTGCCTTTCAAAGTAGTTAATGTGTCATCTGACACACCTGTGTTGAGTTTGTATGTGTACTTTGTGTACACAGTGTTATAAACACATGTATCAATGAGAGAAGGAAAGAGTGAGGAGCAGTGTCATGGGAGGAGGAGGAGGAAGCTGAGACCATACAAAGCTGTTACATCACCATCACCTCTAGGCAAGAGGGAGTATCAATGGCTGAGGGAGAGAGGGTGGGGGGGGGGGAGTCAAGTGATATGGGAGGAACAAACAAAATAGTTCCTATTGGTCAATGCCCAAAAGTAGGGCATGTTGACACCCAAAGATAAGGTCCTTACTGTTGAGTCACCAGACTGGCATATAAAGAGTCACTTATCTGTCTGAGTCAGAGACTAATTAACCTGATAAGAGGTAGAGTCCCACATAGCAGTTTAATACATGCACAAGGCTAGTGTGAATCAGAGTTGGACTAAACACTACAAACAATGTACACAAAACACTTGAAGAAAAAAAAAAGCAAAGTGAACAACTTAGTTGGGCCATACACAACAGATCAAAACATAATATGTCACAAGACAGCTATTAATATCATTAAACTCAATTATAACAAGAACTGTCAAACTAGCTCAGTAAAAATATGTGAAAAAAAGAGCTACTTAATCTATTGCTTTTAGATACTGATGGTGAAATGAGGCATAAATGAAGTTTGCATCTATAATGAGATATGTTTAGTCTGAGAACTGGTTTTTAAAATGTGCATATATGATAAAGTATGTTTGTCTTTAGTAGTCATTGTATTTCTTGCTTTCTTTTTAATATCAGTTTTAAACTATTCAAATTGAAAAAAAAATGTTTCAAGTCGAACTATTCTAATAAATAAATTATATTGCAAATTTAATATAAGCTCAGATCCCATTTTAAAACCTTTAGTTTAGAGGCGAATATTCTGGAATTCATACATTTCTTATATAAATATTTCTATTTTTAAGAGAATGAACTTTTTGTTTTCTGCAAATGTATCTTGGACAAAACAAAACAATCTTGTATGCATCCATTATCAAGACAAAAAGAAACTCAAATATCAATGTTTCTTTAGAAAAAATAAAACCAGAATAAAGCTAGAACTAGTTCTAAAACCCCAAAATTGTTAGGGAAAAATAGCATCATCCCTTGACTTTGGTTGTAGGAGATGCTGTGAATGGAATCCCTTGACTTTGGCTCATAAAAGAAACACAAATTTGCCACTGGTTGTATATGAGGCATAGGGATCTTGAGACCATTTCCTTCAGTAGAGTTTTAAGTTACTTACATTTTCGCTTCTTCCAGATGACAAAGATATTCATAGGCAATATTTCTCTTCCTTTGCTCATCCATTTCGTCTGCTGTAAGGCGTTCATCCTCCAATGCTTAAGGGGAACAAAGGTAAATCATATATTCGTTTAGGGGTTAAAGGTTACTTTTCAATTTAAAAATGACTTCATTATTGGATCAATCAATGAGACAAGACTTAAAAGAAAAAAAATTTAAGAAGATGTTTTGTCACAAATTAAAAATAGGACTTAAGGTTGACATGAGATGCTATTATATTTAATTCACAATTGAAACAAAAGTTAATTGCAAATCATTTGAAACGACAGCTGGAATATGTCAAATAATTCTGGCTTAAGATTTTTGTTGGTTAATCGAGATTCAATCCCTTGGGGTAAAGAAGGTGCACCCTGTTGGAAACTGTCACCCTCCTCCTATCTCCCCACTTTCTAGTCCATAAATGGGCAAGTCTGATTGTGCACTAAGTGATTCATTTGTTTTAAGTGGGATTGATTTTCAATTTAATAGCGACCATCAATAATTTATTTATTAAGTCTATTTAAAAAATTGGTCACTAATGCCCATTTCTATATGGATCACTGGCTTCTGAAATGTCAATTTATCAATGAAACAATCTTTGACCCTACTATTGTAAGACAAAAAAACTTAAAAGGGGAACCAAAATATTTTCACGTTTCCATAGTTGAAGATAAAGAAATAAAGACTATCTAATCTAGACTCATTTATGGACCACTATAGTCATCAATAGAGTTATAGTTACATCATTTTGAATGCTTATACTAGTTTTACAGTTTACATATAATGCCAATAGGGTGTGCGGTAGATGAGAGGTAGTGCTATCTTTCACTAATATAAAAATAAAAAGCTGAATTCTCTTCTGTAGGAACCATGTTGCCAAAATGTCTAGCAATTATCTCTAACTGATCAGTTAGATACCTTTACCTAAGTGATCAGTTAGATACCTAAGTACACAAACACACTAAAGAGATATAGGATATAGAAGGCCTTATAAATATAGGAATGGGTTGCCTGAATCAGCCAGAAAAAGCAAAGCCTGCACAACAGGATTAACAATTATAAAACAAATATACATATATAGATATGTGTAGAACATAATTTCATCTTTTTTGAAGTAACACATCTGTAATTTATAAGACATTATAATATTGACATGAATGATAAGCCAAGTAAATCATTCAAATAATGTATTTAGACTTAGACTGACTTAGAGACTATATTAACAATCATACAAAAGCTTATCAAACTTACTTCTGTAATGGGGCTTAGGAGCATCCAAACTCTCCATTTTGATTGGTAATGATATCCAAGTCCAAGCCTGTAAGTGTAATTATGAATCTGAACACCACACAGTGACACAGATCGCAATGGCAATATATTTATTCTACATTAATTTTCAGAGCTATTTAGATCCAGACTAAAAGCACACTGCACCACTCTTGGAATAACTTACTAGATCTAGATTGCTAGATATATCTTGTTAACCTAGCTTTAAAATTTAATACAATCTATATCCTATCATTATCTTATGTATTGTAGGTCTAGCTCTAGACATAGACACAATAAGATTGAGAGTTTTATTGACTTATCATTAATAACTATAAGATCTATTCTACATCTATATAGAATAGATCTAAAAAATCTAGATCTAGACTAGTTTCTAGATCTTGATCTATATTGGATAGATTCTATTTTCAGGCTGACTAAATCTAGTAATCTAGCCTACTTGATCTAGATTTTTAATTTTTATCTAGATCTAGAATCCAGATATTCTAGAATTGTAACAAGATCTAGAACTAGACTTAACTAGAGATCTATTAATATTTATAATTTAAATTCTATCAAGATTAGTAATAGTAGATCTATCTCAGTATCAATATTGACACATGAGTTATGACAGTATCACTAGTAATTAAGTTGTATCAGAGTATCACTTATTCATTAGTTATTTATTATTGATCTTAATCTTGATTGATTCTAAAGTTTAAGTTAAATTTAAATTAACCAAGTTAACCTTAACCGTAGTGCCCTTAGGCTTAACTAAGTTACTGTCTTACTCTTAACTTAAACATTTAAATTTTAATGTCTTACTCTTACTTAGTCTGTCTTAGACTTTACTTTACTAACTCAGTCTTTACTGACTTTAGACACTTTAGTAGAGTTTAGAAAAAAACTTTAAGTTAATAACTTGAATTTGAAATCATATCTACTAGTACTACTACAGTCTACACTCTACAGTAACAGTACACTCATTACACTGACTACACATTCACATTGTAATGATTGTAACACTACTAACACTTACAGCACACTAGCTTAATCTAGATCTAAATTCTAATTACTAAATTTAAAATTAGACTTATAAACTTATTACTTTTATTATTACTTTATTAGACTCTATTCACTATTAAATAAAATAAATTAAAGAAGTAAAGAAGGCTAGGCTACTTAAAATGTCCACAAAAAAGAAATGTCCAAATAGAATTATAACTATTTCCGAAAATCCATTACTTTTCGTATTGTTTACTGTGATAGCATTAATAAAAAGTTCGTCAAAGACTGTCGCAGCAAGTTGCTTTCCGCCAACTTACTCAAAATGTTAAACTAAAAGTTGTGCCATTTTTAGAGGATTATGGGATTGTAAACAGTGTGTTCGTGCCACTGCCAGCCTAACCTAGATAGAAAGTTTAATTTCTTTGATCTCGCCGCGTGTAGGCCGCTATCCCTGACCTATATTTTTGTTGCCAACTATTACAAAAAAAAAATGTTTAAAAAAATAATTCAAAAAGCTATATCTTTATTTACATATAAAATATTGAAAAAGAAAAAAAAACAGGTAAACTTTAGCCAAATAAAAAAAAATATATATTGGAATGTAGATTAAACAAATAGTCAATTTTTTCGAAAGTTCAAAATATCTATTAAGTCGCATATATTAACACGCTAATAATAACGTTTAAACTTTATAAAGATTAGTTCTACTCCTTGTATCTATCAAATCTTATCTTATCTTATATAATACAGACGGACTCTTTAGCTGAACATTTATTTCATTTCTGAGATAATTATTTTCATTAATTTAATTGTCAATGGTACAAAATGCTATTTGAAAGTGTTTCTGTGTCGTGAACATGCTAAAAAAAAAATCTGTATACAGCTTAACACAACAGGTTGATATTTATTCCATATAACCAACAATCTCTATGGCACTAATGGCAGTTCTAACCAACTGAAAAAAAAAACACGCTTTTTTTTCCTAGGCATCTATTGCAAAAGAGCCTACAGATCAGCAGCAAAAAGCTGGCCAGAAGAAGAAGATTTATGCTATATTTCTATATATTTAACAGAGTCAGCCCACAAAAAAAAACCAAATACTATTCTTACATGTGGTTGATTCTAGTGGTGTAGTATCCCGTAAAGTTTCTCAAACAACACACACATACACAAATAAGCCAAACCGATCTATAATTCTGTAGATTTGGTATAAATAAAAAAAATCGAAGTAATTAAAACAGAATAATACAGAAACGCTTTTTTTTTCAAAATGTGGAACAATCTTCTTATCTTATCTTATATAGGCCTAATACATCTTATATATATAATCTAACAATCTATTGACTCGCTTCATGTGCATACTCGGGCTAGTGTATGGGGTTCAAACTCCCCCACCCCGGAAACAAAAACTTGGATACGCCCATGACTTGTTTAATTTCATCCATCTCTGTGGTAGCTTGGTTCACATATTAGCAAACTGGTTTGTATCTGCCCTGTCACAATTGTGTTAAATCCTTCTGAGGCAGTATCTCCGTATCAATTTTTTAAAATTCTTACTCAGCGCTTGCCGTTGCTTTCAAGCAATTAGCAATTGCACATGACTTTGTTAAGTTCCTTCCAAAAGACGGATGTTTCTGACAATTTCTGGTATCTTTGATAATAGAACCACTGCTTAGATATGCATTTACTTATCTTATTTAAGTCTATAATTCAAAAAACAGAAATGGAAAAGTGGTTTGAGTGCTGGGACAAGTCCCAAAAAGCCTGTGGAGTCTGGGAGCGCATAGGCGCCCTGACAGCACTTCCCCGGGTGGAGGCTGTCCAGGCCTGAGCAAGCTATTATAGCACAGTGCAGGACAGGCCATTGTCCTGTTGGCTCATATTTCTCAGGGCTATGGCCAAATTTCGATTCACGGTGCCCCGCTGCGGGGAAGAAGAGGAAACCGTGCCTCAGATTCTGTTTGACTGCCCCAGACTTACTGATCTTGTCTCGACAGGTCTGGGAAACCCAAAATTTTCGACCTGTATGGCGACATTTATGCACTACGCAAGACAGCAGGGTTTCTGTCCAGGGCTTTTGCAAGAGAGGATTTGAGCCTCTCAAGCCCTCACTCAAATGGAGTTTGATGATGATGATGATCTTATTTAAGTGTTGTTGTTTTTTTGTTGTTGCTGTTGTTGCTGGTTTTTTCTATGTCTTCGGTCCGTTGTACATGTGCATTTTAGTAGTCCAAGAAGACATTATGGTGCTGGTTTAAAATCACTTCTTGTTTAGTTGAGCCTAATTATTTCTCATACGCATCTGAACAACACTGACTCGATCTGGAGGTCTGAACCACTCTACATTTTTGTTATGTTACCGTTGTAAACAAAAAAAAATGGGTAAATCGACAACGCTTTCAAACGTGTGCATGTATGTAGGCCTGGCCTAAAGTATCGATGTGTAAGACCAATGACATAGATCTAGTCCAAACCACAAGTTGCATCCATGTCGTCTTATTTTGGTTATGGGCGCCAAGCAGTGGCGTAGCATCCATGGCGCGAAGGGTGAACCCGGGCCCACAGCTGTGGCGTAGCAACCATGGCGCGAAGGAGCTCATTACGCTTGGGCCCATGGCTCAAGGCCAGTTGGGACCCACATTAGAACTTAGGAAAAACATTTGTTTGTTCATTTGAAACACTTTTAAGTCGTTTAACTCTGAAGAAGTCGTAAAAACATCGACTTTTAAGACACTATTACTTAGAGCATGGAATGGGTTGCCTGAGCTAGCCAGGAAAACCAGTGACTTGGCAGAATTTAAGTCATTGGTTAATATGCACGACTAAATGCATAACGCGTAGGACGTAATCATCTTCTTTTTTTGAAGTAACGTCTGTATTATATAAGAAGATAAGAAGAGTCCTAACTGAATCAAACGTTATGACATAATTACTTATTTTAACAAAAAGGTACGATCTTTACATTGAAATGTCTTTACATTTAGATTACTCATTTTTTGTCAGAAACTAAATTTGTCTTATTGGCTGGAGAAAAGCCCATCAAGATGTTCTTGAACCCGGAGTACTAGTGTGATATTTACTTATGTAGCAGGCTGTGGTTACGTCCTATAGTCCTGGTAGTACTAGTGTGATATTTACTTGTGTAGCTGGCAGTGGTTACGTCCTATAGTCCTCGCAGTACCGGTGTGATATTTACTTGTGTGGCATGCAGTGGTTACGTCCTATAGTCCTCGCAGTACTGGTGTGATATTTACTTGTGTAGCAGGCAGTGGTTACGTCGTATAGATCTACCGTCTCTGGCCATCACCTAAATTAAAATTTAACCTAACACTAAAGTCCAATATTTACACTACATGCTTACATATTACTTCCTAATGTATCTTAAAACGAATAGATATTAATTAATAATATCGTTTTATCCCGTGCTTTTAAGAAGGTCACAAAAGCACTGACACTTGATTTCCAACATCAATTCGGTTCAACACCAAGCCGTATTTATGCTTTCTCCCATTTAGCTCGAGCCTGTCTTTATAGTTCCTTAAGCTATGTCTAATTCAGTCTCTAATGTTTGTGCTTTCACCCAGACTGCTACCACATTGGATAAATTGTTATGCTCCAATCAAGAGTTATAACACACGTGAGAGTCCGCACAGCTTTTCAGACGCTCTTTAAAGAACTGGATATAGCTTTGGTAAACCGTTAAAACGTTTATTTACAGGGGAAATGGTCGTCGAGTCTTCTACTCAAAGCGTCTCTATTCTGCCCTCCCTTAAATCCGGCACTGCTGCGATAGCTTACAATCAAAGCAAAAGGTCCTGCCTGTTAACCCTTGTCTGAATAGATCCGACCTGAACATTACCTATATGATTTTATAGTTTTAGACTTTAAACAAAGAGACAGCAACATTACATGTTCTTTTCACGCTCATACCTAGGATAGACGAACAAAGATAGACTTGAATAATAAATAGAACTGCCTAGAATTAATCTTGTTTTAAGAAGCACACATAACTGAAATTGGGGTACATGCCAAAATTTCGTACAACAAAGTAGCGCTGACAAAATGGTGTCTTTAAAATAGCGCCGAGGGAAAAAAAGCGTGGACTGTATCTCATATCAAATATGCGTTGATCTAAAAATAAAATTTATCTGGAGGCAGCAGAGGTTTGAATTCTGAGTTTTCCTTCTCCCTCGGGCAGGAGAAACTCGTTAGCTTTAGGTGGCAACCTTTGGTCCTACACGTTAAGCTTCTAAACGTTATCCCCGACAACACCTCGGAGGTGGGGAGGGGGCCTGGGGGCGCGAGACAGCGGGTAGATTGGTCATGAGGCCATAATCTCCAAAATCTTCAAAAGCACTAACTCAGACTTAATAATATTTTGAATATCTGTTTCAGAACAGAAAAGAAATAAAATAGATTCTAGAACCAACATGTTAGACACATGCAGATCTAGGTATAGGGTTAAGGTTAGGTAAAAGACAATTTGATTACTCGTTTTCGTCACACACTAAAATTGTCTTATTAGCTGGAGGGGGGCCCACCAAGATGTTCTTGAACCCGGGTTCACGGGTACCTTGCTACGCCACTGGCGCCAAGACGTATGGTGTAACTCATCATATATATGCCAAATTATACGACGCTCAATGCCACATTGCAATCGAAAAAATGGGCCTGTGTCCTAATGATCAGCTGTGGCTCACACATTTACTACATCTAATGTACCTCATTCACCAATCGTAAACAAACAAAATTTAGCCAGTGGTTCTCTATCTCTTCTATACGAATTACGTAATACACGCAGGCTGTCACGTGACTTTTTTTTTCCATTAATTTATCAATAATATCATGTGGCTAAATTTTGTTTGTTTACGATTGGGGAATGAGGTCGATTATCTGTATGGCTTCATCTCCTAGGCAATGCTTCTCAGCCTCACCGTAGCGCTCGGGTGAAAAAGATCGTTAGAGGAGAAGAAAAGCCAATAGAGAAGCAAATAAGAACCCCCGCTTGGGACTGAGTTCATTTCACTGGCGTGGATGGAGGAAAGCCCCAGCAAACATGTTACTATCCACACACTGTTCCTCATGAGGCTGTGGTTGTTTTTTTTATGGCGGACACCTAGACTGCTGATGTGGTACAGAGAAGGAATCGAAGGAGTTTCCACGGTGTGCTCTGTCTTTGACCTCGCTTCTAATCCGAGCGTTCTGGGATACAAGCCATCGGTAATAGAGATGTAATAATTTGCATCTACTTTGATCTTTACCAGTCAGAAGTTTGTCCGACAGACAGATGAAGACAAACTTCCATAGGCCTAGAGTTACAAGAGTCTTAGACTCAACTCTAAGGACAGTTAGGTCTATGAAGAAAAAGAAATCAACAGACCAAGGTCATGGTAAAGAATGTTGACTTTAAAAAAAAACAACTTTTTAAAAATTTGTATATAGAACTGTGCACGCGTGTTTAAACGTAGGCGTATTTAGATAGACATCTGTGAAGTGCTTCTTCTGCCTGCTGTGGCATTTTTACTCCACGAGAGTATGATCTTTTCCCTTTGCCAGTTCTCAAATGACTTAATGACAATCCTTGATATACAAAGTCTAAAGCTAAGGCATAGTATGTGTATTTTGTAATTACCAGACGTCGCAGTGTTTTCAGTATTTTTTTTTCTGGCGTGAATCTGAGATTTAGGACTCCTCCCATACCATTGTCCTCAATGTGAGCCTATATCCTTTGTTGTTGTTGTTTCTCCTAACTATTGGGGTCAATCTTGAAAGGTTTTGTGCCACGCTTATACATGGCTTCAGTGTATCTTATAATGGACGACGAAAATGTCTCCTACCCCTACTAGATCTCCCTATATAGGCCTATATCCTGTAGAATTCGCCCCTTTGGCCTTTTGTGCATATATGTCCAATGCAGCCAGTTTAATGCGTCTTCTGTTGATAGCAGTGCTAGCTAATGAATAATGTCAACAGATGTATTTTCTATAAAACATTTAGTTAGCGCAAGTTTAAAATCTTGTAGTACCGGCATTTGATAATATGTGATAATGGCTCAACGTACTGTCAGACTGTCGTCACTATGGCAACGAATTCGAACCCTGCCCGCGTCCATACTCTGCATCCTGCAGAAGGTATAATAAGGACTAGTACACAATAATCTTCAGTGTTGAAAGGAAGGATGTCTAAAACAAACGAGTGTAAGCCCAACGCGAAATTAAATTACGAATTTAAAAAAAAGTTCAGATAAATTAATTCCTAATAGGTGCAATACTTTTTATGCTAAGTTTATAATGTGAGATAAGAAATTAACTTTCAATATAATTTTTCTATATTTGGGGCGTTCCTTAACAAAAAAAAATTTATTGTCTTACTCGTATCAATGTGTTAATCTAGCCGTGCTTGTCAATTAGTTGGCTGCCTGGTCGTATGGACTGTCGTTCGATTGTCACGATAGTCCCGGATTCTAATCATGCCCCATCGTCTTGCGGGAGGTCTGAGTTAGGATGTATATCCAACGTTTAAAACAAAACACGCCGAGACGTGCTGATTATTATTGGTATTGTTAGTATCATTATTATTATCATTGTTAATGAGGTCTCAAAGGCTGTGGGTGTAAATGGGGAAAAGCTCCAATTGTCTATAAAATGCTCCTAAACTGCCTGCGGCAGGCCTGCTCGTGTCACTTAGATTGGCCTATTACTAAGCCCGGTGAATAGCTCTTATTTTACTCGATATTTAATGTCCTTGTGTATCTTATTCTTATCTTATATAATACAGACGTTACTTCAAAAAAATATCAGAATAATAGCATCCTCATGGAGCAGGCGTAAATAGAAAAAAATCCTGCTATAAAATACTCCACTCGAGTCAATTAATTTTAAATCAATATAATAGGCCTATTTACTAGATTTAATTTTTGTTGTATAATGTTGGGGAATAATTTTTGATGAGTTTTGTTTTTTTCTTATCAACGACATCAGTTATATGGTCGGTGAAATGTACATGGAAATCTTATTTTAAAAACGGGATACAAATATATAAAAAAAAAGTTTGCATAAAATAACCAAAGCAAAGGTGGTCACTGCTGTCTACTTTAGCACGATAATACCACGATGGTAAAATTTAATTTTAAATAGCGGTTTTATTTTTTAAAATATAGATCTACATGTGACAGATAGTAGGACATACAGAAAGATTGCACAAAACGCGTTTTTCATCTAAAGAGACCGCTTTCAAAAAGGCAAATACGAATATCGAATATAGATCTATCTACATCTAATTAAATTATCACTTTATTTCTATCTTTTACAATTTAGAATTTCCAATTTAAAGTCACGTAGAGATCTCGAGATCTCAGCAAATGTTTACAAATGGCGGTGGTGGTGAACTAAGCAACATAAAGATAAATCGGATTTATCATTCTCTTTCCAAAGTTAAAAGATAAATGCCTAATATGTTCTTTTAATAATTGTTCAACTGTTTTCACTCGCTCTGCATTTGTTGAATGTACGTCTATTATAAAATTATTCTAAATAAGATGCCTTCATAATAATCACATTTTAAAATAAATATTTATTTTTTTACATACTACATAGTTAACATAGTGATAGAAGATCATCATAGATGGTAAATCTATAGTATAGACTATAGAAAAAAAAGAATAAAGATTTATTCAGTCTTATGAATTTTACCTATAAATACAAATATAGGGATACCAATAGTTGTATGTACCACTCTTATTCTTTATCTTAGTCAATTTACAATAAAGTTTACACTTTATTCTTATCTTATCTTACTTAATGCTAACAATGACAATAACATCACGAATACCGTTTTACATTGAATATTAAGAATAATTTAAATTAAGCCACTAACTATATTACTATCTGTAATTAAATTAAATTAAATAATGCTACCACAACATGTCCATACTGTCTATACTAAAAGAATAATTTTAAGCTGTTTTTATGTTGCATAAGTGTATGCAATTTAGATTTTTAAAAAACTGTTTAAAAAAAACTAATTTATATTACAGTGTATTCTTACATAGACTATTTGTCTATGTAGCAAAAAGGCATACCAATGTTTTTTGTTTTTTTTATATATATGTGAAATAACTTCCTCCCATTTTTTTTCTCTGGTTAAAATTGTTTGAATTATTTGCTTATATTTCCACTTAATTTTAGTTATAATATCTGCTTTAGATTTTAAATTAATCCTTAAAATTCTTATATTTATACTGAAAAACTATTTGTAGTCTTTTAAATGTAAATTTTTCCTTTTTAACCCATAATCAATTATGTGGGCCAGGAGGGTATCAATGATGAATCTTTATTTGTATCCGACTCAGACCTTCACTGTTCACTAGCCTGGGTATTTTTTTTTTTCATGGATTATTTTGTAAAGCTATTATGTCTTGTAATATAAATTAAGATGTTAAAAAATATAGAAGTGTTAAAACATAAAAAAAATCAAGCTGAAATGAAATGAAAAGCTTATATAAAAAGCTTTACTAAGCTAGTTTAAGTATTGTCACGCTGATGTTTTTTTGCATTGATAATTTTAAATATAAATTATCTAATGGAAGTAAACACAAATGAATTGTAAATTTTGTTTTGCAGATTGGTATAACAGTAGCTGACAACATGTCGCTGCGTAGGGCCAACCTTCCTATTCTTAGAGCCCCTTGGGACACAACTCATGAGTACAATGCCATCTCTGTTGGAAGCCCCAGACAGCTTTTAACAGCAGACCAGCAGCAGCAGCAACCAAGACAGATCACTGAAATTGTGCCAGTTAGAAATGATCTACCTTCCAGAATAGACAGCATTGAAGACAGACTTTCTATGCAAGAACGAAACACGCAGGTATGTTGTCTCAGTTTCTGTCTTTTATTTTCACACATTTTCTTTGGAATATAAAGTTAAATAGCTGTTTGTAATCTTGTAACAAAAAACAAATAAAATAATGTCTATAAATGTATTGTAACACAAAGGCTATATTTATAAATCATTAAGTGAACAAAAAATTATTTCATCATGTTGTTGATGGGCAAATTTAAGTAGTTAGTAAGTAAAGTACCCCTTTCAGACCTTGCAAACCATGGGGCAGATGATATAAAGGCCATAGCTGATGGTTGATGAGGGTGTCATGCACCCATTATTTTGGTAGACTCAGAATTTCAAAATCCTAATCTTTATCATCGTCCAAGCAAGATAATGCTAATAAATTCTCACCAGACTCTAGAAAAAAGCAGAGAAGGTCCTTTCCAAACAACAGGCAATATTCAGAACAGATAGAAGCATTTTATATCAGACTGTAAAATGAAAAATGCCTTCAATACCAAAAGAAACTGGTACACAACGTCATAGACTTCAAAAAAAGTTTTGAGCAGGTTTAGCATGATGGCATGTGGCAAGTAATGAGGGAGTTCAATATAGATAAAAACATTATCAATGTTATCAAAGCCCTACACCAAAATGAGAATAGCTCAGCACTTCTAAACAACCTAATTAGAGAAAGTTTTAGGACATTCATAGGAGTGTGTCAATGATCCATTCTCTCCAGTTCTGAAGCATATTATGAAGGAAACTCTAGAAGGATTTACTTCTAGTTTGACCATAAACGAGCAGCCTATTTCCAATGTTAGGTTTGCAGATGATATAGACTTGAATGGAGAAAATGCAGTTCAGGTACAAAATCTTACTTTCAAACTGAATGCTGCAGCTAGAGCAGTTGGCATGGAAATTAGTGCAGAAAAAATGATAATACTAGTTTGTTGTGGAGACAGCACGAGATTCATACATTTGAATGGTCAAACATTAGATGAAGCACTTGTAGACTCATATAAATACCTAGGCCAAACATAACAAAAGATGGGAGATCAATAAAAGAGATAAAAATCCATTTATGCTTGGCATCTGCTGCCATCAGCCAACTGAAAATCTGGAAGAGTAACATCAGCCTCCCAGTAAAATTAAAAATGTTTTCTTCGCTAGCGGTCTCTGTACTCCTTTATGGTTGTGAAAGTTGGACACTGAATGCTAAGGCTAAATGAAGAATTCAAGTCTTTGAGAGTAAAGATACAGAAAAATGATGGCTATGAGATATCAAGAAAATGAGTTTGTACTCTGGCTGGCAAAAATGAGAAACTCCTCTATACAGTGAAGAGACGAAAACTGAGCTGGTTTGGTCATATTGTAAGTAATTATTCACTATCAAAAGTCATCCTTCAAGGTACAGTGGAAGGAGCATGAAGAAAGTGTCCTCCAAAGAAAAGCTGGCTGGATAAAGTAAAAGAATGGACCGGTGGCGCTCTTGATATTCTGCTAAGAACAGCTGCTGACCAAGATAAAATTTGGTTATGTGAACTGTAGCAGCAACCTTATGGCAAAACTCAAAGGACATATGAGATGATGAACCTCACTAGAATTTGAACCTTAGAGCCCTCGGTACAGGAGCCAAGCACTTTACCACTATGACCCCCAAACTAATTAAATTTGTAACAAAAATAAACTTCAGTATAATTTACTATATCATTTCATTTCACTACTGGCTATTATAACATTTATATCACTAGTTGATTCTGTTACTTTGTATTATTCTAAAGGCTCTGATTGACAAAGCTTTCAAGATTAAAGAGGATGTGATTGAGAGCTTAAATTTTACCCAAGGTTCATGGAATGAAGAGAAGCAGGCTCGAGCTTTGCTACAGGAACATATTCGTACAATCACTTCTGTAGTCAACAAATTAAATGGAGACATAGCAGTAAGTGATTTAACATTTGAAGATGTGTATTACTGTAAACTGTTTTTTTTCTCAAGGAATCAGCATGTCTATCAAACTATTTTTAGTTAAGAAAACATGGCATGAAATATCTCTATATGATTAAATCACTGTAATCCTGCAACTCTAGATCAATATAATTCTATATTACTATAATATTTTGTTTTGTCAGTGTTTAAACTTGTTATAATTTTTATTTTATTTTACAAATTTTGTATATATTATAATTACAGGCTCTAGAGTCGTCAATAAAAAACCGTGATACTGCGCATGTGACAACAAATAATGCTGTGAAAAATTTGGAAGTTCACCATGTTCAGTCCCTAACAGACTTGCGAGGGAGGATAGTTCGTTGTGACAGTTCTATTTCTAAGTTAAGCGCTGATGTCCGCTCTTGTTTCGAATCCATCAAGCAACTTTCTCATCAACAGCAAGAAATACAGAGTCGTATGATGGACAGAATGCATGGCATTGAAGCCCAGGTCAGTTTTAGATGGTATTGAAGCTCAGGTCAGATTAAGATAGTATTGATGCCCAGGTCAGATTTAGATGATATTGAAGCCCAGGTCAGTTTTAGATGGTATTGAAGCCCAGGTCAATTTTAGATGGTATTGAAGCCCAGGTCAGTTTTAGATGGTATTGAAGCCCAGGTCAATTTTAGATGGTGTTGATGCCCAGGTCAATTTTAGATGGCTTTGAAGCCCAGGTTAGTTTAAGATATAGTTAGCTTTGTTTTAAAATTTTAGGTGTTTCTTTAGAGTTTAACATTTTTACATCCAGGCTCAAACCTCTCACAGTGTTTGAACTTGGAACCATTGAGATGACAGACCACAGCACATATAAAATGACCAGCCAATTTAGATGTTGCATGGATATACAATGTTTTTGTTATTTTTCTTTTGTTGACCCAGTTAAGAATAGTACATTAGGATTAAGACATGTTCTTTCTAGATGCTATACTTCTATCTGAAAGAAAATGATGAATTGTCCAAAACACTTATTCGACCTTCAATTTAAAAATAAATAATTTGTTTGTTTGTCACAATTTACCTAAATAGTAATACAAATTCCATCAATTATTAAAATTAATTAGAGAAGAAAAAAAAAGTTTGTTTTATATGATGTTAAATTTATAGTTCTTTGTACTCTGAGAGTTGTACAAAATTAAAGCTGATAAATACTTAATAAGAAAATAAAAAATAAGAAAAGCAAAGGTTACAAATAATTGATGATACTAATCTCCCTTGAGGGGCATAGTGGCTGAGTGGTTAAGCATTTGGCTTCTGAGCCAGGGGTCCTGGGTTTGATTCTTGTTGAAGACTGAGATTTTGAATTCCAGGATTTTATTTAGTCCACCCAACTCGAATAGGTGCCTCGGTTAGGGAAAATAAAGGCGGTTGGTTGTTGTGCTGGCCACATAACACCTTGCTCATTAACCATTGGCCAAAGAAACAGATGACCTTATCATCATCTGCCCTATACATTACAATATCTTCCATAGTGCTATTAGAGCATGGAATGGGTTACCTATGCCAGTCAGGAAAACCAATGACTTGGCAGAATTTAAGTCATTGATTAAAATGCATGACTAGATTCACACATGAAATGCATAGGATGTAAAATCTTCTTTTTTGAAGTAACGTCTGTATTTTCTAAGATAAGAAGATCAGGTCTGAAAGGGGAACTTTTTTTTACTTTAATTTCCCTTGACTCCTCAGCTGGTAGCTCTCAACAGTAACATAGAAAGAAGTCACGGTGAGAGCAGGTTAAAAATTCAACACTTAGAAGGAGACACCAACACCCAGATGTCAATGATTGACGCTAAAACACGCCAGCTGATTGATGACTTGAAAGCCAATCTGATCACAGTGCAGAGTACTTTTGACACTGAGAGGGAAAGGTTAGAACAGCGTCTGCTCAGCGCCGTCGACAAAGCAGAAGCAAACAATGATCTCACAGTGGTAAACTTTTCTATCGCCTATTTACATTTTTTTTTTACCAAAGCCATTAGTTTTATATTTTAACTCAAGTATATAGAAACTTGGAGGCGCAATGGCTGAGCAGTAAGGCGCTTGGTTTCCGAACTCTGAGTCCACCCAGCTCTAATGGGTACCTGACATTAGTTGGGGGAAAAGTAAAGGTGGTTGGTTGTTGTGCTGGTCACATGACACCCTCATTAACCGTGGGCCACATAGACAGATGACCTTTACATCATCTGTCCTATAGACCACAAGGTCTGAAAGAAGAACTTTAGTATAGAGAAAGTTAATTTTTAACAAAGACCACCTTATGCGTCTAGAAAAGAAATGTACATGTTTTAATTAAGTATCCATTTTTATTGTTTTATTTTTGGTTTGTTATTTAACCAGGAAAAAATCATGAAAAAAATAGACGATGGTCAGTATGTGACTGATGCAAGAATAACTAAACTTGAAGCATCACTTCTGGAATCTCGTACTTATTTTGATAATACACAGTCGGTAAGTAGTCTATCAACTCAATATCTTTTTAGGTACATTTCTTTTTTGGTGTCAGAGGAAGTAACTTATGGGTAATGGTTTTAAAGATTTAAAGCACATGACTGCCAAATTGAGAGTCTCAAGTTTAAACCCCACTAGTGGCTGGAATTTATAATTCAGGATTTAAAGTTGTTTCTCATCTCAATCAACTTTTATATTTATCTGACATTTATCAAAAGTAAAGTTGTTTGAGACGGATTAGAGACAGGGTTACTACAGTGATGCTAACTATTTGTAAAATATTGAAAACTGAAACTCTATGGCCATACTACAAGGTCTTAAGGGCTTGCAAAGACCTTCCTTCAGGGAACAATACCAGAAAAAAGAAGAATGAGGCAAACAGAGAAAGCGTTGGGAAGACAACATATAAGAATGCACGGGCCTATAAATGAAAGAGGTTTTATCTAAGGCAAAAGACAGAGAGGAATGGAGAAAGACGGTTGACAAATCTTGTGTGGTGCCCCAACGGTCCTACAGACTAAGGGATTATGAAGGTGAAAGTTGTTTAGCCCTTAGGTCAAGGTCATCTGTAAGAGACAGAATTTAATTCACCTCAAGGTATTGATGGAAACTTATTTTTTTATAGTAGTAATAGAAATAAAAAATAAAGGAATCGTTTGAAAAAATGATGAAAGAAATAATTAGGCCAAAAAAAAACCTAAAAAACTTTAAAACCTGAGAAAGTAGGCCTAACTTTGTGTCACTAGAAAATAATTGTTGTTTCACATGGGGAAAGAATAACAGAGAAATGTGTTATTAACAGAAAGGAAAGTTTTGACATACCTTTTCAATTATGCATGACTAAATGCATGACGCGTAGGACCTAATCAAATTTTTATTTTGAAGTAACGTCTGTATCATATAAGATAAGATAAGATATTATAGATCTTTAAAACATGAAGTAGTCTTACAACAAATCAAAGCAACAAAAGCTTTTTAAAATAGTTTTTGATTCTGTTTTTTTTTGTTGTTTTTTTTAAAATAAACTTAAATTTATTTTTCTGTTTGGTGTTGCAGTCATCTGATGGAAAGTATTTGGCCAAGCTGGAGAAAACTGTTCATAGACACACCGAGGAAATTGCTAAACTCAAGAAAGAGTGTAGAGAAGGTTTCTCAACTGTCCATGAAAGTATCAGCAACATGAAAACAGTAGTAGAGGGAAAGCGCAAACTTTTGGAAGACCAGCTCAGGAAAGAGATTGGACAGTTGCGTAAAATGGTAGTCCTTGTTTAAAAATAGAATTATTGGCATTCTGTTTGTAAACTAAATCCGACTATTACATGGGTTAGAGTTGATCGAAGTATTTTATGATGGTTCATGAAATAAAAATATAATACTGATATATGCATAAATTGATTCTTTAATTGTTTTAATTATTTTTAAAAATACTAATAAAATATCATAATAAGGTCAAAAGTTATGCCATAAAAAATTTTCACACTTCTTTTGTTTTTCTTGTTGCCTAAGAGGAAACCCAGAATGAAAAAAAAAGTCCCTCATTACGGTTTATTATTATAAAAGTTCATAGTTCACTTAAATTTTCTATTTTAATTATATTTGATTATTTCTGACAATCAGAGATTATTTTCAAGGGCATATTTTATTTTTACAAATGTTTGTAATTTAAAGTTTATGCATAGACATGGGTTCTATTAATTTCTTTTCTATTTTATGAACCATCATCAAATTTTTGTACTCACAATGGCTGATAGCTGTCTGTCTACTTAGCAGTGCTTGCTGGGCATGTTAAGATGCATTCTTGGTTTTTAAATATCCCATGAGCTCAATGTATATTTGTAATGAAAATGTCCTGAAGGGAAAACATTCAGCAATATTGAGAAAGAATGTCTGTAAAGAAATCAGCATAATTCTTGAAATATGTCCCTATTATTGAGATAGTCTTGTCAAAATACCATTAGTTTCATGAAGAAAATATTCAAATTGTATTGAATACTTAGATTTTGACATATATTTATTATGTTTCAGAACATTATATAATTTTTTTTTTTATTAATTATAGTAATTTTTTACCTTTTAATGGATATGCTTGGATCAACATTAAAAGAGACTGATCCTCATACTGTAGGCATTTGTTTACATTGTCATATCATTTTTTTTAAATCCATTTATTAATGTTTAAAAAATAATTCAGTTTATACACGATTCCTGGTCAAAGGGTAGTAACTGTTAATTAAACTTTTTTTTTAATACTTCGGAAAGGGGTTGTAATTTATGTAAACAAATAAAACATCTAGGAAAATAAATGAATAGAATGCACAGTGTAAAATTGATTTTCTTTAGTTTTGAACTAGACCTAATTAAATAATATTTTTTTCTGCTTATTCAATTTCTTTTTTTTTTTTTTTCTTTTTTGAGCAGAAGAGTGTGCATGGAATTGAAAATGTAATGGGTTTGGCCTTGAAATTCATAACTTACACAAAATACTGTATTGGTAATAGTGTCATCCTATAGTTATGCACTTTGCAATTAACAAGTTACTTGTGGAAATTCCCATTAGAAGGTCTAGTATAAGATAGGATTGCATTGGCTTTGCACCTGCTGTAGTAGACTGATTTCATTGTTCTAGCTTCCAATTAATGCTCTTCCATGTTTCCATGCAATTTGATCCGTCCAACATTAAACATTATTGCTTTGTGAGGCCCAAAACTCATTATATTTGATACTAGTTGGCCAGATTTTTTGTCATCTCTCTCTTACTAACCCATGTTAATACAATAAACTAAATAAACTGATGTATATATAAACATGTAAATTTGTTTGTACTTAGAAACTGCATTTCTTATGCAGGATTGAAACAATCTCCATTTTCCTTTGTTGTTAAGCTTTTTGTTTTACCTTTAAAACATATTGTACCCCTATTCTTTTGGTAAGCAATGTGTTGGTTAAACAGATAAGCACTTGTATGCTATCCAATGTTCTTGAAGTTGAGTCCTGTTCATCACAGTATCTTATTAAATTCAGACATTACTTCAAAAAAGAAAATGATTACATCCTAATTTCTACACTGATTCTCAATATTTAGGCCCTACTACACTACTGTAATGAAATACAAATCTTAACACAATATGTTTTGTGTGCCAATTTAACAATGTAAAATGTAATTATCTTATCTTTTGAATTAACATCTACAATTTATAAGATAAGAAGATAATTTGTCTAATAATTTTAGACCACCTCTTAAGATTGTCATTTTTAACTTTTTTTTTCCGAAATATTTGTATTTACATAAATAAAATGTTATTTTTATGTTTTAAATATAAAGAATAAAATTTAATCACGTTCAAAAAAAAATTTAAAATTTTCTCAAGGGAACTTTATATACCAAAGAGAAATCTTCAGATATTTGATAAGTTTATTTTTTAATAGATACCAGTATTTTAAGCTTTCGTTGATTTTTTCAACACCTGATTTGAGTTTATTACTTGTCACTAAAATAAGTCAACTAGATCAGTTTTATTTCCATTCCATTTGCACTTATTTGATCTCCAATGGCTCCCTCCTTTTGATGAAATTCACCATTTAACCTATACTTAGTCATAGTTATATTTTATAATTTATTTTTATGCACAGATTAATTTTTTTTTTTAGGTTTTAATTTTTTTTTTTTACTTTAGTGATTATTAATAGGCCTACTGCAAGGACTCCATTTCAGAATATTCAAATAACTTGACAGCATTATAATAATAACAAAATCTTTCAGCTCTTTATATTTAAAAAAAATTTTTACTTTTCTTTATTCTGTTCAATTTCTTTTTTCTCATAAATATAATGTTTTGTTTGATTCAAGCTCAGATTTGGCTTTATTTGTCCATGACTGGTGAAAAAAGTATTTTCTGTCTTGATTTTAGCCCCCCCATTCCTAAGCATCTGATTATCTCATGAATGACTTTATTAAGCTATTTATCCAAAACCAAAGGCTCATGTATGCCGTAGTAATTTGTTATAAGACAGCTTGAATAAATAATGCATGTATAATATTTTCTAAATATATATTGGCATTAGCATTTTACTAAAGCAAGCCATCACCAATGCAACTGTCTCAATTCATAGAATGAAACATAGTGTGAAGTTATTTAAAACAGTATTGTCCTCAGAAAATATCATATATGAAAATGTTTTAGCTGTTTGGTTCTCTGAGTCAATATAAGTCTCACTCTCTGGGACTTTTGTAACTTTTTATTCAATTAGTCATATATTTATGCTAATGTACTTACATTTTTTTAAAAATATTTCAGTGCAACAGTTATCATAGTTTTGAATGTTTGACTATGCATTGCTAAGGGAATATTTTCATTTATAATGAATATTTTTTTAACTATTATTTCTTTTTTCTTATTGGGGTATACACTATAGACCATAAGGTCTGAAAGGGGAACTTTACTACTTACTTTACAACCCTTGGGTTGCTGTAGTATTATTTGTGACATCAGACCTTTGACTCGAGTCATATGGGTGCCAATAATTTGTGTAACAATGGCACACCACCAGTTTCTATGTGAAGTTGCAATGACTAGTGATAGACTCTTACAAGTTATATAATTGAAAAAGATTAGATTAAAATTACTTTTAGTAATAATAATATTAAACTTTTGGCCATTGTAGTCATCATTTCTTTGAAATCTGTTTAAGAAAATATCCAGACAAAAGTTTCTACTCTCTTTTACTAGTATTATTTACATATCATAAAAGTAAAAAAAAGTAAGTAAAGTTCAGACCTTGTGGTCTATAGGGCAGATGATGTAAAGGTCATCTGATTCTGTGGCCTACGGTTAACGAGTGTGTCATGTGGCCAGCACAACGACCAACCGCCTTTACTTTTCCCCAACTAATGTCAGGTACCCATTAGAGCTGGGTGGACTCAGAGGCGCCCATGAATCTCGAAATCCAAAAATCCCAGTCTTCACCAGGATTTGAATCCGGGACCCCTGGTTCAGAAGCCAAGCGCTTTACCGCTGAGCCACCAAGCCTCTACATATCATAAAGTCTCTGTTAACTCTGTTACTGTCTTATAAACTTAACATTATGACATAATGAATGTACACATTTACTATGGAAACATGTTGATATTATTGATAATATTAGAGTATTGTGTACCAGTACCTATGTATTTATAGTTTTTGTTCATATTATCTACATATTTTTTATTAATTACTTTATTATAAGCTTATACATTCCACACATCTATAAGTCTGCATGAGATGTTTTGGCCATACTGATTTATTTTTGGCAATCAAAATACTTACAGAAAATCTTTTTTTTAATGTACATAGATCTAGTTTTTTAAAAAGCATTTTTTTCTTTTTGTGTTTAATAACAATTAAAATGTCCACACTATTAAAACATAGATTTCACAAGTCATAGAATGCTCCAATAAAACTATGTAAACTGAGCCTAAGAAAAGATATAAATTAAAGCACTCATGTTGTATATTTCCTTGTTATAATATATATATAATCACTTCCATTCATACTGTTTAAGACCAGTTAGATTTTATATGGCTGTAAGAATTAGAAAGCAAAGCAGATACAATATATTGAAACAGTTTGTTGATAAAAAAAAGGTTGTTTTATGAGCACTTGTTGTGCCTAAATATATAATAATATATATAATATTAAATATATATATAATATTAGTTACAGTTATTTTTAGTTAAAGTTATGTATATACTTACATATAAGGATAGGTTATATTAAACTCGCTTAGATGATTGTCACTGGATCAGTATCGCTAAACCATCCTGCTTCATTAAATTTTAATTATTTAATATGTAGTTATAATATATTTGTATATATTTCATATTATATTTTTTTGATATAAGAGAATATATTTTATGTTTACACTCCGTCCACTTATGAATCAAAAGTAAAAGGCAAAAAAAAATGTATTCTATTCAGTTCCTGAATAGAAGTTGCTACTTTTAATTAACTGCTGTCATCAAATTATACTAAATAGTTAGATCTATATCTGATTCTATTAGAACGAAAATCACCAATAACATTTTTTAGATTCAACTGATTAAATCCGAAATTATTTATTTTTTTCTAAAGTCTTTTCTTTGTAAGTTGGATTTTAAAAATTCCACTATACATCTGACAGAGTGCAAGTTTTGTTAAAACTTCAACCAAATTATTTCGTGAAAGTTCATAAAAGTTTTGATGGTGCTTTCTCTTTAAATAGTTTCCATTCCAGTATATAACAAAAGTGCCTTATTAAAAAAAAATTGTTGCCTCCCATTTCATGTTACACAATTTTACACAATATTGAATTGATTTTGATTTGAAAGATCTCATCAATCACAACAATGTTTGAAAATGCGGAAATGTTTTTCTCCTGCAGGCCTAGTTTGTCTTTGTAAACATTGATGCTCAACCTTATTCGGCCAGCGGGCCATTTTAATTTCCGACACAAGTGTCGTCGGCCACGTCATCAGAAGGTTACAAAAATGAAATAGATCTTGGCAATGAACCATTTTTATTTCAAACCTATGAACTTAGTACACACATTCACGAGAAATTTATCTTAAACCAACTTTTAAAATCCAGCTGCATGAGATGAGCACTGAATCTAGATGTTCGTCCGTGAGCTGGATTACATAACATGGATTTCAAAAGATTTATCACTGAAAAGATTTGCCCTCACGAACAGGTGCTGGTTAACACTTGTTTTAGGAGATTTAGAAAAGTTTCTTCAAGCAAAACTGATAACAAATCACTTGTCTGCATCACTTAAAATTTGTCAAGCAGGGATGTGTAGCTTTGTAAATCAATCAGTTCCATTGCATCTCTGTCTGGGCACTTGACACATTGGCCGCAGATAGATTTTTGAAACTACAAACAATGTTCAATCTGAACACGATCATCACATGGTCCAGACTGAGCACCTTGCCACATAGATTTTGTGCTAGCATGCTCTTCATAATTACTAACTTCTCTGATTTCAAAAACTGTTGTTTGTACCGAGAATAATTACCAAGATTTTGAACGGCCTCATATATGTCGGTAGACTCGTCAGCGGCAATAGAAAACATGTCGAAATCTGGTTTGTTTGTTAGTTTTGAATGGAGATTTTTACTCATATCTTTCACTCGCCTTTTAATAGTTATGAGAAAGACTCACGGCTTCAACAGTATTCTTCTTTTCAGGAATCTTTCCTCCCATCATTGCTAGCAAAAACTTTTGTCGGAAAATGGCTTTACTTGTCTATTTACTATGTGCACAGCTCTGTAGTTAGCCCTACAGCTGACTCATTTTCTTGTTTCTTTTTTTGGTAAATACGTTCATCAATCCTGTACCCAAGTTATCTTACAGTAGCGTCTCAAACCAAAATTGCCGCCTTATTTATTTATGTGTTTGGGGTCGTGAAGCTGTTTAATGCTATATTCTTTCAAAAGAACCAATTTTTCTTCAGAAAAGAAATATGTTGGCTTAACATCGGTACCAATCTATTTACTCTAATATATATAGGGAAAGATTTGTTTTTAAACTTCTTTTTTTTTTTTTTTTGTGCCGACGTGTCGGATGGATTCACGTGGCGGGCCGGATGTGGCCCGCGGGCCATATTTTGGGCATCACTGCATTAAAACATTCGAAAATCTTCAATACTTTATTTTGTGTAAAGAAGAGCTCCAGTAACACAGTTTCTCTGCGTAGATTCAAGGCTCATTCTCAATATTTCTTGAAAGATCTATATCGAAACAGTATAATAGTGATGGTTACATTGCATATTTTAACAAGCCTTCTAATAATAACATAGGATATCATTTATATATTCAAACCAGCACAGGGCATAACGAATGTCTTTCAGACTCTTTCCTGTTGCATAATCTTCACCAGTGTATTATTTAGAAGATTTTATTTATATTTTGTATATTTAGATTTGTAGTTATTTTAATCCTTTGGAGTTTTGACCTTTCTATTGAGTCGTGTTGTCTTTTTTTCTGTTTTCCTGGCTGACTCAGGCAACCCATTCCATGCTCTAATAGCGCTAGGGAAGAAGGAGCTTTTGTACAAATTTGTCCTAGCATATGGAACGAGGAATGTGCCTTATTCTTATAATTCGGTATAGGGTTCAGATGTCTAGTCATATGTCTGAGATGAACAGCACATTGATTTCTAGATCAGGCGCGCAGCTCTCCATACAGTTTTTCTTCCATAGGGTTGTTTTGGGGCTCGTATCTTATTTAGGCCTCTCAATAAAGTAGGCCTATGCAGCTTTGGAGACTATGGTCAGCATTCTCTGCTAACACTTCACGAGGTCATATTTCGCTAGTTCCAATTTTAGTTTTGTCTCATTTTGCTACCTGTTCGGCAGGAGGAAAAATTATTCTTTCATTGGTTTTTTGGGGATCTATAATATAAAGCACAATGTAAGGTTAGGTATGTATGTACGTATGCAGACCTATGTATATAGACCTATGTAGGCTATGTATGTCCCGAATACAAACCAAAACCGTTTGACCAATTTTGATCATACTTGACTTAAATGTTCCTTAGATCTTGGCTAGTATCTTATAATAAACATCAATGTCTCTCAAGTTTTTATAAGAACTGGTCCTATTTTAGTTTACGAACATTTGTTATTATTTTCTTCATCTCTTCAGGGTAGAGAGGAATAGTTAATGCTAACTCATTCTCACATATTTGGTCAGTAGGTCTGCTGTTTCATTTCCTTCTCATTGAGGATGTACTGGGATCCATTGAAGAACAGTTAATGCTAACTCATTCTCACATATTTGGTCAGTTGTTTCATTTCCTTCTCATCGAGGATGTACTGGGATCCATTGAAGAACAGGTAATGCTAACTCATTCTCACATATTTGGTCATCTGTTTCATTTCCTTCTCATCGACGATGTACTGGGATCCATTGAAGAACAGTTAATGCTAACTCATTCTCACATATTTGGTCAGTTGTTTCATTTCCTTCTCATCGAGGATGTACTGGGATCCATTGAAGAACAGTTTTCTTGGTAGTGTTGTTGAGTTTTATGAGCGCTGCTCACGACTAGTAGCTATTTTCTCGTGTTCAGATCCCCCAGACCAAAGGTTTCTCCTAAACAAAGTTTTCTCCTGAACATATTTTAGTAAACCCAGATCAAGTGTAACATCATTGGTAAAATGAATTAACTCTGAGACACTCTCTAGGACAGAAGATTAAAGACAGAGGATGCCTGGTCGTGCGGTATGCGCGCTGGACTGTCGTTCGGCCGTCTCGATGGTCCCTGGTTCATATCCTGCCCGCTGCCATCCCCCATCGTCCAGCTGGAGGTTCGTACATTATCTTCAACTCTGAAAGAACATCCACAACATGTCAAACATGTTACAACAAACATAAAAAATATGGAATTAACGTCAGTAACTTATAAGATAAGATATACTTTTTAAAAAATAAGATTTAGATAAAATTCTCTGAAAGATAAAGGTTTAATTGTTATTACATATGTTAGAACAAATTCGTACAAGAACAATTCCTTTACAAATGCCAATAGAGTAGGTTACGTTTGGCTTGATACAAACAGGATAACCAATGAGTGTGAGTTTGAATCTCTAATTAACTCTTTACAATTCTTCCAGAAATCCTGAAATTTTATTTCTGCTTATATGACTTTAAAAACATTGCATTTATTTATTTATTTATTAGTGAAATAGTGATTATTATATGTCAATGGAAAGATAATTGAAAGCAGCTTAATTTTATGCCATTGAAAATTTGATATAACTGCTTACTTTGGTTTGGTATTAAATGAATTGTGGAATGACAATTTTTTTTCTGAAAAAAAATTTCAAAAACATGAAAGACACCATAAAGAAAAAAAAACCATGAAGATACACGGTAGATAGAATGAGGCTTGAGCGATAAAAATGATTTAAAGTGAAGGGGATTCCCCCGTGTGATCTCCAGATATGGACCTGGGAAATAGAATACTTGAAGTGCATCAAAATCAAACCTGCTGCTTTGCCGGAAGTGGAGTCATCCACAAAGGCTAGGGCACCTTACCCGAAAAAAAAAAGGCAGCTATCCAGAGAGCTTATAGAATGGCACTCCAAGCACAAATAACAACACTGGACAATTAAAATAATAGCATAAATGGGCAATGGTAAAAAAAATATATGTTATTAAAAGAACGGAAATAGAAGAGACAGTCTGTATTAAGAAGAACAATAGAATCAGTATGAAGACGAAGAGAAAACTAATGCTCTGATGATAATGCAACAGAGAGAGAGACCGGAAACACCAGACAGAACCTACACATGTTTCGCCTTTTTTAAAAAATTACTACTCCGAGGTTCTGTACTTATCTCAAGTTCTGATCGCAGTGTTCACCAGGATTTGAACCCGCTTTACTCCTCGGCCACCGCAACTCATGTACTCCTGACTAGTAGTTCTTCTTTTTCTTAGTTTTTTTTTTTATGTTGAAGCGTTCAGATGACTAGACCAATACATGAGATGAGCTGTGCAGTGGTCTCCAAATCAGGGAGCGTTCCATATAGTTTTCTTTCTATTGGGGTGTTTTGGGGCCAGTGTCTTGTTCGGGCCTCTTGGTAAAGAGAGCAGTTATGGAGGACATGGTCAGCATTCTCAGGTGACACTCCGCGCGGAGGAATTCCAGCTACCGTCGCCTCAGCGTGGCGCCTCCGTGGAAACGTCTGCCAAGGGAATCAGATAGGCTAAGAACGGTAGCGCACATAGCTCTCAGTGGGCTACCCGTGTATGGTCGAGAGACTGTTCCTGCACGTGGTAGGGATGTAACAAAGGCTCGCTAACCCGTCCAACCCCCCATCGATTCGTTCCCTAACGGAGGCCATACGCGCTGTGATGGACCCTCGCACGGGTTCGATGGGACACTATAGGCATACGAAAGGCCCCCACGCGGCTAGGCCTCCAGCCTCGCACGAGAGAGGGAACTCGTGCGTGGCTCAAGGGGGTCGTGTCCAGCGACATACCGGACGTGATTATATGATCGTTTCGGATAAGGCGGGATATCGGACAGAGGGATTGGTGAAGACCCGATGCCTCATTATGGCCATGGATAAAAGCCTTTCCTTGGTCAAGAGGTCCTTTAATAGGGAACTGGACGTTCTCGGACCTTCAGGACATCTGTATCAGGTGACATTCCGCATGGGTAGACTTCACTGGTTCCAATTTTGAGCTTCCGATACGACTAGTAGTTAAAAATGTCGTTACTGTTTACAGGTATGTTATTATTTATTTATTTATTTTTTTTTTTGAAAGTAAGCTTTCGCAAGGGATGTCAAAAATACAAAATTGCTGCATAGTTAGGCTACCAATAATCCGCCTGCTTCAGTTCTAGTAGCAAAACTTTCACTAATGCTAGACCACGTCTTAATAATTTTCAAGACATTTTGAAAATGCATTCTTAACTCTTTCTCTCTTAACTGACGATACCAGCGTTGATTCCACCAGAATGTGGTGAATAATTTACGGAGAGAAAGAGTTAACAGGGCCGGGCTTAAATAATTGGAGACCCTATTATTATTATAGCTTTTATATAGCGCTACTTTCATGCTTATAGCATGAGCAGAGCGGTTTGGTCCAATCTCATTTGTGGACCAGTGGGGGGGGGGGGGGGGGGGGTATCTAGGAGTTGGTTTTCCGTGCTGCCTTTAGGCGCTTAGTAAACACAACTCTGCCCGAGTCGGGTGTCGAACCTCTAGCCCTTCTAGGTAGCCAAGACAAGCCAAGCCTCTCGACCACGCTTCCCACCCTAGCGCGTTAGGCGAAGTGAATAGGGTGACCCAAATGAAATAGAAAACAAAAAAAATGAAGACCGAAAAATACGCAATGAATTAAAAAAAACGTCCTGTATCTAGCCTATATCTAAATCAACTAATAAGTTCAATTCATAGAACGCCGCTAGCACATCATCAGCAGACGAGAAATAACGTTTCGACACTTCACCAAAAGGAAGAAACAATGGCCTTCTGACATTTGTAGTCTAACAAGTAGATTCCTCGTTCCATATGCTAGGACAAATTTGTACAAAATGCTCCTTCTTCCCTAGCGCTATTAGACCATGGAATTGGGTTGCCTGAGCTAGCCAGGAAAACCAGTGACTTGGCGGAGTTTAGGTCATTGGTTAATATGCATGACTAAATGCATGACGCGTAGGACGTAATCATCTCCTTTTTTTTTTAAAGTAACGTCTGTATTATATAAGATAAGTAAGATAAGTAAATATTCGTGAATTAAACTTGAATAGACTTAGGGCGAGGCTTGTAGACATAGAGCCATAAAGTTCTGCCATGTTTGAGATTTGATCCATGTTTCGCAATTTTTGTCTACAAAAATGTTCTTTTGAGTCCTGTGTGTGCCCCCCCCCCCCCCCCCCCCCCCCCCATCGGAGACCCTTGGCGGCTGCCTTGTCTGCCTATGTCTAAGGCCGGTCCTGACCTTAACAGGTTTCAACTTAGCAAATATTCTATTATCGGTAGTTTTGATGACGACTAGTTCACCCAATAATAGGTCTACAAGTCTACGTATTTGTGGTAACATGTAGGCTACAATACAGTCGCCGCCTCATACCAACCTTGGTTTGAAGATTATGTGCTTTCTAAATGAATCGTACATGGATAATATTAGGACAAATTTGTACAAATGCTTCTTTTTCCCTAGAGCTAGTGCTCTTAGAGCATCGAACGGGTTGCCTGCGCTAGCCAGGAAAACCAATGACTTTACAGAATTTAGGTCATTGGTTAACATCCATGACTAGATGCATGACGCGTAGGACGTAATCATCTTCTTTTTTGGAGTAACGTCTGTATTATATCAGATAAGTAGGCCCTATACGGGAACACGACAAATCGTTCACCCGAGTAGGCTAATCGTTCATCAACAACCCGTTCACAGACAACTTGTTCACCACTTGGCTCACGACAAATGGCTCACTGACAATTGGTTCACCGACAAATCGTTCACTGGATAGTTACATATTGTTAACATTCTCTTCACGTGTTTACATTAAAAGTAGGGCCTACAGGAGATTGATACATTATTGTTAGTATTTCTAACAAATTGTGATTGCTAGATTGACACAAGACATTATCCGAGTTTCTTTGGCTTTCTGTAGATTGATGACAATATGTGATCGAATCGTTAGGTGAACAATGCCTTGAACGACTTGTAGGAAAACATTGTCTGTGAACGATTTGTCGTGGAACCGTTCTATGGGCCTACATCTGGAGAGAACCTTAAGGTCATGAAATACCGGTTGAGAATATTCTGATTTAGATCTGATGGCTACATGCACATTTTATAGATCTAGATGTAAATCAATATATCAAGCTAGATGTAGATGATGAAGATGTAGATCTAAGATTATATTTGTTGTATATCATGGTCTTCGTAAATCTATTATCATACTAATACTTTTAATCTTCATACACAGCCTAAATAGGTTACTAGAAATCGATCAAAATCTTTTTTTTTAATCTGGACAAATTATATGTAATGTAGATATCGACATATTTCTATATCAAGATCAAGATGGATGAAGCTAAAGATCTAGATTGTAGAACTCAGAATAATTATCACCCTCTCATCTCGACTAGAATCAACTAGATCTATTAAGTTTGACTGCTATATTTTTTTTACTCTGTTTATTTATACGTAAATAGGGGCAGATTTAGATTTACACAAGAAACCATTATCTTATTTCTAGCAGAGTAAATTTGTGAATCTTTTTTTTTTTAAATTTAAAAAAAAATTATTTTACAATGTTAAGTTGTCTAAACTGTGCAATCTGCTGTATTCGACCGGTCAAGGACAAAGAGCAAAGTGACAATTCGCGCATGCGCCATTACGCCTTGTAAATATTTAGGTATCCTTCTTTAGTTGTGGTTTTTCTGTGTGGCTTCAATACATTTTTTCTTTGGGGGGGGGGGGGGGGGGGGAGCAGTAGAAAACATAATGGTAAAAAAAAAAAAGAAGAAATATACTTTGTAGACTATGTACAGAAAGTTATCTTTATCTAATAGCTGCAAAAATTTAAAAACAAGTTAAGCTATAAATTTAAAAAAATAATTTAATTTAAAAGTCATTTTATTTTAAGACTACATTACAGAAAGATTTTACTTGAGTGATTGGATTTATTGAAGTCTGTTGATTTCAGACTGTATCAATATTATATAAAATGTTATGATTAAAGTATTTTAAAATAAGTTGTTGTTTTTTTTACACGAGTAGTAACTTCTCTATATAACAATGTATTCATAATGGACTGATTTGCATTGCCTTAGCATATTTATTGAATACCTATTAACAGCAAACAGTAACATTTAAAAAAATACATGATGTATGTATAATACTTGACAAAAATCAACAGGGGTAAACAACTGTATATAACAAAATCTTTATAGTTCTTCTAGAAAAAAAACCCGCAATAGTTGAAAAGAGCGTAATCATTGAAGGTGCGTCACTCATGGCTGTCCCACAATGCACTTCTAATATGCTATCACATACACACTATTAGTTGAAAATGGCGGCCATATTTGTTGTGCTTAATTTGTGTTGTCCACACTAAAATGACAGCGTTTCGCTCATTTAGACACGTAATGAGAACATAACCTTTTATGGATGTACGTAATCTTGTTTATATTTTTACGATGTTTGTTTTGAAGTCAGTCACAGAGTCATAGGAAACAAAATATTTTATGTAAAATGGAAATTAAAAATCGGATTTTTGATAATCCTAAATCAGTGAATGTTTAAAAACTTAGTTCTTAGAATCTAGGAAAAAAATTAAAACAACTTTCCTTTCAGCCGTATTTACATTCTTTTAATTGCTTTGAGTGAAAAGTATTATCAGTGAAAAAATTAATGAAATTTTCATTATGTAGTAATAAAATAATTCCTTTGGAATGCGCGTTACTTTTACAAATAATAGCTTTTATTCAAAGCCGCCATCTTGAAAAATCTTAATCTTGAACAGAATCTAGCGAGGTTTTTAATTATTGACAAGACTTTCTAATTAATTAAACCCCTGATTGAAGTCAATTTGTTATATTAACATGATCAATATTTAAAAAATTGCATAGAAAATGATTATTATAGCACTTATGCATATTTTTTACTTGGTGAACATATTGACATTTTTGTAACTTGTAATTTTTACTGAATCATGTATTTTCTTGATTTGTTTTTAATTTTTAATCAATTTTAATTACAGTTCAAAGATTTTGTTGTAAAAGTTCCATTATCAAATTCTTTTTTTTATTGTAGGAAATTGGTATTTTCAATGACTCTAATGTTAAAGAAAAGAAAATGATAAATTTTGACAGCTTCTTAAGCCTATCTTGCTTGATTTTCAGGAAATTTAACAATAAATGAAAGTTATTCACTTGTAATTAATTGTGTTTCAGCGTTATTCATAGTTATTTATAATCCCCATCTGTATGACTTTCATTTGACATTTATTTGGAAAATTTTCATGGGGTACCCATTTTCACAAAAATTACTTGAAACTTAGCACTTGTTCTTTGTTATGAAGCAAATATCTTTTAAAACCAATATCACTTAATCTAATTTTTAAGTTTTGTTGCTCTAAATCTAATACTTTTTAACCTCTATTTGCTTTACTACAATTATAGAGTAGCTAAAGGCATCTGCTTTGTTTTTGTTGAGCTTTTAGGGTATAATTATTTCTTTTCATCTGACGTCAATCGTACAATTCACTCTTTAGAAAAAAATAACAATTGCATAATATTTAAAAAATTTCTTGTATACATTTTGTTATTTATTAGCTCTTGTTTGTACTTTTTACATGCATACATTTAGACTACTTAATAGTAGAGTAACGGTCTGTAAATTAGTGTTTTACTCAAAGCTCTATTATATAGGGTAATCATATTTAATTAACAATTCTAAAAATAATAATTTTTAAATTTAAAGTCATTATCTGTATGTACATAGGCTGCTGACATTACATCGTTTCACCCGGTTCTTAAAAAAACTGTTAATAAAACATTTTTTAACAGGTTTTCTTTTACATAGGCTTTATTGTGTTTCTGGACAAATGCCTTTTTCAAAGGAGGGTGGCACTAAACATTTGCTCATTTCCATGCATAATTGAATGTGTTCCATTAAAATTTTTACATTTTTTTATCTACTATGCTATGTAAAGTAAGAAAAAAATGTTTTTATCCAATTTTAAAGGGGACCCATTTTTGCTATTTTGTGGCTAAATTGGAACTTAGAATTTTCTTAGCAGTGTTGACTTCTTAGAAGCCTTGAATAATGTAATGCTTAAAAAGTGGTTTCTCTTGCTTGTATTGCATATTTAGTTAATTTAAACAACTTTTAGCATTTATATTATCTTGATAATCATTTTTTAATATTCTCATCTGATTAATGACATTTTTTCATCATTGAAAAAGAAATGTTGACTTTAAAAAAAAGCATGCTATTGAAACACTCTGCTTAGAAATATGCCTATGGATTTGGACAACGTTTTAACATAAAATTGTCTTTTGGTATATTGTATTGTTGTAAACAAAAGAGCTTTAGATCTTGTTTCCTTGTTTTTTGTTGTTATGGTGTTAGCCCGACAGCATTGAGACATTCTTTGCCAAGTAATACATAAATTAATATATTGTGGGTACTTTTAATCTACTAATGTTTTTATCAAACAGGTAGGGCTATCTTCACTACCTGACCTGACTACTCCCTTATTTGGGCCCAGTAGCAAGAGTAAGGCTAGTGACGATTTAGAAACGGAGCAACATTCACACCTTATAGGCAATGGCCTTGAAGATTCCATGTCTGAATCAAGGTTAGATTTTTTTAAGCACCTGTCTTTTTCTTGTATACTGGTATATCACATCTTTAAAAGCAAATATAAGTATTTTTTTTAATATAATTTTACAAGTTAGAATCTCTCTCACCTATATCCAAAGACATATATTATATATAAGCCTAGGTGCTACAATTTATTTATAATGAGAAAAAAAAATGAAGCCTGCAGTTTTAAGAATAATGTTTATATGTTTTTGTCGTTTTTTATATTTCAAGATAAACTAATGTTTGTTATAACATTTAAAAAATTGGAAAATGTCAAAATGTTATTGAATTATAAACACGCATGAATAGATTGCTAGAAAATTTAGGACTTGCGGATTTTATTTTGTGAAATAATAAATCAAGATTTTAAAAAAAATTTGACACCATATATTTTGTTAACCATTTTAAAAATATTGATATAAAAACTTGTGTTTATATCTTGTAAAAAGTTACATAGTGCTTCAAATTTTGAGTGTTATTAAAATAAATAATTGTTTATTATTATTGTTATGTTTGGTGTAAAGCGCAATTGTAAAACAATTTTTAATGGATAATAAAGATTATTATTATTATGAGCAGTTGTTAAGCATTTAAATTAAATAGGCATGCTTTCTTCTTTTTCTATAAATTTGATGGTACACTTTTGAAGGAATTAATAAAATGTGTACATAATTAATTCCATATCATAGTTTCCTACATATTACTATATTTAAAAAAAAAGATCATTACTGTTAAACTGAAGCAGTGTATACAAATTCTATTGTTTTAGTACCATTTTTTTCCCCAGCTTTTTCATTTTATTACCAGCAGATTTTCCTATTGGCAGTTTTTTTATTTCGTTTATGTAAAAAATAATACAAGGGGAAAAAGTAGTTGTAGAAAAAATAGCTCTTGTGACGTACTGACGATTACTGATATTATGGTAGCTTTTTAAGAGATTTTTGTGTCTTTGACCTAGTTCATTTATTTACTAATTGTTTTATAAAGTTTTGTTTTTTTTTAAAAACTATTTTCTTTCAGTTTTTCAGATGTGAGCTGAACTGAATATGAAATCATATAACATTATACATAATGATTCATTAACATGATTTTAAATTTGTTAATTACAGTGGCTCAAGTTCTGACTCCGATGCAGATAATGACGATGTGAAAAACAAAAACATTTCTTCGTCTGAGGACGAAACTGAACTCTCAAAGCAAACAAATTTAACCGACGACGATGATGAAGAAGAGGATAAAAAATCGAAAGACTCTAGTTCTGATGACAATGTTGAATCTGAAAAAAATGATTCGCACTCAGAATGTGGTGAAGAGAAAAAGGATTCTAATTCTGAAGCTGATTCTTCTGATGATGAAAATGATGAAGGGAGGAAAGCGCAGTCGAAGAAGGAAGTTCGCAAATCAGACATCAAGCGAGCACTCTTTGACACTGACTCCCAAGACACCTGTGATAATGAAACAACCAGAAGTAGTGGAGGTAGACGAGTCTCCGCAATCCGAGAATTAAAAGACGTAAGATTTATTTTTACCTAGTACAATTATTTATTGTTTTTATTCTGCCATTGCTTTTCGAATTAGTTATTTTCGTGACAAAATAAAATGTTTACATTTAGGTTCATATTTAAATATTTACAAAAAAATTATTTTTTTTTCAAAAGGTTTAGTTAGTTATAGACAAAGGAATTGGTTACTTTAGTAATTCAATATTTGTTGAAGAAATCATCACTAAAAATGGTAATGTTCTGTTCTCTATGATTTAACTGTATAGAAGTTAGCCCTTGTTATGTAAAGGGAGAGTGATCCTTAAAGGATTACGTGCACAACATGGCCTAATTGTGCCGATGTTCCTAAACTCTGTTCTGTATTTATTGTTAATGTCACCCATGTGATTAGTTACTGAAGTAATAGCTATAAAAAAAAATGGATCCATTTCGAAAACAAAAATAAAAACATAAAAATAGATAGAAACAAAAATTAATTTAAAAAAAATTTTTTTTTTTTTTTGGTTTTAGTATTTGCAAATTTACAACTGTCTTTGAAAATATGATCAGAACAGAAATTGTTAATTTTTGATCAATTTTAACTTAGCTTTTACAATTTTGTTTTCCTTATGGTTAACAAAATGTTTTATTTCCTTTGATGGAAATATTATATTTTCTTATAACAATACATCTTAGTGCAGTTCCTATGTTATTCACAGTGTTCCAATGTTGTTCACAAAGTTCCAATGTTATTCACAAAGTTGCGTGGTCTCCTGGAATAATGATAAATTATCTGAAACCTAAAACAAAATTTAAAATTGGGATGTGTGGCTGAGTGGCGCTTGGCTGCCTATCTAATTGACTCGAATTTGAATCCTGATTTGGCAGAGTTGTGTTTGCTAAGCGCCCCGTCTACAAAAGAGATTGGACCATAGTGCACTGAGTATGCTATGAAAGATGCACTATACAAAATTAATTTAAAAAAAAAGTTATTATGGGAAATTGATGGAATACTGTCAGGTGAAAAAAAAAACAACATTTGTCGGCTTTTGTCCTGTCAAAATTTAATAATAGGGTGAATTTTAATCAACACAGGTAGTTACCAACTGATCCTTGCACAATCCTCTATTTATTTATTTTGCATAGTAGCTTATGCTTGGTGACACAATACATGATTCAATAAAAAGAATCAATCTATCAGTTAATTAATAAGTCATAACTAATTTATTTAGTTTTTATTTCGACTAAGCTAAGGGGAGATAAACCTAATATAGAGAATTAGGCAATTAAGCATTTTTTAAAAATTTTTACTTTGCATTATTTGATCTTTTCCCAGTGTTTTTCTCTTGCCATCTTTTTTTTTTTTTTACCTGGTAACATACCTGTTGGACAAAATTTGATAGTTGAAGATCTTGTGACTTTGAAGTTTTTTTTACACCTGCAAGCCCCTTTGTGTCACAAGTCTGTATTTGTTGTGTAGCTTAGTGTTTCCCTAACTTTTCTTTAATGAAACACTTTGCCCATTCTGAGTATTAAATGGAACACTTTGCTTATTTTTTTTTTTACAAAGCTTGTATCAACTCTCTGGCAAAAGTTGGTACAAGTTATTTCTTTGACACCTAATCTTGGATTCAGGTGAAATTTTGCAATTATTTTTTTTTACCTGACAACATAAGAATCAATCAAATTAGTTCTTAGCTGAGTAAGATGCTTTAGAGCTTTAAATAAATAATTTTTAGACACTTTGAAATCTACGTCCAATCTCAAATGTTGAATGAGTAATATATAAACAAGATGTAATGAAACAAAATTAAATGAGCAAAGTAAAATGTAATTGCGTAATCAGTTTTAATTTTACCTTATGCTAGCTATTTTTGGAAATTACATATAATTATATTTGTTTGCCTTCATTTTTGTTTTATTCATTGGAATTCATTCCTGTTAACCAAACTTTTGTAGGGTTTGTGTGTCTCAACTTGGTACTGTCAGTGTCTTCAGCATGTTGATGATAGCAAGAAAATGCTTTCTCCTTCCTTAACCTTATCTCTGTTCTGTAATCATCCCTTCCGATGTAGGATGTTTCGTAAAAACTTCTTGGCTACTTGAGGGGCTCAAGTTGGAATGATTTAACCAGAAATTTTTTGTTAGTTTGACTCGAGTTGAATTATTTACTGAGTGCCTAAAGGCAGCTGGAAACCTCCCAGATGCCTCTTTTCCTGTCAAATGTCCACAAAAGATTGTTGAAGAGTGCAGCAAGCATGCTTCTGGAGAATGGAAGTTGAACTATACAAAAGCTATTAATCTGTTTCTCCATTATCAATATTATAAAGTGCCACTTGTGTTGAAATGTTCTGTAGGCTATTACCACTACAAACATTGATTTGTAGGAAGAATATTCAATTTGTTTTATAGTGAATTTTGATTTGTCTACTTCAACATAAACTGTTACAGGAGTGGGATCAGAAGCCAGATCTCTATGGCATTAGACGTTCTGGTAGATCAAGAAGAGAGGTGGTCAGATACAATGTAGGGGTGAGTATTAGAATAGGACAGAATAGGATCATTTGTATATACATATGCTTTACTTTCTGCAAAAGTATGCTTGTTGCTAGATATCGGATAGAATGTAGTTCTTTTTCTTTAGAATTAAATATCTGTAAATACTTTACAATATTTCAATTAAAATTCTGGATCTCATGAAATAAATAAATTTTTAAAAAATTCCAGCATATTTAAACAAAAGATGGCTATTTGATCTAAAATCTAGTTAGAAATTAGATGCAGTGGAAGGCCATATTTAATTAATTGGTATTAGGGGGAAAATTTAAAAAAACTATTTACCAGTGAGATAAGTGACATACCTAAGCATTGGAAATAGTGGAACATACTCAGTATTTGTATCAGCTCTGAAAAAACTGAGACCATGACCAGCAACTATAGAGGTATTATACTAGACATAAAACATAAAAGATGATTTGTGTCAACTGATTTAACCCATTTGTTCCTGACCCATTAAAAAAACTGTTACCCTTTATTAACTGACAAAGGAAGATTCTGCAAGAAAAATACAAGAAGTTTGGTTTATTACACTTTTTAAAAAAGCTTCTGTGAAACAGCAAAGCAATGTCCTTCACATAAATAGACTTTGTACAAGTTACACCCATTAACAACCATACAATGTCTCTACATACCTGTTAATAAGGAATAGCTAAGTTGGTTTGGATGTAATAGAATATTGAATGGCGTTTATGAAAACTGTTCTACAAGGCACAGTACTTGTTGAGTAAAAGTGAGACCTATTTATTTAAGCATAAACTTTTGAGTTCAGTGCAGAGTGACAGTGGCAAAAGTGTAAAAGATTTAACAGTAGTGCCCCCAATACTACAAAAATGGCACCCTCTCCCAACACCCCTTATTGTTACACTAAAGAAGAAGAAATACGATAACTATTGCTTTAAGATGTGGCACTGATTTAGATGTACAAGATTTTAGGGCTAGCATGCAATCCAAAGATGTGACAGTAATTAGGTTGGTATCCAACTATTTAAAAGCTAAAGAACTATCTTCTGTAATTAGTGTGGACTCAGACAAAACACAGTGGCTCCCACTACACCAACTTCTATTTAATAAATGATGAGATCAGCTTGTCCTTAGGTAGGAATGTGCTTTGAGACCAAGTCATTCTACTGTGAATTGTGTATTTTCAGAATCCCAGTGACAGTGAGGGTGAAAAGAGGAAAGGTAGAAGGAGAAGAGAGTAAGTTGAGACAATGTATGTATACTACAAGTTGTCTAGAACATTCTCATTTCTTAGCATATGGTATGACATGATCATCTTTACCTCCAGGTCTGAAGACTGGAAAAGTCAGGATGACGACAATGATGACAGTGATGAAGAAAGTAGTGGCAGTGAGGATTTCAAACCTAAATCAACCAGACGGTAACTCAACACTAACATGTTGAAATGATTTATTTTTTGTTCAGCATATCTTAAGTTTAAAATGGGTCTAGACAAAAAACAAAGTAATTTGGACTTGTAAGATTTTAGTTTTATTTTATTATTCTTTGGTTGTTTAAAAAATTGAACTTCATTAGAAAATAATTAGCTCAAATACAAGCATTAAATACAATACATTTAAGAACTGGGTCTGTGTATGTTTATCAGATTAATATTGTACTCATTTCACATTTATGAAAATAATTGGACTGAGGAGGAACATTGATGGGGAAAACAAAAATGCTTTTTTTTTTTTTTTAAATTTTGGTTTTGGCATATCTACTATTGCGATCAAAGGGAACCCAAATAAAAATATTTTTTTTCAGAGTTCGCCCTCCCACAAGAGTTGCCAAAAAACGCTCTTCTAAAGTTGCCAGTAGAACTAAAGGAAGGACCAAAAACTTGTCATCGTCTGAGTCTTCAGAGGATAGTGATTCCTACAGTAGACCAATACCACAAAGGAAAACTGCACAAAAGATTAGGTAATTCAGTTTTCCATATCTTAAATATTTGTGTTTATAGAAGTATGTTTGAAACTTTGTAGCATGATTGCATTGTCAAGTTTAATGAAGTCGCCAAAACTTTTCTTCTAGTTTATAATCCAGATTGTATGAAAACTAAGTATTAGTGACTTAAAAGTACCCCCTAAGAAACCTAACACTAACCTTTGCTTAGGGCCCCAGTAATGACATTAATAGTTTATTTAGTGAAAAAGAAGAAAAAAATCAAGCGCTTTAGGGGATGGAGAGTGTACATTTTAATCTCTTGACAAAATATTTAGAAACAAATTTGTTTGTTTAAATCTAGGAGCAAGTATAATCGTCCAGCCAGAACAAAAAGTTCTAGAAAGGGGGGGGGGTATTTTCTTGCTGTCTATTCCAACAGCACAGCTAGCACCCATAGCACTTTTGTAGGCCTGGCTAGTACACTTGTACATTGAGATGTTCCTACAGTGATAGTACCAAAACTTTGATTGCGTAATGGATCTCCTACAGTTTGTGTTGGATACAATTAAATCTTATTTGTAAACAATATTCTAGTGTTTGACGTTTTCTTTACAAACTGACACAATGAGAGCAAATCAATCTGTTAGTAAAATAAAGAAATACCTGTCCGACAAGGCAGCACTGAAAACTTAATACCCCCTCTCCCACTGGTCCACAAAAGAAATTGGACCATTGCCCTATATAAAAGTTATTTTAAAAATATTACTAATAGTTCCTAAAATAGAACACTTAAAAACAACTGTTTTTGAATTTATTTTCTTTGTTTCACACAGTTGGAGTTAATCTTTGATACATACATATTTGTCACTTAACTCCACAGTTTGTCCTAGTCCTATTTCACTTCACTTTTAATTGTTCTATTACATTTTCACTTTATAGTTGACTGGATCAAATTATGTCCATTTATATATAATTACTAGACAAGATCATGTGCTGATAAAATTAATATATAATAATAACAAATCAATAAATAATGCATTTCATTTATAATTTTAATTACTTAATGCATAGGCATACCTATAGTAAAGACGAATTTCAAAGTTACAGTCAACAGAGTTTAATTTGACTTTTTTCACACTTTTCTGATTTAGCAGTGGTCAAAAGTAGACACATGAAAAATTAAAGACAAGCTCTGTTGTTAGGCATTTGCTAGCAGCTTTTTTTTATTCATATTTATTTTTTTTAATATACTATTGTTCAATATTTTATGTACATGTTTAAAAGGTCACATTGTGAAATAAAACTAATAACAGCTAATTCATTATTAGAAAAAATGGTTGTATTAAAGATTATAGGTTAGCTGCCCACTTCAAATTTAAAAACTAATATTAATCAGTTGTCCCTTTGCTAAATTTGAGAATGCTTCTATTTTTCTTGCAACTAATTCCACTTAAGACTAAGCATAGAAAACCTAGCAATTGATTTAAAGCACTCACGGGTCCATACTCCCCCCCCCCCCCCCCCCCCCCACCCCCATTGTAATTTTATAAGATAATCAAATCAGTCTATTCTTTAACATCTTTTGTCCTTTTTGGCATTTTGTTGTATTTGAATGTTTCTAGATGTTATGTTTTCAATTTTTTCAGCATTATTAGACCATCTCACCGCAATGTGTCATTATCATTGGACAAATTTCAAATAGTAGTCCTTTTAACAAAAGTCATCAAAGAGAAACTTTGATTACTTTTGATGTTTTACTGTATTCTGACATTACTAGAAATAATTGTAATGTTTTGTTGTGTGTGGCCAATATGCCATTTAAGTTTTTTCTACATTTTCGCTTATATGCTTCATTTACATTTTTTTTTTTTACTTTCTAGCTTTTTAAACTCTATTTGTGTCATCTCATCTTTAACTAGGACTAAAATTTTGTCATTGCATTGTATTTGTACTGATACTCAATTTTCTTTGTTTTTCTGTGTAGTTATAAAGAAGACACTGATGAAGCAACAGACTCTGATGACATCATTGAAGCTGCTACTCCCATGGCTGATATGGAAGAAGAAAACAGAGAAACTATTGAGAGAGTGTTGGAAGTAAGACAAGGGAAAAAAGGAGGTTAGTAGCAATGTCTATTTCTATTTATTGTAAGTTATATACTTACAGTCAATTAGTAGATCCAGTCTTAGTGTTTACTGTATCTCTGTTTCAGTCAATTAGTAGATCAAGTCTTAGTGTTTACTGTATCTCTGTTTCAGTCAAATAGTAGATCAAGTCTTAATGTTTACTGTATCTCTGTTTCAATCAAATAGTAGATCTTGTCTTAGTGTTTACTGTATCTCTGTTTCAGCCACAGGTCACAAGACCACTTTGTATAATGTCAGAGAAAATGGTGATCCAAACTTGAGCCCTTTAAAGGAAGGAGAGAAAGAGGAAAAAGAAACTCACTATTTAATCAAATGGAAGGGCTGGTCCCACATCCATAACACCTGGGAGACTGAATCATCCTTGAGGGAGCAGAAAGTCAATGGCATCAAGAAATTGGAAAATTTTATGAAAAGAGAAAATGAAATCCGTGACTGGTCAGTACATTTTTTTTTACTGTAGACATTTGATCTATCTAATGTTGATGTAAACTCTAAGATTTATTGTCTACACATTTTGTGTCACTTGGTCTTGATTCCAGGAAAGACAATGCCACTCCAGAAGATGTAGAATATTATGACTGTCAACAGGAAATGATGCAAGATCTGACAGAGTCTCATAAAAATGTAGAAAGAATAATAAGTAAGTAGTTGAGATTTAATTGATGTAATTGTCTTAACGATATCAGTTTGTCCTATAATACTTAAAAGACTAACAAGACTTGCTTGTTTACTATCGTAGGTCATCGTAAAGAAACCAATGGCACTGCAGATTATATGTGTAAATGGAATGGATTGCCATACTCAGAGTGTACATGGGAAGATGGAGAGCTTGCTTCCAAATTGTTTCAAAGTCACATTGATAAATATCTGGCCAGGAACAAATCTCAGTGTATACCAACAAAGTTGACAAAAGTATGTTCATTTTCTACTCTTGAGTCTTTGTATATCTGCTGGAACTGATGGAGATTGGATGCATTCTCTTTCTATGCTGACCATTGATCATTCTCTTTTTATGCTGACCATTACAGGTGTTAAAGGTGAGACCAAAGTTTATACCACTCAAGTCTCAGCCCCCTTACATTGGAGGAGTGGATAACTTAGTACTTAGAGACTACCAATTGGATGGTCTGAACTGGTTGATTCACTCCTGGTGCAAGTAAGTGCCCAGACACAATTCCTTTTTTACAATTACTCCATACAGCTTGCTAATTCATGGACTAAAAAAACCCCCCAGATAGGTGGAAAAACCTGAACATGGATCTTAAAAATGGCTGTAATAATTTTTCTAGAAATTTGACAATTCATTATATCTTTGGGACAAGAATTACTAGATTTTGTCCACACTGCAAAAGCGCTAGTTTGACTTAAAATTTTTCAAAGTATAAAAAAAATTATTTAAATTTGTCTAGAGGACTAGACAATTCTTATCATGAACAACAGACTATGTCAAGTATGTTGGCCCAATTTATGCATTCGTTAACCAGGATTTTTCTCTTGTGGGGACGAATGGGGCGAGGTTAAAAATTTTTTTTTTTTTTTATTTAATATTAATTAGTTAAGAACAAAATAATGGCTCTATAATTTAATAATAAAAGAGGAATTTGCTATTTTTAAATTTTTTAAAAGTATTTTATATATATATAAATTTTTTTTAGTATTTTTGCTTGTTTAAAGGGACTTAATGGAGACATCTCCATTCCAAGACTGACACTTTTTTTTTTAATATCATGGAAAAGTTTAATTGATCAAGTCACTGTTTTTTTTTTAAACCAAAATTGTCTGAGCTTGTATATAATACGTTGCGACCCTCAATACTTTCCTTTTTACAAGAATGATAAGCCAAGTTCTGTGTAATTTAGAGTATACAAAGATCACTGCTAAACATAATTAGAACTAGTCTTTTCATTTAGAATGTAAACATTCTGTTCTTTTCATTATGTGAAAAATGGTATTGGTGGAACTAGTCAATATCTGGTGAATGGATTGAACATTCAAGATTAACTCAATAGATATCAAATGGAAATTAATATAATCCTTTTTTTTATATATATATTTTCTTGAATGTTAGCTTGTAATATTCCTTGAATGTTTATTTGTTTCAATGCCCATTCTAATGGTAGTTAACTAACTATGAATTTGATGTGTACAGGGAACATTCTGTGATTCTAGCAGATGAGATGGGTTTGGGTAAAACCATTCAGATCATCAGTTTTATCTCCCATTTGTTCAACCACTACCACCTGTATGGACCTTATCTCCTGGTAGTCCCATTGTCAACAGTTGTAGCATGGCAGAGAGAGTTTGAGAAATGGGCGCCGGAGATGAATGTCATTATATACATTGGAGATGTAGTTAGTCGTGGAGTGGTGAGTTTTTGATTTATGAGCAAGACTTAATGTCTCTAGTTATCTTCTTGTTTCATTAGTTTCTTGATATCATTAACTATATTTGAAGAAAAAAAAATCTTAATTTGTTTGATACATATCTTAATTGTTGATTGCTAAATTGCTAATTCAGTTGAGTAAGTATTTAAACTGATATGGAAATTGTTGTGCTGTGTTAAGCATTTCAAAAAATGAGCAAAATAAATTAAGCCATTAAATAAATGGTCCAAATAGTCAGGGAATTGCTATTTCAAAAACTTTTTTTATAAGAGTTAGTGATTGGTTTTAGTTTAATCATCTGTTTAGCAATGGTAGGTTTGTTACATGTGTGTCTTGTCTTAAACAGATCAGAGATCAAGAATGGAGGCATCCTGGCAATAAAAGATTAAAGTTTAATGCTTTAATTACGACTTATGAAATTTTGTTGAAAGATAAAGTAAGTGTGCAAATATTTTAGAATTCTACTTACATCCCCTCATAGCTTAAGTTGTTAAATCTTCTGCTAATATGTTTATGTAATATTTAATCACTCTCATAAGAATGGTTGTACTAATGCAGTGTTTCTTTCTTGACAGTCATTCTTAGCTGCAGAGTCTTGGGCTTTTCTAGGTGTTGATGAAGCTCATCGCTTAAAAAATGATGATTCTTTGTTGTACAGATCCCTGGAGAACTTTGATACCAATCATAGGATACTTATAACTGGCACACCTTTACAGAATTCTTTGAAAGAACTTTGGTCACTTCTTCATTTTATAATGCCCAATGTGTAAGTCCATTCTCTGGAATAAGTTTATAAACAAACAAAAACAAATTAGTATTATGAATATCTGCTGAGTATGTTGAATCAGTTTAGTGATTTATTGCTCTACCTCTATCTACAGATTTGATAGTTGGCCAGATTTTGAAGAAAAACACTCCAAAGAAGAAGGTAAAGGTTTTTTGTCTTTGCACAAACAGCTTGAACCCTATCTACTGAGGAGAGTAAAGAAAGATGTGGAAAAATCACTGCCTTCTAAAACTGAAAGAATTTTACGTGTTGAATTGTCTTCATTGCAGAAAACTTACTACAGGTAAATTTATTGTAATGATGTCCATTATTTGAATCTTAGTTTGTAGACAGGAATTAGTTGTGACTTTAATTGGCAGTGTTTGTCTATATACAGGGCCATATTGAAAAGAGAATTCCGAACATTAATAAAAGGATTGCGTGGGAATGTTTCCTCATTTGCCAATATCATGATGGAGCTGAAGAAATGTGCTAATCATGCTCACCTTGTTGTTCCATTGGAAGTGGAACCACAACTCAAAGATAAACTCCAGGTGAGGGAATTTCTAATTTTGTCCACTTACTGGCATATTGAAATAGGTAGGTCATATGTCATAAGTAGAACAGAAACAGAGACTGACAAAACAGGCTGACTTATGAATACACCTGAAAGCTAACACACTTGGCTAACAAGAGAATTTTTTTTTTTTAAAACACTTACACTTAGTATTGACGACCCAGGTTCTGTTGTAACAGTACCAGTCAAAATCTGTGATCTCCAAGTTGAAAGACAGATCTTGTGTTAATCTTATATTGTTATAAATTCAACATGCAACGTTTACTGTAATATAAGATGTGTCGTTAATGACTCACCCAATGTGAAACTTAAAAGACAAACAATTAGATATATACAAAAGTTTTTTGCTAACTTGTTCTATCAAACTTTGACTTTGATGTCCAGGTTCTATTGAAAGGAAGTGGTAAACTGCTGCTACTTGACAAATTGTTGGTCAGGTTGAAGGAGACTGGGCATCGTGTCCTCATCTTCTCTCAAATGGTGCGCATGTTGGATATTGTGGCAGAGTACCTCCAGTGTCGGCACTTCCAGTATCAGGTAATTATTTAGCCCCAAATAAATTATTTTTTTTAGGTGGTGTGGTATAGCCTTATACACTGGTTTAAATAGACTTGTATGTAGGTAGTGTGATATAACCTTAAAAACAAATATAAATTATCTAAATATTTTATTTCAAGAGATTGGATGGTACTATCAGAGGAGATTTAAGAAAACAAGCCTTGGACCATTTCAATGCTGAAGGTTCTCAGGTAAGAAAAAAAACAACTGGTGTAAGAAATAGCATTTAGGAGTACAAAAGAAAATATCACTATAAAAACTAACATATATCACTATATCTTGGTGTAACTGAAAATTTAAGACTTTTTATTGTCAATCTTTTCCAGGATTTTTGTTTCTTATTGTCAACAAGAGCTGGTGGTCTGGGTATTAACTTAGCTACAGCTGATACTGTGATTATATTTGACAGTGACTGGAACCCACAGAATGATCTGCAGGCTCAAGCTAGAGCACATCGTATTGGTCAAACCAAACAGGTGAGGGAAGTAGGCTTTTCAGGTTTAGGAAAAACTCAAATGTTATAAAATGAATTATATTGTTTGTGATCTTCAAAGACTACTTGGATTTGTTTTCCAAGACCAAGTCTGACAAGACTGGTACTAACCTGTATGTTACAAATGATCTGATGGCATGGGCTGACCACATACATTAGCTCTTGCCTTTATTTATTGTTTAATGCCTCAAAAAAATTTTTTTTCCAATTTTTGAATAAAGCCTTTATTAAATTACCATGTGAACAAAATAAACTCCACACAAATCCTTCTTTGCAGACACTGCACCCACCCTTATGAAACTGTAAACAATATCCTCATTGAATGCCCCTTCCTAATCCACCTTAGGCAGACCCTACTTCCACTACAGCCCAACATAACCAACATGCTGTACGGCAGTGCTGAACAACTGAAGAAAACAGAACACTTTTTCTCCTTGGCACAGTCTGCTAAAGAGCTCACAGCTCAGCAGCAATAAAGCTGGCTAGTAGAAGAAGAATAAAGCCGAAGCCTTGTAATGTACAAATATAACCTTGTGATATACAAAAATAACCTTAGTTCAAGTTTGGAATGAAAATGTTGATTTAACTAGATTTTCAACTTTCCAACAGGTGAGTGTGTATCGTCTCGTAACAAGTTCTACTGTCGAGGAAAAGATTGTGGAAAGTGCCAAGAAAAAAATGGTTTTAGATCATTTGGTCATTCAAAGGATGGACACTACTGGCAGAACTGTGTTGGATAGAGGATCAGCACCATCAAGGTAATTTCACTATTCCATAGCTACCTGACCAAATATTAGCTCAGTCAGTTTTTGTTCAATGATAGTGTGTTGATCTGACCGCTAGTCTCTCTCTCTCTCCACAGTGCTGTACCTTTTAGTAAAGAAGAGCTGTGTGCTATCCTCAAGTTTGGGGCTGAGGAATTGTTCAAAGAGAAGGAGCATGATGACGAGGAAGAACAACAAGTAATTATGTTACTGTCTCATTACACGTTAGACTTTGACCATTATCTTGGGGAAGTCTTCATATTTCTAGTCAGTGTTAATTAGTGTGACTAGAATAGAGTATAGAAAAATAGCCGAATTTCAATGAATGAGTAAATGGAGTTCCAAATTGTCTAATAAGGTTTTCAGTCAATATGTTTTGATTAACTTGATGTAATTCTAGGGTACAAGAGTCTACTAACAAGTCCTTATGTTTTGACTAGGTTGACATTGATGATATCTTGAATAGAGCAGAAGAACATGAGACAGAAGTCAGCACCGTAGGGGATGAACTATTGTCACAGTTTAAAGTGGCCAGTTTTGGCAATCTAGAAGAAGAAACAGAAACTTCACGTGCCAGTTTTACTGAAGAAGGTATTTATCACTGTAGTGAAGAGATGTTTTGAAAATTTGTGTTACAGGCAAATCTAGATGTTTCCTAATAGCAATGTGGTTAAAGCTCTTTTTTTGTCCCATTCAAAGAATCAAGTGTTGTCATTTTTACATGATTGAACACAAAATTTTTAATCTTTTTTTTTTATTAAGCATAAGTTTTTTGTTTTTTTAAAAATGGAGACTATTAACTAGGACTGAGTACTTCTACAAGTTCATTTTCTAACCAAAAACAAGAGACTATAGAGATTAGTGAAGGCAAAAAAACATTGAGTTCTGTAACATATAAGTTTTATACACAACTTTATAATCTTTGCCATCTTTACGTTTCCAGGGAAAGATTGGGATGAGATCATTCCAGAAGATGTCAGACAAAAACTAGAAGAAGAAGAACGAAATCAAAAAATGTTGGGTCTTGAATTAGGTCCTAGGAATAGAAAAACAATTAAACAGGTGACAAGTTAGACAAGTTTTTGTTTATTTATGTCCTATTTCTTTTTGAGTCAAGTTTTTGTTTATGTCCTATTTTTTTTGCAAGCCATTCAAATTTCCAATTCCAAAATCCTTTGTGATCTTAGCTGCAAGTAGACTATGACTCTGATAAAGACAATAAGAAGAAGCGTAGAAAGAAGGGACAGTCAGAGTCCGAAGGCAGTGAAGATGAAGAGGAGGAGGAAGAGGATGACCAGCCTCGTAAAAGAGGTCGTCCACGAGGTGCTGCAAAAGATGGTGTCAAGGGATTTTCTAATGCTGAAATAAGACGCTTTGTCAAAAGTGTCAAAAAATTTCCTGCTCCATTGAAAAGGTAAGCAATTTAATTTCACTGAATAGGAATGTTTGTAATTTCATCACTTTATGCTAAGTAAAAATTTAAAAAAAATAGACATGGAAACATAATGGTGCAGTCTCACTTAATTTGTAGTGCTTAGATTTTATGTAACAATGTGACAGTGAAATGTATTTTGTTAAGATTGGATGCCATTGCTGAAGATGCAGAACTTCAAGAGAAAAGTGAAGCAGATCTGCGTCGCTTAGCTGAATATCTAAAACGAGCTTGTGAAGATGCATTGAGAGAACATAATCAGAAACTTCAAGAAGCTCCAGGCACAGAAGGTGAGTTCTAGTCTGATTTAGAATTTATAGCATATCAATTGTATATTAATTTTTTTTAATGTCAATTTGTATATTTTAAAAAAAATTTTTTTTGGGTTGTATTAGCTGGCAAGAAATCCCACAAAGGTCCTTCCTTCAAAATAGCCAGTGTTACAATTAATGCACAGGCTCTATTGAAAGCTGAAGAAGATTTAAAGCCGTTAGCTGAAGCCATGCCAGAAGATAAAGAGCAAAGGAAAAAGTAAGTTTGATTAATGGCCTGGTTAATGTTCAAGGCATTGAGATTGTTTTACATATATACGCAATAACCGTTGTTTTTTTTTTATTTCCTGCTAGGTGGCGCTTAAGTCAACCAGTTAAAAAGGTTCACTGGGATTGTTTTTGGAATATTGATGATGACAGTGCATTGTTGAAAGGCATCTATGAATATGGAATAGGAAGCTGGGAGGCTATCAAAATGGATGAGGGTCTTGGATTGTCTGACAGGGTAAAATTAGTGTTTAGTTTTGCTGCTTAACTTAGTGTTACAGTACATTGTTTATGTAGGTCTCTAATTGCTTGGAGGTACAGGTTGATGATTGAGGACTCCATGTTTTTCTACAGATTCTTCCAGATGGAGAATTAAAACCTCAGGCAAAACATTTACAAACCAGAGTTGACTATCTTCTGAAGGCCATGAAGAAAGATGTTGCTTCTACACCTAATGTAAGTAGCCTTCAGTGAGAACAATGTCAACATGCTCTTATTGGGAATAGAAACTACATTTATTTGGAAGTTTCTTTACTCATTGATTAATGTTTATTTTGTATAGAAACCATCCAAAGCACGCAAGCGGAATCCCAAATCCAAGGCAGAAATCATAGATAAAGATGACTCCAGTAGTTCTGAGGATAAAGAGAAAAAATCCACCAATGATAGTGGCACCAAGAAAAAACAGACTCCAAGTGAGTCCAAGAAAGAGAATGAGCTCTCAGATATTAGTGATTTAGAGCTGGACTCAGAGGATGGCAAGTCTGGGGCCAAAGCTAAGGGAAAGTCTGCTAAAAAACAGCTTAAAGATGTGAAGAGTGATAAGAAACCAGTGAAAAGTAAAGGCAAGAAAAAGGTAGATGCTGACTTCAATACATGTGTTAATTAACTTTGTTCTTCAGTCCACATGTAGTTGTACTTTCTAGACTTATCAGAGACTTATCATAATTACATTTACTCCTTTAGCAGCCAGGTCCTATGCATTACACAGCATCATCAGAACCTAAAGAAATAGCTGAAGAAGCTGAGGAAGAAGAGAGACCTAAGATGGAGAGCAAAGTATTTGATGAGGTCTGTGCAATATGTTTTCAAGTATCTTGTAGAAATGTTTTAGCCTAATTCAAGTCATGTTTAAGAAATAAATTGACATGCTGATGTACACTCAAGTAGTTTGTAGAAATGTTTGAGCCTAATTCAAGTCATGTTTAAAATATAAATGGACATGTTGATGTACACTTTTCCTAGTGTAAAGAGAAGATGAGGCCCCTGAAGAAAGTTCTCAAACAGCTGAGTGAACCTGATGAAAGTTTAAGTGAGAAAGAGCAAGTTGCTTTTATCCGAAGTATTCTCCTGAAACTAGGAGATCACATCAATACATGTATAGAAGAATTGTCAGATCCTGAAAAAATCAAGTTCTGGAGAGAGTAAGTGGATTTCTTTGAAATTAAGGAAGTTGCTAAATATTTATACCACTGACCTGACCAATAGTTTCACTCAAAGTAGTAAGTAATGATTGACCAATACTTCAAATAAAATAGCATGTAATGACTTGACTCATTGTCTTTTGTAGTAGCCTGTGGCTGTTTGTCTCCAACTTCACCACATTGAATCACAACAAACTACGAAAACTTTATAAAGGAGCTTGTAAAAAACGAGAGAATGATAAACAGGATCAAAAAGAGGTAATATTATTTTACTGTGCAGTATAGTAGTAATGTAGCCATGTGTTTTATTAATAAGGTTGGTCATTAATCATCATCATCATCATCAAACTCCATTAGAGTGAGGGCTTGAGAGGCCCAAATCCTCTCTTGCAAAAGCCTTGGACAGAAACCCTGCTGTCTTGCCTAGTGCATAAATGTCGCCATACAGGTTGAGAATTTTGGGTTTCCCAGACCTGTCGAGACGGAGATCAGCAAGTCTGGGGCAGTCAAACAGAATATGAGGCACGGTTTCCTCTTCTTCCCCGCTTGGTCATTAAAAGAGTCTTTTAAGTCATCAATTAATATTTTGTATAAGGTTCTAATAATCAATTGGATTTTGTAGGACACTGACTCAAAGCTCAAAAATCATCAAATAAAAAGAACTTTGGACAAATCAGAGAAAGATGTTTCCAACAAAAAGGCCACCCATAGGCCAGATCGCCATCATCATCACACCCCCTCACAGCAGCAATCTCATCCTTTACAGCATAAAGACAAGTAAGAGCTCTTATTTATTCCAGACTCAGTTCCTTGAGCTTGCGTTTCTTTTTACCTATAGCTCTATCTCTATTCTTTTTCTAATGTCACACTGATAGTAATCAGCTTTTCTTCTGTCCTCCTTTTTTTAGTTATAACTTGTCTACATTGTTTTATGCACTGACTGTCAATATCCACCAACTCCAATAAACTTTCCTATTGAACCTACTGCCAAGAATGGAGTTAGTTTTGTTTTTTCTCACTGCTAACTTGTCAGAAGATTACTATGATGAAAGCCAATGCTCTAACCCAGCTCGCTCTTAGTCCCAGTGACATTGACGAGTGTCTTATCTGAGTAATCTTCTCTTTAGTTGGATTCAGTTTCAGATCCTTAAAGTAAATGAAATGAAATTTTTTTTTTTTTTCAAAAGTAGAATTTTATTTGTAGAAATAAAATAGATTCTATTGTTTTGTTAATATTGACTTCCTTTTTTTATGTCCTCCATGAGAAATTTCTTGACATTGTGCCAAATATAATGGTCTACACTTTGATTTCTAATTTCATGTGAATGTGATTCCAAATAATAACTTTTTTTTTTTTTTTTACATCTCATAATGAATGAAAATGTAGCATAAACCAGGTGATTGGGATAAGGTTTGATCTCAATCATGTGTGTTCCAGTCTATTCAGATTATGTTTTTTCTTCACTAGCCTTGTAAATAGACATCATCCAAGAAACCCAACTGCTCATCCCCATCGACCTGGAAATGGTAAAGACGGACAAGTCCCTGATCAGGGTGGTGTCAGTCCAAGTAATTCCTGGACACTGGCCAGTCCTTTGTCTCGAACAGAAGATGCTACACGTAACAGGTGAATAGACTTTTTATTTGTTGTAATCTAATGTTGTAGTACAAGTGTATCATTAACATTTATCTTCACCATTTTGTGTATCCCTTTGTTTGTAGTTCACTGTTATTACATTTTATTTGGATCTTTAGATCAGCCTTTCTCACCTTAAGTTCGTACTTTGCAAAGTCAAATGGTGGTGACATTACTCAACAGTTTTATTGATGAATTAGGGGAAACGAATATTTGACTAGGGAATAGAAATAAGGAAAAGATAACTGAGAAATGCTGGTTTAGAAACAATTCAAGTCAAGAAATTTAGTTGGTCACTGTATTTTGTTGTATCAAGCCTTGTGCTGTTGTTTATTGTATGACCCTGTTGTTTGTTAGACCAACTTGTTTTTAGCTTTATGCATGTCTAAACACATGCCAAGCCATCACTACGTTACTTTATATTCATAGCACTATGTGCAGTTAATCTTTAAGTTCTCACTTTTTCTAAATCTGTCGTCTGTAAAGCATTCAATTACACCTAACTATGTCTTGATCCTTCATGTTAGTATTTGTAGCATGAATGTAGTCTTGTCTCGTCTTCACAGATATGATAACAACACATACAACCGCCATCCCCACCCCCACCCATCCTACACTAGTCATCACGAGGCACAGCGTGGAGACAGAGCCACATCCGAGTCCAAAGAGTCTTACTACAGGTGAATACATGCAACTTACATTAAAACTGTTTTACTGGCTTTGGTTAGCAATTACACTCAGTTGTATGTTGTTTTAAAAGTATTGTTTTTTTTTATCTTAGCTTCCGTTTTGTTTTTGCCTTTTATGTCAATACATTTTTGGTTTTGCTTTTTCCCTTAGTTGTCAATAGTTGTATGTTGCGTCCAATTAATGCCAGTCTTCCTTCCATTAAGAGCCTAAATTATTCTTTTAGAAGATTGATGTAGGGATATTTACAAGAAAAACAAAACTCAACAGGAAGAATAAGATTTCACATCAAACTAGAACTTGTATAATGCCTTCTGGTCAGCTGAGACACATAGTGCTGTCATGTCTAGATAATATTGCTAGCAGGAGGAGGAGAAAGTCTGTGGACTAGGTCTGGGGATGTTTTACAACATTGGTTGACTGTTGTAGTGTTTGAATTTAAAAGTAATAACAAAATTACACGTCAATTAAATTCTTTTTTTTTTCTGACTAAAGTTTTAAATATGAAATGGTAAATAGTAAATTCGACCGAGGTTTTTTTTTCTCCAGTTCAATATTTGTTCAAGTCATTTAAATTGACAGCTCCTCACTTGCATTGTGAACTATGTAGATAGTAGTGCAATATAGTGTAAGTCTAAGCTCTTTACAAGCACATACAGAATGACATGTTTTATCTACACGCTTGTCTGGGCATGCCAAAGCTTCATTTTTAATTTAGCTTCCTTTGATCTTGTCTGGAAATAACCAATTTGATCTATTGACTTTAAAATAAGCACTTTGAAATAATGACTTTAAAATTTTGACTTAAAAATAACCACTTTGAAATATTGACTTTTAAGGACCGCTTTGAAATTTGACTTAAAACTAACCACTTTGGTATATTGACTTCAAAATAACCACTTTGGTATATTGACTTTAAAAGAACCTCTTTAAACTATTGAATTTCCTTTTGCAGGTTCAATGATAGGCAGGGACAACAACATTATCACAGAGATTTCCGTGGTAGAAATGAACACAGGGCAGGCTATAGGCCTGACCAACACAGAGGTGACCACTACCGTCCTGAATATGGTAACCACTACAGGGACCAGAGTGGTGTCCAGCCACCTAATCAACACTACAACAGAGAAAGAAGTGCTGATGACTGGAGCTCTAATAGGTATAGTCAGTTAGTACAGGATAGAGCTTTATTACATTGTGTACAATGTGTCACTATTCTGGCATGGAAATAATATATATATTTTTTCTCTGATGCAGCCACCATCCCTACATGGCAGAGAGAAAACGGCGTGGAGAAAGACCTGAAGACTGGGAGAGACGAGCTCACAAAGATCCCAGGCTAGAAATGAAGTCCAGGTTTCCTCAGCCCCCACCACCTGGTGAATCCCCTCCAAGTTTTCCACATCACTGACCAGAGTTAGGCATCAACTCCTTGTCTACAAATGACATCTAGTGATCAATAGAACTAGAGGTCAGAGAGCAAAGGCTTGACGTAGGCTTGGAAATCAAGTAGACGAAGGCTTGAAACAGCACAGAGCAATTAGAGAAATTTCACATGCTAGCAGATGTATATCTTGAAGTATTCAAAGCCTAGCATCAAACCTAATGGTTATTTCTTTGTTTGAATGTTTCACTAACTGGCAGGAAGGAAAGTCACCTCCACAAGTCAGTGAATGCCCTACATTCCATATGATTGCTCTTAATGTCTGTTGTGTTGGGACAGCCTTTAATCAAACTATCAACTGGTCAAGTCTACCCACAAGTTGTGTACACATTCAGTTGACTTACTTTATAAACTTTATAACTTCATTGCCAAGTGTTAGTGTTTGACTCTGGGGCTGGTCTATCAGAAGCACATGTTCATCATTAAAATAGCTTCTGTTCAATTTAAACTTGTAAGATCTCTTTAAGTTATCAGCTAGATGACCCTTTGACCTGGTGTTCTAAATCAGTGGCATTGTCAATGACCAGGCTGTGTGCTGTGGTGTTGTCATCTACAACTTGGAAGTTTTTTCCCCTGTTTTCATTCTTTTTTTTTTTTCCCCAACACAAGCTCACCTCAGGAAGGTTAAAGGTTATTCAAGGTACCAGCTGATCAGTTCAAGTCCCCCCCTCCCTACCTTTTTCTTTCCCATCCACATTGTTTGTGACCAAGTTTTTGTTTGATGTAGTTCATTCTTCTCATGAAATGTTAAGTAGCCAATTAGTCTTGCTTTTGTTGTCATTTTTTTTTTGTTTTGCAAAATTTTCATTTGTTTGGCTGTTTGATTAGTAAGGTTTTATTGTAGCTGACAAGTATCACAAGCATTGAAATCAGTTTTCTTTTTTTGTGTGTGTGTGTCAGAGAAGTTGTATGGTGGCACATGTGTAACACATTCCCTCCTAATGTGTCATGACCTATTTGAGCTACTTATTTGTAAGTCTCGCCTTTTTTTTTTTTGTCTGGCCAATAGCTGCTAGACATTGTGATGTGAGATTGTGTGTGGGGGAAGTGCTACTTGTGAGATTGTGTCAGGGAGTGCTACTTAAAACGTCACTGGGTATGTGATTGTATTAGGGTTTGTTTTTTTTTATTTGCTAGATTTTTAGATCTGTATGTAATTGTTGATGAACTGGGAGTCACTTCCATTGTGTGCAGGGATTGTATAGACTGTGTGTGTGTGTTGACTTATTATGTACATAATGTAAATAACAGACTACAAGAAAATACAAAAGAACACAAAATCAATTGTTGATTGATTCCTTTAAGTGCCTAGTATCCACATGACATTATAATATACATTATTATATGGTGTCATGTAGTACCATTTTGGGAATGGTATTGACTTAAAAACTTAATTTTCTTAGCACAAATAAATGTAATGTTTTGTTTATTAAAATGTTAAAAAAAACACAAGACTGTATATCCAAATGAACTGGTCAAATATTCTACACACTAGTTGGGTCTGAAAGCCATGTATAGCTGAAATCAACTGAGGCCATTGCTGGCTTGTTTCCCCCCATGATACACAAGTAATTGTTGTAGTAGACATTTGAAAAAGGTTCTGATCAAAATGATCTAGATGTCATCTTGTAGACTTACATTTGAGCTATTGGAATCTTGTAACTTGTAGAATCACTTCAGAAGTCTCAGGTCTACAACTGTTTCTAATTTACTTGGGTACATACAAACACTTGCATTAGCTGTAGAACAAACAACTTGTTCAGATAGCGATATAGTTTATAGAATAACAACACATGCTGAAATATTGCACAAATCAAATGAAATTCAGAATCAAAGTGGAGTTTTTTTTGTAAACATTAGGGAAAGTAACTCACACACACAAATTAAAACACAGGTGCTTTTGTGTAGCTGTTAAGGTGATGAAAAATCTGTTACAATATGAAACTGAATTTACCATTAAATTTATTTAAAAAAAAAACGAAATGAGATTTAACCTAATTAAATAAACAGTTAGAGTAACATTACAGAAACATTTCAAGACAGTAAATTCAAATGTAACAAAACTTTAGCAGTAGATAGTGACTACCGGATGCTGTAGGTAAGCTACAGGTATTCAGAATTTCTATAATTATTATTCCAGCATGTGTTGTCGATACTGGTCGCCTTCAATTGAAGAATGACTATGCTTGATCTCATAGAGCACTTAACTAGGTCTACATCTACATGTTTATACTTAATACACGCTAATGCCGTCTGCTTGAAACTATACTCGCTTAGTTATGTTGGTCTGCCCCCTAGAACCACTTTCAACAGTAAATGGTTGTTCTTGCAGTGTCATTTCCTAATTGAGTTGTGCATCTTATTCTTTATGCCTTGCTATGGACCTCTGCGTTTCCTTCTAAAAACATTCCATGTTATTCTCTATTAATACTAGTAACTCTGGTCTTTTCATTATTTAATATCTGTGTCTACAGCTCCTTACTTTTTTTTCCCCTTTAGTTTCCTCCCTTGCTTCCACGTATCATGATTACCTCCCCATGGCTCTATAAGAAACAGCTGCGGGCGTCGCTACATTTGTCATAAATTTGCCCCGCCAAGTCTCCCCCCGACACTGACACGTAAGGCAACAAAACGCACGTGCATAGCTCGCTTCCAGGCGCCCCACACCACAGCTAAATCTATTTCCTCCAATCCTGCGACGTTAGAGAACGAGAGAGAGAGAGAGAGAACAAAAAAAATAACACGAAACCTTTCATCTTTAAACTCAGACCCGCCATATTTTGGTTTCATTCCTGGTGCCTGCGTTACACACAGCAGAAGGTAATTCTCCGTTCTCTTCCCCCTCCACCTTTGAACACAGCAAAACCTGGCGTGGTATTTAAAATTAAAGTGCAACAGAGTAAAGGAAAGGGACACTATTAACTCTGAATAATTAAATAACACGCTTAAGTCCCTTTACTCGTCTTTATTAAATTTATTTCATAGTTCACTCCTTAATGTAAATTATTTTTTTAAAAAGTGTCCATCTCTAGAGCCCTAAATACAAAAAGGAAAGTCAGTTAATTGAAACTCTTTGAACTTGGAGCTAGTTTTTCCCGATTTCAAAGCCATGATGAAAGGGAACATGGATAGCGTCCCTTTCACACCTTTTACCAAATGGTTCGAGGTCATTGAACTTGTCAAGTTTTTGCTGTCTAAAGGAAATTACACCAGGTGAAAAGGTTTGATCACAAACCAGCCTATCAGATATTGCACAGGTCTCAGATGAGCAGTATCCATACCATAGTTTAAAAAAAAAAAAGGTCCCGATTACGATGGACTGGATATGTGATTCCCTAAACAACTTTTTCTCTGGGGAGTTGTGCGTTGGAGGGCGCTCTAAAGGGGTCAGCGCAATAGATACGGTATAAAGATGCTTTAAAGAGCTCCCTCAAGGAATGTGCAATCAATACCCAGAACAAGGAAACGATAGCTCGTCATGGCGCGAAGCGACGAGTGTCTTGTGTTTCAGGCTACCAAACAAAGATTGCCACCAGCGTAGAAAACAGCCATCAGACTTAGAGCAATAGAAGGCGATATTGTAATAGATCAGCTAACAGACTTACAGCAATAATAGCGATATTGCAACAGATGCAATATCCTCGTACAGGATCGGGGACCGCATGTATAATATAATTTATTCCTTGAAATCCCCTATTCTTCTCAATACCTTTTTCCATGCTAAATCAGCGGATACTACTCTGTTACTGAGCATCAGTAGGTTTTAAGGTTTTATTTCCAAAACTTCAAGTACTTCTCTGCCTGTGGTTAAGATCCCAAGAATTTCAATGCAGGTTTGTGCAAACTTAAGAAGAATATTCACATTTGACTAGAGTAACACCTTTAGTAAAATCACTAAATTTAGCCTTCAGGACAGAAGACTCAAAAGTAAAGTAGCAATTATACATAAAACACTGAACCATAATCTTCAAATACAAAAGCAAAATTTAATAAAATACTCTGAAAGACACAAAGATAAAGGCACATCCCTCGACCCATATGCTAGGACAAATTTGTACAAATACTCCTTCTTCTCTAGTGCTATTAGGGCATGGAATGGGTTGCCTGAGCTAGCCAGGAAAATCAGTGACTTGGCAGAATTTAAGTCATTGGTTAATATGCATGACTAAATGCATGACGTGTAGGACCCATTTACCTTCTTTTTTGAAGTAACGTCTGTATTATATAAGATAAACTTTCACGTGTAGACTTTATGGTTGGGATATTGTTCTTTAATTAAATAATTAAAAAAAAAAACACTATTTTCCTCCGTCAAAGCTCCGGCTCGTCGTTTCCTTTCAACTTTTGAGAATGACATGTACGGACAATGTTTCTTTAGCCTAGTCACCATAAGTGATAAGAATCAAATGTTTCAATAATTGATATAAATATTTAAAAGTATTTATTTGTATAATATTTGCATTTTTATATGTGGACGCTCGTAATTTCTATAGGTGTCTGTGGGCCGCATAAAACACTCCGCGGGCCGAATGTGGCCCGCGGGCTGTAATTTGCCCACCCCTGTCCTGGTGCATTGAGTGTAATCTGCTTTTCAAAGCGAATATCAGCTTCACAGTCATCTTGGAGTTAATAAGAAATGAGATTGTGTTCATCTTGGAGTTAATAAGAAATGAGAGTGTGTTCATCTTTGTCTCTTTCAGATGGCATACATTGCCAGATCCTCTCAAACTAGCTAAAAATATAGATACCCCTTCCCCTTAGATACCCTTTATTTATTTCTTTAAAATATTTTTGATATTTGTTTTTATAAGGCGGTCACCTTTATGAACGAGGCCATGTACCGCTGCACGGTCTAGTAGTACACTGACGTTAAACCGGCATTGTTCCTTATGCACTGTGGGACAAGATTCCCAAAGGCCGGAAAGCAACGAGTCGAAGGCCCTTGGGCCGTATGTAGGGGTAAAACAGTGCAAGAGTTTAACTAAATACAAATCTGCCTAAAACTTCAACTATTAACATCTTAGACTCGCTCCACAGAGATGAAAGCTAGATCTCTAGTCACCCTCTGGTAAATCTGCAGCCTTTTATTTCCAACTCTTGAGCAAGCTTTGAACATGACCTTTTTATAATTACATTTCTCGTTTCATCTTATTTATTTTTTATGCCTCTTAGCCTGTACTAGACACAGACATGAACTGCACCTTTGCTTAGCTGAAACTTGTAGATAAAAAGAAAGACCACGTAGCCTTACCAAGGGCATTAATCTTACATTAAAAGAAAAAAAAATCTCATGTCGCACACCTGAGAAAAATAAGGGTGGTAATTCTATAATCCCATTGCCGATTTACATTTTTATTTCCCTTGCAATAGCTAGCGCCACCTGCAGGTTAAGCCAGCAGGTTTGAAATCTGTTGCTTGCTGTGATGAAAAGAATGATAGGGCCTAATATAACAAGGGGCAAACAGAATTAAAATTTCTATAACAGTAATTACAGTACAATTAACTATTCGAATATTTGAAACATGGTTGCTTAAAAACTGAGTAATGGGCTATTAAGTTCCACAAATGCTTCATATCAATAACTATTGCTTTTGCTGGGTCAGCGTTAGCTGTGCCGTCTCGGTTCCGGCTACATTTAGTTTGCTTTGACTGGTCCTTCAGTTCATTTATTGATGAATCATTTATCGTTCGTTTGTGGCAAAACATTTTTAGGATTATTCCATACAAAACAAAATTGAAAGCGAATGTCAAGGATTATATTAAAGCCAAAGCTAAGCTGCTAATCTGAGAATAATCGTTGTAGAGTCCATGATCACTGAACTGTGACGTGGCAACCTGTGGGAAGTTGAGACCAATAGTTAAAGGTCGTGACGTCAGAACTGTGACATTGGCAACCTGTGGGAAGTTTAGACCAATAGCTAACAGTTCGTTGACGTCAGAACTGAGACTTGGCAATCTGTGAGTAGCTTAGACCAATAGCTAAAGGTCGTGACGTCAAAACGGTGACTTGGCAATCTGTGGGAAGTTTAGACCAATAGCTAACAGTTCGTTGACGTCAGAACTGAGACTTGGCAATCTGTGGGAAGTTTAGACCAATAGCTAACAGGTCGTTGACGTCAGAACTGTGACTTGGGAATCTGTGGGAAGTTTAGACCAATAGCTAACAGTTCGTTGACGTCAGAACTGTGACTTGGCAATCTGTGGGAAGTTGAGACCAATAGCTAAAGGTCGTGACGTCAGAACTGAGAATTGGCAATCTGTGGGAAGTTTAGACCAATAGCTAACAGGTAGTTGACGTCAGAACTGTGACTTGGCAATCTGTGGGAAGTTGAGACCAATAGCTAAAGGTCGTGACGTCAGAACTGAGAATTGGCAATCTGTGGGAAGTTTAGACCAATAGCTAACAGGTAGTTGACGTCAGAACTGAGAATTGGCAATCTGTGGGAAGTTTAGACCAACGAGAAACGAGAAATGTACCTTTATCCTTGTGTCTTTCTGAGATTTTTGTTGTTGGGATTTGTTTTTTCTATTTGAAAATTATGGTTCAGTGGTTTTTGTATAATTGCTAGTTTACTTTTAAATCTTCTAATCTGAAGGATCTCTAAATTTAATGATTTTTAGAAAAGGTGTTACTCTAAAGCGTCAATATTCGTTTGCCACGCATCTCACTGCTCTATTTTGTGTCTGTTCTAGTTTTTTAATGTTTACTTGACATGAGGGTCCCAAACAGAGAATGCCTATTCTAATATTGACCTAACCAAGGTTAAATAACTTTTTAGTCTTGTATTCTTATTTGATTTGTAGAAATTTCTTTTTATACACCGGTACTCTAATGCTTTGTTTGAGTTTTTAAATATTTCCATCAATATGGGGATTCCATGATAATTTCTCGTTGATTATAACACTTTATTTAACATCGCCATTATTACATTGTAATTTTTATTTAATTGTGTATCTTCTTATTTTATCTTGTAGATTACAAATGTTACTTCAAAAAGGAAGATAATTACGTCCTATGCAATTTGGTCATGCATGTTAATCAATGACTGAAACTATACTAAGTCGTTGGTTTTCCTGGCTGATTCAGGCAACCCATTTATTCTCTTATGGCACTAGGCCTAAAATTGTGCCGATGTGCCTAAAACCAAAACCAAACCAAACCACTAGGGAAGAAGGGGCACTTGTATGAATTTGTTCTGGCGTATGGGATAAGAAATGTGCCTCTATCTTTTTGTCTGAGTATTTCATTACGTTTTGTTTTTCTATTTGTAAATTTGTCTCGTTTGGTCCAAAAAAAACAACAAAAACTTTTTTTCCCTTCGTACTGAAGTCTTACAGAAGGGCTAACAAATCACGCGACCACTTTGACCAGATCAAACATCCTACCGTCCAATCATCTCTCCTCTCCCCGAGCACAGAAGTTCCCCGCATGACCGAACCTTACCTCACGTTAAACCTTGGATATTAGAGTCAGGAGTCAGAATTTGTCGAACCAGCGTTAGAGTTTGCCGTTCGAAAGTATTGTGTCATAAACTGAGTGGCGGGTTTTTTTTTTTTTTTTAACCAGACGACAATAATGTTGAGCGCTAAATGTTCTGTGCTGCGACATAGAGAGAAAAAATAAAGGTGTCTGTGATGACTCAGGTGTGTCTCTGATGATTCAGGTGTGTCTTTTGGGACTCGGGTGTGTCTGACTGTGGTGACACACATGCATACACGTGTTAACTACAGAACTTGTTGTTTAAAAACGGGAACGCGACATGACAAGGGAGTGAATTGGTAGGTCGTCTGCAAGTGTCCGTCTGATCTGTTCTGGCGATTTTCTTAAGAACATCCTTGAACTAGTTCCGGGGAAAAAAATAGGTTTATGTGAGAGAGAGAGAGTGTAAGTCTATCTGTGCGAGTGTTTTTGTGTGTATCTGTAAGAGAGTGTGTGTCTGTCTGCGCGAGTGTGTGTGTGTGACTGAGAAGAGAATGACCAGTCCTCAACGTTTCTATGCCAATCCTGACAGCTTCACAAGTCGGTCCTCTCCAGTGTTTAACTTTCTCGCCTTCCTCGTCCTCCTGTGTTAGCTTACTCCTCATTTGGCCCACCATCAAAGTTTTTTTTTTTTTCGGATCCCCCCCTCCCACACCACTTTTTAAAATTAAAAAAAAAATTCTTTTTTTCTTTTTAGGGAGTGCAGTGATTTAAATCAAACTATTTTTTTCCCTCATTCAAAAAAAGTAGTTCCGGTTTGTTTGCCATTTCAGTGTGTTTGTTACATCACACGAGGCCTTCATATTTATCAATTCTGACGAGGTTTTTTTCCCCCCTCGAAGCCACTTTCTCTTTTCTCCTCTTTTGTCTGCCCATCTCTAGCCCTTCCGCTTTCTGTCACACTCTCTAGGTCTCTCTGTTTCGCATCGTCTTTTCCTTTTATATCTCCTCTCTCTTTCTCTCTTTCTCTCACTCTTTCTCTCTCTCTTTCTCTCTCTCTTTCTCTCTTTTTTTTTCTCTCTCTCTCTCCCATGTCTCTCTGTTTCGCATCGTCTTTCCTTTTATATCTCCTCTCTCTCTCTCCTCTCACTCTTGTTCTTTGTCTCTTTCTCTCTCTTTCTCTCTCTCTCTTTCTTTCTCTATCTGTCTCTTTCTTTCTCTTTTTCTCGCTCTCTTTCTCGCTCTCTTTCTCTCTCTCTCCCTCCGTCTCTCCCTCCGTCTCTCTGTTTCGCATCGTCTTTTCTTTTTATATCTCCTCTTTCCCTCTCTCTCTCTCTCTTGTTCTTTGAAGACGAAAGCTGACACTAAATACTACCATAAAAATGTAAGCCTCGCGCCTTTCTATTTCATCAAAACATTTTTTTGAATCATGGTAAAGCGTCCCCTCCTCCTCCTCTTCATCTCGTTCAATGAGGTTGTTATTGATTCATTAACTTTGCAATTTTTCCTTTCCAACAAAGAAACGCAGCTCATCAAGCCAAGAGAGAAAACTCCGTCAGAGAAAAGGCAAATTACAAAATTTCGGATGTGAAAATAAATAAATTCTATTCTATAGTTTTTTTTTAAGATATGAAATTGATTGCTAACTTGCCGGATATGACCCGCGGCCCGTGGGCCTTAGTTTGGGTATTACGCTACTGATCTAGTGAATTGGATTTAGATCTATGTTCCCTTCACATTTGTTATTTTGCTAAGAAAATGAAAGTAGAGTGTGAATATGGATTTACCCGTTTAGCCGACATATTGATATCAAATATAAAATTCTGTGAAAAGGGGTTTACCCGATTTGTTTAATTAAATCGTTCTTTAATAGTCATCAATTTAGTTTTTTTTTTTAATTTTAGGGTCTTCCGGTAATGAGAGAGACATTAAACATTATACATACATACACCTTACATTCAATTTTATATTTTAGATAGCCGCACTGGCATCGTTGGAAATATAATAAATTGATGGCTTTCAATAAATTAAAAAAAAAACATTTTGCATATCGTATTTTGTAGAAATCATGAGCTGGACTGTTCATAGAAGCACCTCCGGCGGACAATGGTTAGGTCTGCGCAGGGAGTGGCAAAGTATGTATGTCGCAGCTCGGGCTGCTTAGCCACGGAAAATGCTGCAACATACCTGTTCTGGAGTGTGTGTGTGCTTGTATGGTGATGGTGGGAAGAGGTTAGCGATGGTTGTGAATGCTGCAACATAGGTGGCGTCGTCGTCACTTGGTCTTAGAAGACGACGGACTTCAGAAGGTGAGACTTAAAGTTGTGTTACTGTAGGGAAGAAATATTATTACTAATGTCTACTACATTTATTTGATTTCATATTAGGCCTATGTTGACTTTTGTCTCTGTGTAAATAATGTTATATTTAGTATTGTTCACAAGGAAGTTATTTAATTTTTTTCAAGTTTATTAGTTCAGATATATTACGCCTACAACGGTTTATATTGTTATAAACCTGGTGGTGGCACAGATGGGGGTAGTGGTGTGAGTGTAGTCAGCCGACGCAAATCGCCCCAGGCCAGCGCTAGACGAGCGGTCAATCGTGACGAGTTTCGACGGTCAGCCGAGACGAGTATAAACATGACGGTTCGGGAAGGATCGACGTCGTGAACAGCGCTCAGGAGCGTCACGAGAGTTGTAGTCATCTGACCACCTAGAAACATCGAGCGGCGTTCTGTCCGGTTCGAGAAGGCCAGTAGGGACCCTATATACGAGCGGAGGTGTCGCACTCAAGACGGTGGAGAAAAGGGGCTCAATACAGCACGGTTCAGAAAGGAGGTTCACGACAAGAGTTCAGAACACGGCCGACTACAGCACAGTTCAGCGGTGTGGTTCTGTACGGAGCATTACGACGGTTCAGTGCGGAGTACTATCAAGTACAGTTGAGACGAAGGGCGTCTTGATCTTGGTCTGTGATCGAGTCCGACACAACGAGCCTAGTGTGTGAAGTCAGTCCTGAACTGTTGAACCCAGTGCAAGCCCGGAACGAGACGGAGAGGCCAGTGCAAGAGTTGATACGGCGGTACGGTGTTATCGGAGAGATATTTGTACACTGTATGTGTTGCCAATTGTACAGTATTGGCTGTTATTTATTCAACTATTAAAGTGTTACGTTACTTTGGAGCCCGGAGTTGTCAAGTTCTTTAAGTTGGTGGTGTGTGGTGAAGTTTGCAGAGAGCCTGGATAGTGAGATTCGTAACAATATATCTACCAGCAGTTTGGTGCTAAAAGTAACAGCAGGTCCTCATTAATCTTCGGACTCGAAGACATACTTTAGTAGTATTAAAACAGAAGAACTTGAATGTATAAAGCTAACTGGAAAGACTTCTTGCAATAACGAAACATTACAAAAGATACATAGAATGATAACTTATTAACCCTAATCACTGGCTTCACAAAGGAGAAATTGATTAAAAAAACATTTTTATGTAAAATGCGACTTATATTTTTAATCACACGAATATAACAGCATAAATAAAGCAACGACTAAAATGTGCAATGCGGAATGCCATTAATAATTATAATTAGTTGTAAGTTTCTTTTTTTTTTTCTTCTGCAATCCAGAATTGAGTCCAGAAATCTTTGGCACAGAACAGAAGACTATAAAGTAAATAAGTTAAAAAATATATCAACACTAGATTATCAATTACTAACCCAGCTGCGATTGGCAAGACACGTCTGCAGAATGGAAGACCGCCGCATCCCCAAACGACCCCCGTATGGTCAATTAAGGGAAGGAAAGCGCTCGCAAGGTGGACAAAGAAAACGCTTTAGGGACACCCTCAAAGCTTCTCTGAAAGCGCTCAGCATTAACACAGCCATCCCTGAGACATAGGCACATGACAGAGCATCATGGCGTCGCGCTGTGAAAACTGGCGCACAAATTGCTGAGGAAAAGAGAACAGCGCTGGCAGAAGAAAAACGCCAAAGAAGAAAAGCAAAGCCAATGAGACTAGCTCCAGCTGGAATAACCTGCCCAGTGTGCAGTCGAACATTCCGGGCTCACATAGGTCTCACCAGCCATATGAGGAGGCAAAAAACCCCAGTGCAAAGCCCTCATCCTCCTGAATGACATAAGTGGTCATCATCGAACCACAATGGACAAACTATATATATATATATATATATATATATATATATATATATATATACTAACACAAAAAACAAAGCCGAATAAAAAAACTTAGAAAGACACAAAGATAAAAGGACATTTCTTATTCCATAAGCTTTGACTAAATCATACAAGTGCTCCTTCTTTCCTAGCATCGCTAGAGCATGGAAAGGGTTGCCTGAAATAGCCATGAAAACCAATGACATAGCACTGAGTTTTAGTCTTAAATTAACATGCTCGATTAGATTGGACACATGGATACGCGTCGGACGTATGTCTTCTGCTTAGAAGACACGTCTTTTATTTATAAGATAAGATAAGACTACTTCGATATATAAAACAAGAACAGAACACGTTATTAATAATAAGTAAAAAGAAAAAAACTGATATTAATACAAGTGCAAGAAACAGGGGCGTAGCTATGAATTTTCCATCAAATGGGGGCCAGGGGGGCTTGACCACTTCCTGGGCTCCTGCATTTTGCTTAATATTTAATGTAAAAAAACACTCATTTGGGGGCCCCCTCAAGTGGGGCTCGGGGAATATTAAGTTACACCAGTGCACCGCCAAAGACTAGGCCAATAGTTAGAAGTGAACAAAGGACCAGGCCTACACGTTAGAAGTGAATAAAGGACCAGGCCTACACGTTAGAAGTGAATAAAGGACCAGGCCTACACGTTAGAAGTGAATAAAGGGCCAGGTCTACACGTTAGAAGTGAATAAAGGGCCAGACCTACACGTTAGAAGTGAACAAAGGGCCAGGCCTGCACGTTAGAAGTGAATAAAGGGCCAGGCCTACACGTTAGAAGTGAATAAAGGGCCAGGCCTACACGGTAGAAGTGAACAAAGGGCCAGGCCTACACGTTAGAAGTGAATAAAGGGCCAGGCCTACACGGTAGAAGTGAACAAAGGGCCAGGCCTACACGTTAGAAGTGAATAAAGGGCCAGACCTACACGTTAGAAGTGAACAAAGGGCCAGGCCTGCACGTTAGAAGTGAATAAAGGGCCAGGCCTACACGTTAGAAGTGAATAAAGGGCCAGGCCTACACGGTAGAAGTGAACAAAGGGCCAGGCCTACACGTTAGAAGTGAATAAAGGGCCAGACCTAGGCGTTAGAAGTGAACAAAGGACCAGGCCTACACGTTAGAAGTGAATAAAGGGCCAGGCCTAGGCGTTAGAAGGGAACAAAGCACCAGGCTTAGAAGTAAAGGCTCAGGCCCATACGGTAGAAGTGAACAAAGCACCAGACCTAGACAATAAAAGTAGCCAAAAATGTATACAAAAGTTAGGCTGTTCAAAGACCAGTTATTTTGTAGGTCAGTTGGGGAAAATTGTCCAGATGTTACAATTCTGTCCAAAAGTTAGTTTTAGTTAATTTTCAGTCCTTTGTGGACCAGTCCGAGTCCAATCGTTTTAATATTATATAAAGGTACCAGTCTAAGCATACATACGACACATTAACAAACAGTAATAACCTTGACGTTGTAAAATTTCATGAGATGGATGATTGCCCTTGCAAAGAAGACTATTTTTCTTAGTTTGTTAGTGAATTTTTTTTTAAAGTTTTTTTTTCCATCCGTCATTTCAAGAATGCAGTTCAGACAGTTCGTTCCATTGTCATTTATTTGACACATAAATGTCATATATTGGCATAAAGGTGTCATTCGGCAGCTGCGACCACGTGTTTTCTCAAGTTAATTTGAACGTGTGTTGGGGTTTTATCTGGCATAGAGCTCAAGTTATCTGCAACATTGAAATCTCCATATGCCAGGTAGTCTTATGATATCTGTAGTGTTGAGTCCCTAAGTTGCTTCTGAGATTGCCTTTTGTTAAAAAAAAAAAGAGACTAGCTCTGTAGGAAAAAAATATTTTTTTGACCCCAATCCTGCACCCCCCCCTCCTTTTGTTTCTTTCAGGCTTTTGAAAAGAGCAGACGAGGAAAGTGAAATCTAAAGTGCCCTACGCATAAAAAGAAAGTACCATAAACTTAGAACGACGACTCTCACGCTGTAAGCAACACCACTAGCCGTGTAAAGGGCTGAACATCAGCAACACCACCAGCTGTGTATAGGGCTGAACATCAGCAACACCACCAGCTGTGTAAAGGACTAAACATTACCAACATCACTGGCTGTGTAAAGGGCCGAACATCACTAACAACACCAGCTGTGTAAAGGGTTGAACATCAACAACACCACTAGGTGTGTAAAGGACTAAACATTACCAACATCACTGGCTGTGTAAAGGGCCGAACATCACCAACACCACCAGCTGTGTAAAGGGCTAAACATCACTACCACCACCAGCTGTGTAAAGGGTTGAACATCAACAACACCACTAGCTGTGTTAAGGACTAAACATTACCAACATCACTGGCAGTGTGAAGGGCTGAACATCACCAGCTGATGGCGATTGGAAGTTTTAAAAACAACACATTTCTTGTACCTTATGCTGGGACAAACTTATAGAACTCTTCCATTCCAATGTAACACGGAACGTGTTTTGTGAACCAATCAAGAACGCTAGTGATGTAATAATGGGGACTTTTGATAAACTAAACTGAACTTCCGTATCATCTAAAATAAAAGAGCTACAAGTGAAAGAGGTAGAAGATTTGATTCTGCGGTGCTACCATACCAGACAAAAGAAGACTAATGAGTTTGTACTTTTACAAGTCAACATTCTGGCTGGCAAAAAAAAAAAAAAAGGAAGAACTCCCCAATACTGTAAAGAGACGAAAGCTGAGCTGGTTTGGTCATAGTGTAAGACTTGACTCACGGCCAGAAGTCATCCTTCAACTTACAGTGGAGAAAGCACGAAGAAAGGGTGGCCCACGGAAAGGTCTGGACAACGTACAAGAACGGGCCGGCCTCTCTCTTGATGTCCTGCTAAGAACAGCTGCTGACCGGGAAAAGTGGATTGATGTAATTACGCGAACTGTCAGAACACCCCTACGACGAAACTCCAGGCACGGATTAAGGATGAGACGTGTTAAAAATAGAACAAAAATCATCCTAGAACTTTAAAAACAACCTAGGTTGTCAAAACTGAATTTATTCTGTACACCGGGTACACCAGGGCTTGCAATTTATATATATATATATTTTTTTTTTTTTCATTTGATTTTTTTTGCCAAAGATGAAAATCTATAGTAGGGGTTCGCGCTTTGGACTATCATCACAGTGGTGAAAAATTTGAAGCCCTTCAGTTGTCATCCCCAAGCGTCCTGCAGAAGGTTTGAATTTGAGGGACATCATAATATTTTCTGAAGGAACTTTCACATTTTGCGGCTTTAGGCGTCACATTAACATATGATAATGCAGATGACATAATATTCAATTTGATGAAACTTTATTTAAGTATGATACCTTGCCAATTAAAGGTTTGGATTTGTGTTTGTTTTAATATGTAGAGATATAGTTGTAACACATCATTAACCACACGACACAGTGTGCAATCCCAAACGAAGATATTTCTTCCTAGAATTCGAGCAGAAATTTAAAAAAAAAAGTGAACGCTCTGTGATTAGCCTTCATTGTTGATCTACAACCTTTAAGAATGTTCTTTGGTCATTTCTTGTGGGATTGAAAACTTGAGAAGCCCTGGCCGTGTTGCAGACGCGAATAGTTCATAGCGGGCGTACACGGTGCGTTTCACACTTTGTATTGTTAATAAGGTCAGATTAAGGGGGAGCTAACCGGCTTTATCTTTCACAACATACACTGTTGATTGTTGATATTTTCTCCCCTGAAGTCACGTAGAGAAAAAAAAATTAAGATTAAGGTTAAGATTTTCCCACTTTTAATGCCAGGACTGATAAGTGGTGACAAAGGCGAGTTGATTTTTGAATATGGGCATTTTTTAGGTCACACTGATAGCGATTTTCGAGACAAAAAATATAACTTTATAGTATTAGTCAAGTATACATAGAGTATTTTGGTTCATTAAATTGTTTTTTTGACTTCATTCAAGTCTAGAAGGACCAAATTTGATTTTCATTGTTGGACAGATGAATATTCGATGTCACACAATAAAAGCTGCAATGTGCACATGTCTACTTGTGACTTTGATCTAGCGAACAGTGCTAAATGCTGCTAGAATTGATAGCTGCCTAGTCGTGCGGTATGCGCGCCGAACTGTCGTTTGGTCGTTACGATGGTCCTATCTTGCCCGCTACCATCCCTCGTCGTCCGGTTTGAACTAGGCAGACGATCTTCAACTCTGAGAATTTAGTACGAAACATTTTACAGATCTAGATCCCCTTCTTCTTCAACTAGTTAGTTTGTATTTGCCTATACTGTAGCCATTACGTGTCTTTCTGATTGATTGATTTGCTGGTGTGTGTGTGTGTGTTTTTATTGGCTATAGACGGAACAAAATAGCTGCATTTGAAATGTGAGTGCTTCAGTCTGTTTTGAAATGTGTGTGCTTCAGTCTGTTTTGAAATGTTTGTGTGTGTGTGTGCTTCAATCTGTTTTGAAATGTTTGTGTGTGTGTGTGCTTCAGTCTGTTTTGAAATGTTTGTGTGTGGGTGTGCATCAGTCTGTTTTGAAATGTTTGTGTGTGTGTGTGCTTCAGTCTGTTTTGAAATGTGTGTGCTTCAGGGAAACTTTGGAACCTATCAATCTACTTTTGAGTTTCCGATGCGTACATTTACTTTTGTACCAGTCAATAATTGAAAAGTTTATTTTGTTTATCTTCATCTCTCACTTAGTCTGTTGGATCGTTGGAGCACCACACATGATCAGTCAAGACCCCTTTTCACTTTGGGAATTTGTGATGTGGCCATAAAGCCATGTATTTTTTGTTTCTGACAGTGGTCTGAAGTTCATTATGTTCCCTTGTATTATGTGTCAACGAAAAGAATAAACTTAAGACATAATTTAGCAAAAGTTTAATTTTGGGATGATTTGGGGGGGGGGGGGGGGGCGCACCGAGTGGCACAGATTCCAAGCTTCGCCTCTGTCAATTTTATACTAAAAAAAACAACAACAGGTTAACATGTTATGCCCCTTGAATATGTGTTTCTAATTATAAGTTTGTATTAATTAATGTTTGAACTGAGATAGGAATCGTACGTAAGTCTGTTACACAGTAATAGTTTTAAGCTTATCACATAGAGTGCCTGCCTCTCTGTGGCGTGCCGAGGGTGGCTGGGGCAGCAGGGCATGTAGTCGCCGCACGCCCATCTCCCAGCAGTGTACATAATTCATATTTTCATGAGAAAAATTACCAGTAAGCAATACAAACTTTACATATAATCAGGGCCGGCCTTAGATGATTGGAGGCCCTTGGCGAAGTAAATTTGGTGGTCCTAAATGAAATGAAAAAAAAAATTAAACAGAAACAGCGAAAAAATAAAATTGCGCAATTTAATTAGAAACCTGCCCGTCTATACCTAAATTTACGAAGAACTGAAATTCATAATTTACAATTTCCTTACTAGAGACAGAGTTAGATTAGTAAACATGGAGTCATGGTGCTGTACTGTGTTTGAGATCTGATCCAAGTTTCGCCAATTTGTCTCTAAATATTTTTTAAAGTCCTGTGCGAACCCCCCACCAAATTGGAGGCCCTAGGCGATGCCTAGTTTGCTCATACCTAAGGCCGCCCCTGATCCAATGTCAACGAAGTTAACGAACGTATTGACAGAAATATTTGATAATTAATCATTTTGTGTAGTGTTTCGGCGCCCATTTCGGCGCCCTTCTATCCGGCATCCGTTCGGTCCTCCCTTCTAGTGTATAGTTTTGGGCTCTTGTTAAAATGTCTACTTTCCGCACACGTTCAACGTTCCAATATAATGGCGACTTTGTACATCTACTTGTTAAAATGATTTTACTTTCTAAATATAGCTTCTGTTTGAAGTAAGGTTCATTTCAATCGTTGGTTTGCGGCAATTCCCCGGATGTTTATTGAAATAAACAAATAATGAGTTGTTTTTATTTCTTTCCGATATATAAAATTTAAAAAAATAAATAAAAACTTGCCCTTTGCTGCGATTTGTCTCCCCTGACACCAATCTATACAAGTTAAGTCATCAAACTAAAAGGGTTGTACAAGCAAATAAAGTTCCGTTGGTTTAAAGCAACAGAATTTAGCAAACAATGATCGGGAATACCCCAAAAAGCATCTCTTCCCCATTCCCCCATTACTCAGTACACACACACATGCACGCACACCGAGCGCGAGACTGTCTTTAGGGACATCTCTCTCGCGCTAGACGAACTGCAGACGTGATCTGAAATCGACTTAGCTCATTTGTTTTCCCGTTCTATGGATGCTTGAAACGGCTAGTTTAACGGCTTGTCTTCTCGGATGGAGTCGCGCCGAATTCGTTGTAAGCTTTGGGGCAACCAGAGGTGTCTGAGTTTTTGAGTGGCAGTGGCGCCTTGAGGCGAACGGGTCACTTCCGAACTGAAAAATTGAGGCGAATTCCTAATTGCAGTATATCCCAGATAGAATACATTGATTCAGACACCCTAATCAAGCGTACACGAAGGCGTGTCTTCTTGCTTAGAATGCATTAGAATGGTCTTCAAATCGTGTTGCGGAATCTGTTATTAGTTATTGTTTGTTTAGTTCTCTCTCACTGTGTGCAAAACTAGATCAACAAGACCTCTAGTATTCAAAACATTACAAACCATTTCAAACTGCTGAATTTGTGCAGTTATAATGTTTCTCTAAATATTTCTTTTGCCATTAGCACATACTAATGATAAAGCTAGAAAAGAATAGCGCAAATTCTGGAGGTTTCCTATTTAAAAAACAAAAAGCTGTGTCTCCTAGAACTTTGAAATCGATTTTCATAGGCAATGCTCGATACTATTCGAATTATTAAGAACTAGTCGATCCGCGGCGTAGCATACGATGCTATTTTGCAAGGCCGGCCATAGCCCTAGGACACTGCAACCCATGAGAGCGCAGTGGGCCCCGCACTTTCATAGGCCCCACGCTAATTCTAAGGGATGCGGGGGTGGGGCTTGGTCTCTTTAAGGGCCCATGCATTTAGACATTTAACATCATGGCATGAGATAATGTACTTAATGAATATACAAGTCAACTCATTCTGGTACAAATCTTGTACACGTTATTTCTCCCACATCCCATTCTCGGATCAAGCTGAAATTTAGCACATTGTTCCTAACATAACGTGAATCGATAAACATATTACCAATTATTAAACTAATTACTGATAATTACTTACTTTTTAAATATCGTAAACGGGAAATAAATCTCACAGCATTGAGATACATGGGTTGTACATGTGGATTTCCTCTCCCCGCACAACCTTTTTTTTAAAGATTTTTTTTTTTTTTTTAAATTTTGCTTGTTTCTGGTACTGTTTCTCGTAAAACGATATTGGCGAGCTCCGAAGACCTTATGATTTGGCTTTAAAGGTTTAGCTTGCATTTTTTTTGGACAGAAGTTAGCAGGTTATCGTGGGGCCAGTAATGCGTAGAAGGTATAATACAAATGTACTGTTCATTATAAAAGTTGAAGCACTAAAACGAGTCATTTCTTTCTCGACATGTTCAAAATTGTCTGTCTGGCATTTTACGTCTCGAGAGACGATCTTTTCCCTTTGCAACTTGTCACGTATTACAAATTGAATTCTACTTTTAAATGGCTTGCCTAGGGGAACGTGACAATAGAAAAAGGTAGTTGTGTCACTTATCTTAAGTCTGAATTTAATCAGAGACTTACAATGAATAACAAAAAAAAAATGACACAAGAAATCGGAAGGTAAAATATCAACTTAATGTTTAATCATAATATAACTCAATACAAAATGGAAGGGTTGACCAAAACCCTTTTACAAAAATGGCATGTAAAAATATTACAATACAAGAGTTTGAAAATATAATTACAAATACAAGCAAGGCCTTGAAAAAAGAAAAATCTTAACTTACACGATCAATTGGTATACCACGCACGGGTCACGCAATGTCTCCGCTATTCTGTCTCACGGCTGTCTCCGTATGTCTGTCCGTCAACGTTACGCGGGCGGTCTTTATATAATCTACCGCGCGTCGATCTCAAGACAAATCTAGTAATTTCTAGAACCAAATAAGTCATCAATTTCCCAGATCTAGAACGCTCTTCAAAGAGACAGAAGAAAAAAAAAACACCCTCCTTTCAACCAGAGGTACACACATAGGTCAAGGACCGGTCACTGTCTGTGTGGCTTGACTCACCGTGAAAAATAAAATAAAAAAACTTATTACACAAGGGGCAGACAACCTACAGGTCAAGAAAAAAAAATAGTATCTAGGTAACAATGCCTAGATACGTAACACCTCCCTCCTAAAAATAAAAAGTTTACATTTCCACGAAATGGAAAGCTTTTTAGAATAATTACAAAAATGATATTTACATTACAGAATGTATTTATCATGATATATATAAAAAAAAATATACGTCAAAATACTTTTTACAATCTAGATAAGGCATCGGCGATAACATTTTCGCTGCCTTTTATGTGTTTAAGATCTAGGTTGTACTCTTGTAAAAATAAACTCCACCTGAGAAATCGTTGGTTCTTGCCAGACATTTTGTGGATAAATGTAAGGGGATTGTGGTCAGTAAATACAACCAGTGGCCATCTGGACCCACTGATATAAAAATCAAAGTGTTGTATAGAAAGAATCAACCCAAGACATTCTTTTTCCACAGTAGAATAATTTCTTTAATGTCTATTAAATTTCTTGGAAAAGAAACAAATAGGGTGCTCTACTTGGAAATTATCTTCTTGGTAAAGGACTGACCCAACACCTGTGTCACTGGCGTCAATAGCTAACCTAAAAGGTTTTCCGAAGTCAGGAGCCATCAAAATGGGGGAGCTAGATAACATCTGCTTAATTTGGTTAAAGGCTTTCTGACATTCATCCGTCCAAGTAAATCGGACGTTCTTTCTCAGGAGGTTTGTTAAAGGACTGGCAATGACAGAAAAATTTTCGCAAAACTTTCTATAATATCCAGGCATTCCCAAAAATCTTCGGAGTTGTTTCCGATCAGCAGGGATAGGGAAAACTTGGATAGCTTCTACTTAGGCCATTACAGGTTTCACCTGGCCTTGTCCTACAATATGGCCTAAGTATTGGATGGAAGCCTGGCAAAAATCACTCTTACTCAGGTTTACAGTAATTTTTGCATGTAAAAGTTTAGTAAAAAGACAATGCAGTTGTTTACAATGGCTAGAAAAATCTTGGCTAAAAATTACTACATCGTCTATGTATGCGTGGCAATTCTCCATGTCAGCAAGCAGGGCATTTATCATTCTCTGGAAAGTGGCAGGAGCATTCTTCATGCCAAATGACATCACTTTGTATTGGTACAGACCATCAGGGGTGACAAAGGCGGAGATTTCCTTTGCCCTATCAGTCAGGGGAACCTGCCAATAACCTGAAAGTAGGTCTATTTTGGTGATGTACTTAGCTTCACCAATACGATCTATGAGATCGTCTATCCTAGGGATAGGAAACGAATCGGTCTTTGTTACAGCATTTACCTTACGGTAGTCTGTACAAAAACGATAAGTCTTGTCCTGTTTAGGTATCAAGACACATGGGGAGCTCCAGCTACTGGAACTTGGTTCAATGAGGTCATTTTCAAGCATATACTTGATTTCTGACCTAAGTATGGCAAGTTTTTCAGGGTTGACCCTGTAAGGATGCTGCTTGACTGGAGTAGCCTCGCCAATATCTACATCATGCATTATAACATTAGTCTGTTTTGGTACATCAGAAAAAATGTCATTAAATTCATTAATGAGTTTCATGATAACTGGCCTTTCTGTCGAAGACAGATGAGTCAGTTTTACATCCAAATTCTGTAATACAAAAGAATTAGGTATTTTGTATTGTCCAAATTTCTCCTTTACAATATCATCATCAATAGGAGAAACATGGCTATTTGAACAACTTTTTACTGTATTTAAAACACAATTACTCTTCTCTGAGTGATCTGGCCGAGATACATAAGGCTTCAGCATGTTTATGTGACATAGCTGAGTCTTTTTCCTACGGTCAGGGGTTTTGATTGTGTAATTGAGGTCACTAATTTTGGTCTCAATTTCATAGGGACCAAAGTATCTGGCTTGCAAGGGTTGACCTGGTATGGGCAAAAATACAAGCACCTTATCCCCGGGAGAAAATTCTCTAACACGGGCCTTTCTATCATACCAGCGTTTCATGCTGGATTGGGTGTTTTGTAAGTTATTTTTGGCCAGAACACAAGCATCATAAAGTCTAGTTTTAAACTTACTTACATAGTCTAAAAGTCCTTCAGTGGCTGTTGGTGACAACAAAGTCTCTTTTATACATTTCAAGGGACCGCGCACCGAATGGCCAAAGACTAAGTCAAAAGGGCTGAATCCCAACGATTCCTGGACGGATTCACGGGTTGCAAACAGCAGCATGTGGATTCCTTCGTCCCAGTCTTTTTCGTGCTCAAAGCAATAGGTTCGGATCATGTTCTTGAGAGTCTGATGGAATCGCTCAAGAGCGCCTTGCGACTCGGCATGATACGCACTCGACATGCAGTGTTTGATGCCTAACTGAGTCATGCCTTGCTTGAAAAGATTGGCCGTGAAATTCGTTCCTTGGTCCGATTGGATGGGCTTTGGTAGACCAAATAGAGTAAAGAACTTGATTAAGGCCTTTACAATGTTTGATGCTTTTATGTTCCTTAGAGGAATAGCCTCAGGAAAACGAGTTGAAGCACACATAATGGTCAACAGGTATTGGTTGCCAGCTTTTGTCCTTGGGAGAGGACCAACACAGTCAATAAGTACTCTGCTGAAAGGTTCTTCAAAGGCTGGAATCGGCTTCAGAGGAGCAACAGGGATCTTTTGATTTGGCTTGCCAACCATCTGGCAGGCATGACAGGATCGGCAGTACTGGATGACATCTTTCTTCAAACGTGGCCAGAAGAAGTGTGACATAATCTTGTGGTATGTCTTGTGGATGCCGAGATGACCTGACATTGGTGTGTCATGAGCCAGATTCATGATGTACGCTCGGTATCTTTCTGGTAACACGATTTGATGGCATATTCTCCATTCTTCTTCGTTGGATGCGTATGGAGGTTTCCATTTCCTGAAGAGCATATCATCTTGGATGTAGTAGCACGTTGATGCTAGCTCTGCCTCTTGTGATGTCATTGCGGTTTCTCGGAGTTTGGCGAGCTCTGGATCCTTCTTTTGGTCCTCAATCAACTGTTTTCGAGTTGATGCCGGCTTTTCAGAATTTGGCATTGGTTCTTCTTCAAGAGAAGCAAAGAATGTGGTGCTCAAGTCCACATCATCATGGTTACTGTTGGCCTTCATGACGTTCTCTTCTTGAGATGCTTTCAACCTCATTGCCCTTGTTACTGCACACGCTGGATATAACTCTAGGTCTTCCTCGGGTGTGGCAGATAAGTCGGGTGTTTGAGTGACGATGGGTTCGGCTATCACCTTTCCACCTGCTAAGTCATTGCCTAACAGCAACGAGATGCCTTCCAATGGTAATGTTGGTCGGACACCTACAACAACCGGTCCAGTAATGAGATTTGACTTTATGTCGATTAGATGTAGAGGCACATCTATACATCCAAGCTCTACGCCTCGTAACAGGATGCTCTTCCCAGTCGATGATGATTTTGACAAGGGCAAGATACCCTCTAAAAGTAACGATTGTGAGGCACCTGTGTCTCTCAAAATGGTGATAGGTCGTAGACTTGTAGAATCACCGGGTAGTGATACGAATCCTTCCGAAATGAAAGGCTTAAAATCCTCTAATAAAACATCAATTTTGGTTGATGCAGACTGGACTTGGGTCGAACTCTCGCTGGAGTCATTGACATCTCTAGGAGACGCAGTGGAAAAACTCTTTCTTGAGTCAGTAGAACATCTTTTGGATGTATTTGGAGAACTCTTGATGGAGTCATTGGAACATCGGGGTGATGTCTTATGGGAACTCTGGATAGAGTCATGGGAACATCGGGATGATGTATTATGGGAACTCTGGATAGAGTCATTGGAACATCGGGGTGATGTATTATGGGAACTCTGGATAGAGTCATGGGAACATCGGGGTGATGTACTAGGTAAACTCTTGTTTGAGTAATTGGAACATCGGCTTGATGTATTTGAAAAACTCTTGTTTGAGTCATTGGAACATCGGCTTGATGTATTTGAAAAACTCTTGTTTGAGTCATTGGAACATCGTGGAGACATTTTCGGAGAGTCTTGTACAGTCAATACATTTGAAACAGGTGGTGTCGAGGTATTCTTGATATGACTTGATGATGAGGGAGTAAACCTCGACGACCACTGTACTGTGCAAGCGCTGACTTTTGAAGGAGCTTTTTCGTTTCTCTTCCTCAATTTCCAGCAATCGTCAATTTTATGGCCTTCTCGTTTGCAGTAGGAACAAGTAGCTTTACTTGTAGTAGGTTTTCTGTCATTTGTACTGCTGTTCTTGATGGAGTTGCTAGCAGTGGACTCAGGCTGTTTGACTTGTTTTGGCTTGACATCCGTCGTATACTTGGCAAATTGATGTGATATTATATAATCGTCTGCCAACACTGCAGCCTTGTGCACATCTTCCTCGCCACGATCAGCTATATGCGTACGGACGTCCAGCCGCACACAACTCTTGAACTCTTCCATCAGCATTAGGTTCTTGAATTTTGCAAAGTCGATGCCGATTTCCCTGGAAGTGAGCCATTTCTCAAAGCGTCGCTCCTTTTCCCGCAGGAATTCTACATGGGTTTGGCCATCCGATTTGCGACAATCCCTGAACTGCTTTCGGTAGGCTTCCGGAACAAGTTCATATGCCTTAAGAATTAAGGCCTTAACAACATTATAATCTTTTTGTTGTTCAATGGTCAAAGAACAAAATACCTCTGCAGCTCTACCAGTCAAAACTGTTTGCAGCAAAGTGGGCCACAAAGTTTCAGGTACATTAAAATTTTTCACAGCAAGTTCAAATTGTGGAAAATAATTGTCAATTGTGGCTTCATTAAAGCGTGGAATTATTTTCAAAAATTTTATTGCTTCAGCAGTATGACTGGCAGGGGAAGAATCTGGTCTTACATTAGCAGCTAACTCTAATTTTTTAAACTCTATTTGTAATTTCATTTCCATTTCTTTCTGCTCTCTAGCCGCTGCAAGCTCTAATTCTTTTTGTTTAATTTCTCTCTGCTCTCTAGCCGCTGCAAGCTCTAATTCTTTTTGTTTAATTTCTTTCTGCTCTCTAGCCGCTGCAAGCTCTAATTCTTTTTGTGCGGCCTGTTGTTTAATTTCCTTCTCTTTTAAAGCTAACTGGGCTTCTATTTCCATTTGTTTTAATTTTATCTGAAGTTCTAAATCTGATTTACCCTCATCGGGTCTAAGGGTTTCTAAAAGGTCTTCAGAAAATACTTCCTCGTCTACATAATGGATTACAATGTTATCTCTGATTTCTTGTTTAAGGGCATTTGATTTTATTTTTAACCCTAACTGTTTAGAAATAAGGACCAGTTCCTTCCTAGTACAAGCATCAAGCTCTTCCACAGAGGGATTTGCAAGAAAAACCTGAATATCCATGACTAACTAACAACTATCAAGCAAAAAAAATGTATACAATGTAAATATACAGTACAAAATCAGTACAACAAAAAACCTTAAGAGAGTTTGGTCAATACTATTGATACTTTACTTCCGACTCTTTGACACAAAAAAAATTTTTTTTGTTAAAGTCAACTTCGCCTTTACAAAATTACTCAAGTAAGACGAAAATAGGTTCAGAAAAATATCCGGGACGAAAGCCCTCAAACTTCTTTTCGTCACGTATTACAAATTGAATTCTACTTTTAAATGGCTTGCCTAGGGGAACGTGACAATAGAAAAAGGTAGTTGTGTCACTTATCTTAAGTCTGAATTTAATCAGAGACTTACAATGAATAACAAAAAAAAAATGACACAAGAAATCGGAAGGTAAAATATCAACTTAATGTTTAATCATAATATAACTCAATACAAAATGGAAGGGTTGACCAAAACCCTTTTACAAAAATGGCATGTAAAAATATTACAATACAAGAGTTTGAAAATATAATTACAAATACAAGCAAGGCCTTGAAAAAAGAAAAATCTTAACTTACACGATCAATTGGTATACCACGCACGGGTCACGCAATGTCTCCGCTATTCTGTCTCACGGCTGTCTCCGTATGTCTGTCCGTCAACGTTACGCGGGCGGTCTTTATATAATCTACCGCGCGTCGATCTCAAGACAAATCTAGTAATTTCTAGAACCAAATAAGTCATCAATTTCCCAGATCTAGAACGCTCTTCAAAGAGACAGAAGAAAAAAAAAACACCCTCCTTTCAACCAGAGGTACACACATAGGTCAAGGACCGGTCACTGTCTGTGTGGCTTGACTCACCGTGAAAAATAAAATAAAAAAACTTATTACACAAGGGGCAGACAACCTACAGGTCAAGAAAAAAAAATAGTATCTAGGTAACAATGCCTAGATACGTAACAAACTTCTTGTGTGACTAAAGAGGCCAATCCTTGATTCACAGCTGAAGGTCGCAGGTTAGGCATATGTGATCATCAGGCGCCGTTGCATTTTCATCTTTCTTTCTGCTTATGTTGTGTATGACATCTGCAATTCGAAACCCTTTCTTTATGCTCTCTCTCCATGTGGATCTGTCCAGTGCCACCTCTTCCCAGTTGCCAGTGTCGATTTTGAAGAGTTTCATGTAGCGTTTGCATATATCTGTATACCGTAAAAGTGGGCGACCAGCGGCTCTCTTGCCTTCTATTAGATCGCCATACAGAATGTCTTGTGGAAGTCGAACTACTGCTGCTGATAACAGAGCGGATGTCCTGGCACCATGCTCTTCGTAGCACTTCCTCATTGGTTATCTTATCTTGCCACCTTATTTAAAAGATCCGCCTTAGGCAACGGAGGTGGAAAACATTCAGCTTTTTTTTCCTGCCATGAGTAGGTTGACCATGTTTCACTTCCGTACAGCAAGGTGCTCAACACACAGGTCCGGTAGACAGCAATATGTTGTCCCAGACTCTTTTCTGCAATTGTGACAAGGTGGCCATTGCTTTGGCTATCCTGTTGTTTATGTCTTTATCCAGTAGAGTATTGTTGGATATGATGGAGTCGAGATAGCAAAAGTGATCCACAATTTCTAGTGGTTGGCCATTAATGTTTACTTGAGGTGCAGTATTTGTGTTCTCAACTAGTATCTTAGTCTTGCTTTGACTAATATTTAGGCCGAACTTCTGGCAAGCAGCAGATCGTGTAAACCAGGGACTGCAGCTGAATATCAGAATCAGCCACAATAGCTGCATCATCAGCATACAGGAGTTCCCTGACGAGTAGCTTCCTAACCTTGGTTTTTGCCCGCAGCCTTAATACATTAAATAGTTTTCCACAGGATCTTGTATGGAGAAACACACCTTCGTTGATGTCGTTGTACGCATAATGCAGTAGACAGGAGAAGAATATGCCAAACAGAGTTGGTGCGAGCACACATCCCTGCTTGACACCACTGCATTCCTCAAAAGGTGCTGTTCAAGATGAAAGTAAAATAAATTAATTATAACTCAATTCATGATTATTCATGTGTTTCAACACTAAAGCTTGGAACTCTAGTTAAGTCTCCATAAACCAAATATAAGCTTCTTTTTAACTCTCTCCCTCCTAATCGACGATACCATCGTTTATTTGACTACATTAAATTAAATTAATGTTTAATTTTATAATTTGACTTTTTTTTATATAAAAAGAGCATGCTTTAATTTTATATCAAGTACAACATTTTCTGATAACAAACAACAAAGCTATTGTACAGGGGTAGTGAAATAGTAATGAGCGAAATGAAGAATTCCTTCGAAACGTGGAAAAATAATTACGGAGAGAAAGAGTTAAAACATGGAGATTATAAAATTATTGTTTAATGAGACATACTCAGTCTTCTGACACACACACACACACATACATTGTGGGTCAGATAATTCCAGATCAAACTGATCGCAAAGTGTATCAAAAGTTTGGAACAGAATCTTTGCTAAAGATAGGATCAAGGAGAGAGCAGTGTATCGACTGTCCGCGTGCTGTGATAAAACGAGGCTGATCGTCTGCTGGGGTCGCGCCGTCAGCCTCTCGCACTAAGCCGTGTTTATACCCGAGCTCTTTTAGCTTGGAAAGGAGCGGGGTGGTGAGAGGAAATGGGAGGGGGGGGGAGTGTAAAACATCCTCTTGAGAAAGAAGGGAAGGTCGTGGAGGGGCGAGGTGTGAAATGAAAGTGAGGAAGAAAAAAAATGAGGCGGGTAGATGGGGGGGGGGGGGTGAACTAAATCTAGCTCTTCTCTAGAAGAACGTTTATTTTACATTCTAACCCCTGGACATGTCTGCCAGGGCCCCGGGGCCCTCCATTTGTTGACACAGATGTTGTTTGACTGCAGTGGAGGACTCCGGTTACGCTAACCCCTTTTTTCCCCCCTCTCATCTCTCCTCTTTTTCTGGTTTGTATCATCCCCCCCTCCCTGCCTTATTTGTCGAAGCAGACTGTGAGTGTAACGGTATGGTCAGGTGCGTGGGGGAAAGGGGAGGGGGGGGGGAAGGTGGAGAAAAAAAACATTCCCGGAATAGGGGAAGCATCAGGCGTATCTAGAAGTACAGGACACTCCTTGATGGTCATTACTGACCTTTCGAGTAGCGGCTGGTTGGGAATGGGGGCGGGTGTGGGGGGGGGGGCATAAGTTTGAAAACTGAGCTGACCCCATGTGGTGCTGACCCCCAAGTGGAGTCCCCGCAAATTAAAATAGGGACGTTGTATCGAGTGACCTTTAGAGATGACCCCCCACCCCTCTTCCCGTACACCCATTGTACTGGTCAGGAGACATTATCCACTTACGAAGACACACCGTTTAGGAACTTTAGATAGAACATGGCGTTGTCTGAAAATCGTCAACAACTAATTGAATTCAGATATTGTTATATTGGACAGTTCAAGCAAGTGTAGGCTATTAGAAATGAGGTGTACATAGATTGGGGTGTAGTTCTATCAGCTATTTAAATATAACAACACGACCACTCTTGGATGGTTATTTTTCATATTTAAAGCAGTGGCGTAGTTAGGGTATGGGGAGGAGGGGGAGATTTTGAAAATGAGTGTTTTTACATTAAATATTAAATATTACGCAAAATGCAAAGGCCCCCAAAGAGGTCAAGCCCCCGGGGCCCCTAAACGTTGGGAAATTTCTAGCTACGCCCCTGATTTAAAGAATATGTTTATAGCATCCTGAGCTCTCATATCTTAAAAGTTACAGTTGTTCCGTTAAAACAGGGGCTCTCAACCTGTGACTCGCGACCTCCTTGGGGTCGCCTTATACCTCAGGATTTTTTGTCTGTTCATCATTGAAAGTTTCTTTTGTCCATTTGAACGTGTAACCAGCAGATTTGAACCGTACTTGGTATTCAAACTATTTCATATCCCATTCTGTTGAGCTTGTGTTGCGCATTCTTCTTCCATTTCCAAGAACAAAGGTTTTCCAGTTTGTTAGTTATTAAGTTCCAATGGACCTCATTCACCAATCGTAAACAAACAATATTTTGCCACGTGGTTCTCTATATCTTCTATACAAATTACGATCTAAATTTAATACATTGTGGCTGTCACGTGACTTTTTTTTTGTTCAATATGATCACGTGACTAAATGTTGTTTGTTTACGATTGGTGAATGAGGTCCATTCAGAAGCAGACGTGATGATGCAGAAGGTGACATTCGTTGTGCTACTGATTTCCTGATCTGGGGGAACAGAAACAAGCTCACTGGACACTGACCTTCGCACTACCACTGGCGTGTTTGTAAATACTGTCCAAACAATATTTCTGTAACAATGTGGTTTACTGTATCAAAGATTGTTATCCATACCTCACCATATTTGTCAAATTGTCACTTAAAGGGAAACTCCGATGGTTTTGACAATTTTTGATATAATATGTGTTTTGGTTGACAGATAATGAATATATTCTTTTTTTTTTTTTTTAATTTGCAATAATAACTTAGTCATTGATGTTTTTCCGACGTAATTTTCCTGCGCATCCAAAACAGTCAGACATTCACCGGGTTTCTATGTGACGTCACAAAGGTGTTTTAATCTATTGACTTATTGTTTAACTGGAGACCATACAGCAAAGTTTACATTCTCGTAAAAGAAATATATCTTGGTCTATGCAGTTTGATATAGGATCTTGTAAGCAAAGAAAAAATGCGTATTAAAAGTAGATTTACATGCTTTACATGGCAGTCTGTATTGTCTCGCCAGACCACTCTACACACATCAAACACTATCGCTTAGTTGTCTTGTCATGACCGACTACACGTAGTCTCGACTAGCCTTACACTGACCAGTTTGTTCGAATCAGTCAGACACACGATCTATTTACTTCTTGGGATAGGGAGAGGCTTAGATGAAAATGTTACTTTTTTTTCTCGAGTTGGTTATCCTAATGCTTTTGGATCTATCTATACATGTTTATATATATAACTGTATCATAGCTCTGGACTAGGCCGTCACTAAGTCTAATACCCTAACAGCCACTGTAAGAATCAAGCGATACGATTGGTTAAATCAAGTTTCTCTTTCAGTATTGTTTAGGGAAGTGACGCGTGAAATAACTTAAAACAAAATCTCAAGGAATCCCGTTTTTTTTTGAGATGTCAAGAATTTACTGACTAATTTATTAAATATAAAATTTCTAAGCATTTAAATAAAAAATGATATAATGTTTACTATTACAACTTTTTACGCAGAATTTAAATATGTCAATAACTCAAATTTGAAAAACTATCGGTGTTTCCCTTTAAGTATGCAACATTTATGTTGTGAATAGGCAATAAAAAAGTAAATAAATGCAAGTCTGAATAATAACCCCCCTTTTTTTTTTAAAATTTTTATTATTAGGAAAGAGTATCCGTTGTGGCCGCCGCCTATTTGGAAATTATATTAGGGAGTCGCGGAACAAAAAAGGTTGAGAACCGCTGCTTTAAAATATATTAGATGAGTTCCAAGCGCATCATATTTTCTTTTCCGTATGTTAACCTAGTCATGCATGTTAATTAGAGACAAACTCTGCTAAATGATTGGATTTCCTGGCAGATTCAGGCAAATCATTCCATGTTCTTATGGCACTAGGGAAGAAGGAAAATGTGTACGAATTTATTTTATCACATGGTTTAGTATTTTATTAGCCGCCTCCGAAAGAGGAATAGCAGCTATTAGGTTTGTGTGGCCTGTCTATGCCTGCGGCTCGTTTATATCAAATAAACTAGAAAAGACCCTATATAGAAAATCCGAAATCATATTTTTAGACCTTTCAAAGTTCTGAAGCAACGACTACTTGTTTTTCTTTTCTGAAAGCGAAAGTGTATCATTAAATTTTTTAAAGAATGCAAGTAGTTTTTTTTTGTTCATAAAAATACATAATTTTTTACAATGATTCACTACTAATAGTACAAAGACCCACGGGTGACTAAAGGAGGGTCATATTGCAGTATATTTCAACAATATTTATGCTTTCGTTATTTTCTTTAAACAAATGTTTAAAAGAATATTTATATTACTAAATTTAGTGTGTTCTGTCCTAGATATTTCTTACATTTTAAATAAAAAGTTTACTTTTGTTTTTAATGTGAAAGAATGTATTTAATATGCATATAAGTCGAACATAATTTAAAACCACATTTACTTTGCAGCGTTTCATATTATACACTTGCACTGCAATATTACAAACACATTGAACTAAACGAAAATGTTTCTTCCTTTGAAAACGTGAATGAGAGATTGGCCCCTTAAGAAAACAATCAATCAGTTAATCATTGAATAACATCAGATAAGCCAGGTTCACGTTGAACTATATCTTCTCAATCGTCAGTTCACTGAATACATATCAATATTAACAATAATAAGATTAATATATTCTCGCATTTGAGACCAAAAGAAAATCCGCACCCGAGGACAGAAGCAGATGTCGAAAAGAAAATCTTAATCGACTACCGGCGGACAATGGTTATGCTTGCCCTGGATGTGGCAAAATATGTAGGTCACAGATGGGGCTGCGTAGCCACAGGAAATGCTGCATTCCTCATTAATCTTCGGACTCGCATCTCCTATTATGTGATATCAAGTGTCAGTTGGCCTAATAATATAATATAATAATATAATAATATAATAATATAATAATATTATGATAATATAATATAATAATATAATAATATAATAATATAATAATATAATATCGGCAAAACCTTAAAAACGTATACGTGTCTTCTTTTGTAGTGTCGCAGACAGGGTTGTGGTTCTTGATAGTTTTCAATTCATGGTTCTTCCCGGACAGACACAGACAAGAAAGAGAACAAGTAGGACAACTTAATTTGTAGCTCCTGAAGGCTTCGTGCCCCGTACTATCCCTGTCCAGCAGGCTATTCTATATGAAACAATGTTTTGTTTGACATGTTTCTGATGTTTCTTTAGAATTTAAGATTAATCCATCCTAGACCAAACCTCCCACAGGGCGGCGGCGAGCAGGGTTCGAACCCTGGAGTATCGAAACGATATATCACACTGCCACACACACATTCGTCTTCTTCTTCGTTCTCATTTTTACATGTCGGAGAGTTCAGAGTTCAGATCAGTAATCGTATATCTGAGATGAACCGCGCAGTGGTTTCCAGATCAGGCAGTTCTCCGTATAGTTTTTGTTCTATAGGAGGGTTTTGGGGCCAGAGTCTTGTTCGGGCCTTTGAAGGACATGGTCAGCATTCTATGCTGATGCTCCTCAAGGGCAGGTTTTGCTCGTTCCGACTTTAAGGTTCCGGAAATATGTTGTCTCATTCTGTTGAGTCCAGTTCTGAGTCAAAAATTATGCGCTGGTCATGTAGAGATATCTTATAATAGGCGTCCATTGTCTTGTAATTGGGATGTGAGCTGATCCAATTTTCATTTATTCTACACTCTATTATTTTCATCATTTATTCTGGGTAGAGAGGAATTTTCATTTGTTTGTTCATTCTTCCATTTTTGGCCAGTATCTATGTGTGTACTGTCTCTGCATAAATTGGAAGGCGCGTGGCGGCTTGTCTCTTGATACTCTGTTACAGATGGCTTTTGTTGGAAAACTTCGGTTGCCAATACTATCACTGCATCTCAGGATTTTGTGATTTTACCATCACAAAAGATATACAAGACACCGATAGCAAAGGCAAACAGACACAAACACTCTTTTGTTCCCCTGGCAATCAAATAATTAAATAGGAACAATCTGATATAAACTTTGTCACATGTAAATTATGAGTGAGTCTGGTGTGAATGCACATTTTGGTTTCTTATAGTTATAATGTTTTTTGTTTGGTGTAATGCACAAATTGTAAGACAAATTTCCATGCAGACAATAAAGATTATTATTATTATTATTATTATTATTATTATTGTTATTATTATTATTATTATTGTTATTATTATTATTATTATTGTTATTATTATTATTATAAAAGAACGAGTATTCATTCTCTGGCGAAGCCAGGGTCGAGTTTCGTTAAAGGGAAACAAAATTCATCGTAGTCCCTTTATCAGTTTCCACCGAGGAATTTTCTGGTGATGTGGCAGGTCTGCAGAAGTACCGCCCTCTGACAGGCAACGAGAATGTTCCTAGGAATGCCAAGGGCCTTGAAGGTATCTGTGAGGTCAGTTGTTATTATTCCCTCGGTTGATATGACAATGGGGTAAATTGTTATTTTAGATAATTTCCATAAACTCTTAATCTCCAAGCCAAGGTTTCCATATTTTCGTTGTTTCTCCAGCTCAGTTTTTTTTTTAAATTATGAGATAGTGGTACGCAATGTCAATAATGGTAGCGGCCTTTTCTTTTTTTTTTATCGATGAGCAGCAGATCAGGGCGATTAAAATCTACCGTTTTGTCAGTCAAAATAGGCCTATCCCACTACAGTAGATGATCTGTAGACTCGAGAACCTCTTGTGGTGAGTATTTATAATATGGAGGAGCATCCTTACCGATCAAATTGTGTGTCAAAGCCTAGTGCTGGTGTATTAGCTTTGCAACTTGGTTATGGCGACTTAGGTAGGCAGATTCCGATAGGGCTGAACATCCCGCCATTATGTGTTCAACTGACTCATCCACATTTTCGGCATTTGTCAACAATATTGAGTTTTAGGATATGTTTCTCGTAATTTTTTGTTCTAATTACTCTGTCCTGTATTGCTGTGACAAAGTCTTCAGTTTCAGGGTAAAGATGACCTGCTATTAGCCATGCTAAGGAAGCAGCCTTGTCAATGTTGTCCCCATGTAATAAAGCCGGGAATTTTCCGTGGAGTGTTTTTTCTTCCATTGGCGAATCTCATGCCCGACGTCGTCCAAACCGACATTAATATCAACATTGTTTAGGTTCAGAGGGGTTGCATCATAGTCATATTTGCGTAGGAAGGAAACTAGTTCATTGCTGGAGGCGGGCAGTTTTGATCGTATTTTGGAAACTTGCGTCTTACACAGTTTGAAGATGTTCTGCAATCCACGGCCTCCATCCTTCCGGGGCAGGTATAGCCTTATGGTGGAGGACTTGGGGTGTAAACATCGGAATTTGGTTAATAGTTTCCTCGTGACTTTGCCAATGTCATGTAGGTCGTTATCTGTCCATTTGATGACACCGAACGTGTAGAGGAGCACTGGGACGGCCCAGCTATTTATTGCCGTGATGAGATTATTGCCAGACAGTTTTGTGTTGAGAATTTTATTTACTCTCTGATGTGTTTGCCAAGAAAGTCCTCTTTTAATTTTTTATGGTTTATCTTGGCATTCTGGTTTATTCCAAGATATTTATAAAGGGAGGCAGAGTTCAGTTCTTCGATGCCTTCAAATGCAATGTTGGTGTTGGCTGCCTTGCCCTTTTTTATGCTTATCGTACCACACTTATCCAAGCCAAAAGACATGCAGATATCGCCACTCACGCGTTTTACTGTTTTAATTAAGGTGTGTAACTTTTGCTCGTTCTCTGCATATAGCTTTAAATCATCCATGTATAACAGCTGAGACACAGACTTTGTACATTTAGTGTCAACCCTAAAACCGTTTGTAGTGCCATGAAGTAATTTAGATAGTGGGTTAATAGCTAGGCAGAACGAGAAAGGAGATAGAGAGTCTCCCTGGTATATACCCCTTCTTATGTGCACAGAACCTAGTCTATCATGATTAAGGTGTAGACTTATCTTCCAATTATCCATACAGACTTTCAGTAGTTGTTTTATTCTTGGGTTGATTCTATGAATTTCCAGGGTTTTCAACAGCCAATCATGCGAACTGAATCGAATGCTTTTTTGTAGTCGATGTAGCACATGTGTAAATTTCTCTTTCTTCTATTAGCTTGGTGCAATATTATACCATCTATAGTTAGCTATAATTTACATCTCATCGACTCTTCAATGCAATCTTGTTGTTCCTCTGCTAGTAGCTTATTATTATTATTATTATTATATAGCATAAGGTCAAGGGTTTCATAATGTTGTAGCTCGGATGTATCGAACGACTTGAATCGGTTCTTTCAAGTTTCTTTCGATATGAGGGTTTGCTGAACCACTTGCTTGTAGAGTAGCACATTGCCTCGGTGATTGCAATGCCACGTTTGAGATAACAGTCTTTGAGGTTATCTATGGCACGAATTGTTTTTTCGTTCAAGTTAAAATTTGACAGATGTCTCACAGATACGAGAACTTGTGACATGAAAACTAGTGGCTACGAAAGGAATGCTATGATATAATCTTTACCCGATTCCTTCATGACGCTCAAGAGCTTTTCTCGAGATAGGGATGTCATTTGGCACTCATGGGGATATATTTGTCATCTAAGGGGCAGGTTGTTTGCCTGCGTGTCTTTCAGAGTGTGACATGGCTCTGTTGAAGTGACACTTTTTTCGACAAATTTCCTGGCACCCTTACCGCCACTCCATTGCAGCGATATCATTTCTCCCCAAAGACCGCTTTAATAACAGCGCCGTGTCGTCGCAAAGACGATGTAATGTTTGCATTTATCACTCGTTGCCTAGACCTAGATGTGATACCAAGGACACCCCGTTGCTCTGGTAACCGTATACTAAAGAGAAAGGGATTGGTGGCCGAGCGGTAGAAACAAGTTATATACCTATCAAAAGGGCCATGAGTTCGAGTCCCGGCTAAGGAGAAGGTGTGGTTGCTTACAAGGCAGCACGAAACCTTGTCCCGGATGCCCCGCCCCCTCCTCCTCAAGTCCACAAAAAGAAATTATAGCATTAAAGATGGCGCTGTATAGATATAAAAGAAAAACAAGAAAAACAACGAAAAAATTACTTTAAAAAACAAACAAACAAAGTTTATACGAAGTGTAGATGTATCGATTAGTTTGGATCAGTCCTGTAATTAAATTTTTATTAGATCTAGATCAACAACAATAAGTCTGTGCGATTGATAATATTGTTACCAATTGTTTTTGTTTAGTGCTATTATATGGTTTTAGCTTTTCCAATTCGCTTTGATGGGGGGGGGGGGGGGATAGTAAGGGATATCTGGGTGTATTTGACCGCAATCATTTTGAAAAAAAAAAGGAGAGGGGTACGACCTGGATTCGAACTCATGCCTCTAGTTTCTCAAGACGGCATTCTTAGCAGTGGCGTCACTAGGCAGGTGCGGGGGTGCGGTCCGCACCGGGTGACATCCATCCTAGTGACGCCACTGATTCTAAGCACTTCTAGTGAAGTACTTTTGACTAGAGAAGATTGTATAGCTATGTATTGTTTGTTTCAAGCGGCAACCTTTAAAGGGGACTAATTCAGCTTATACCACCACATCATTCAAGTACAATTCTTTCCCTTGTTCGAGATACCAAACGAAACAATTAATTACCAATATTTAATTAACTAATTGATTAATTAAAAAAAAATATTCTTGTGTTGTCAGTTAAAAGAAATAATTGTGCAAAATTTCAGCTTGATCCGAGGTTGGGTGTCTGAGAAATAAAGTGTACAAGCTTTTTACCAGACAGACAGAGTGAGTTGATATAAGCTTTGTAAAAATGCTGACACAACGGACCAATAAATTAAAACATATGTGGTCCATGAATTGAACGAGTCTGGCTTTAGAAGGAAGCAAAGGAGAGTTTGATTAAACTCATCGCATCACGTGACTACAGTGCACTTAGATTCAACCGTTTCATTGTATCCAGAGATCTTAACTCTTTCTCTCCTAACTGACGATACCAGCGTTGATTCCACCAGAATGTGGTAAATAATTACGGAGAGAAAGAGTTAATAACAAAGGCAAAGACATTAACCAGGACGGTAGCAAAGACTCGAAGCTGTTTTGTGTCTTGGGAGACGATCTACTCCTTTTGCTCCATTAAGATTAAGACTTGAGACCATCATCATCACCACCATAAGTCCCTTGAACTTGACTTAAGTCGTAGGTGTGCTGTGACTGTGACTGCCTTAACTCTTTCTCTCCTAACTGACGATACCAGCGTTGTTTCCACCAGAATGTGGTAAATAATTACGGAGAGAAAGAGTTAACCACATATATATATAGTTCGTCCATCGTGGTTCGATGATGACCACTTTGTCATCCAGGGGGCTGAGGGGTTTTCACTGGGGTTTTATGCCTCCTCATGTGGCTGGTGAGACCTATTTGAGCCCGGAATGTTCGGCAGGTTATTCCAGCTGGAGCTAGTGTTGTTTGTCTTGCATTTCTTCTCTGGCGTTTTTCTTCTGCCAGCGTTGTTCTCTTTTCCTCAGCAACCTGTGCGCCAGTTTTCACAGCGCGTCGATAAAGAATATAACAAAGTTAGGGATTGAAGAGCAGTCTTATGAATAGATTCTCCACCTTTTTATTTGTTTCAAATGAAGATTTGTACATCCTAGCCATTACCTCCCGCAAGAACGGCTGGATGGGGGAGATGGCGGTGGACATGGTTTGAAACCAGGGAACACCGAGATGACAACCCAAAGCGCATACCACACGACCACAGCTATCCAGTAAATGAATTCATGCTAGTCTTACCTGGCAAGTGGTCGAATAAATGAACAGTAGCAAAATAATTTTACGAACAGAATTTATGGACACGAGATTTCTGTTTTCACTACAGTACGTTTTCATTGACATTGTAATCAACAGTATTTTTTTTTCTCTCTTCCAGTTTCGGCAGACAATGTGTCCTAGAGCTAGCCTAATGATACCACCCCCCTCCTGCCAAACTAGGACATTTTTGTAAACTGTGCTCAAGCCACGACTGACGTGAGATGGGGTGATGTAGGTGGCATGGACAGTTGATGTCGCGCCTGGTGGCGCTGGCCAAGGGACATTGTACCAGTTGAACCTTAAAATTAAGCAGCCTTGCTAACCTTTTTTTTTTAAACCAGCGATGACCTTGTCACGTGACCACAAAGAAATTGTGGGTATAAAAGAAAGGGGTTGTGGGATTGAAAGGTACACCATGTTGAAGGGTTAGTAGCCTGACCCTCCCCCTTTTTTCCGTCAAAAATTCCCCAACTATTTTTTTGTGAAAACAATAGGTGCCGGTACTCAGTGATGGGTCGCCGAACTTTTAACTACTAATAAATTAATAATAAACGTTAAACTACAAGAAAAGTAAAATAAAAATTCCCCACATTGAAAAAGGTGCCGCTACATGCCGGTCGTTGTGCTGGCCACATGACACGCTAATCGTTAACTATTGGCCAAAGAAACAGATGACCTGCCCTATTGATCGCAAACTCCTGAAAGGGGAGCTTTACTTTTTATTTTTTTATTTTATCACAAAACGGAAATTTGTCTGAGATATCACATGATCTGAAGCTTCCATGAGTCTATCACATGACCTGAAGCTTCTAAGGTCTAGCACATGATCTGAAGATTCCATAAGTCTAGCACATGACCTGAAGCTTCTATGAGCCTAGCACATCATCTGAAGCTTCTAAGGTCTAGCACATGATCTGAAGATTCCATAAGTCTATCACATGACCTGAAGCTTCCATGAGTCTATCACATGACCTGAAGCTTCTATGAGTCTAGCACATGACCTGAAGCGTCTATGAATCTAGCACATGATCTGAAGATTCCATAGGTCTAGCACATGACCTGAAGCTTCTAAAAGTCTAGCACATGATCTGAAGATTCCATGAGTCTATCACATGACCTGAGCCTTCTAAGAGTCTATCACATGACCTGAGCCTTCCAAGAGTCTATCACATGACCTTAGCCTTCCAAGAGTCTGTCTCATGACCTGAGACTTCCAAGAGTCTATCACGTGACCTGAGACTTCCAAGAGTCTATCACGTGACCCTATACAAAGAACATCAAAACATTGAAAAGAAACTGAAGAGAAGAAAAAAAAATCAGGCGCTAAAATATGTAGGACGGGGGTGAGGCGGTGTGTGCGCGTCTAAGAGAAAATGAGCACAATTAGGCAGATTTTCTGGAGATAAGACACCCATTTCTTTCATTACTTCCACACCCGCCCCTGAGCTGCAGTGTTTACAGTGAGCAGTCTCCGGTGCTAGCATATGGCGCTCTTTCGCCTGGGGGAAATTTATCCGGCGCCTTTGGTGTGCACCAACACCCCAGCAATAAACTGACATCTATACACACAATTTTTGTTTAGTTAGATCTGTTTCTTGTTAACTAAGCTGTTTTCTCCTTCAAGCCCATGACGCACTATTGATTAAAAAAAATCTACAACACAAAATGGTGCTATTGAAATAAGAAAATAAACATTGTGTCTGTTCTTTCTGTACAGTGTAGGTGAAGCCCACACATATCCTCACATAATGCAGACAAGAGCTTGGGTTGTCTTCGCTTTGTTGCGATACATTGGTCTGTGCAAGGAGCACAATCATCTATGACAGAATTATTTCCCTTCAATCGTAACTAAGTTCTACGTTAATGTGTACTAATTAAGTTTTTTTTTGCACAGAACTAAAATTATGGCTTTTGGTCTAAAATTATGTGATGCAGTAGTGAGTAGGACCACGCGTAATTGTGCATTGTTACAAAGCTTCTATCAACTCACTCTGTCTGTCTGGTACGAATTTCGTACGTTATTTCTCTCACTTCCCGTTCTCGAATCAAGTTGAAACTTTGCACAATTATTCATTGTCCCTAACAAAGCATGAATCAATAAAAAAAAATTCAGTCAGAAGGGGTAATTAAATTGTTTGTTTGATATAGAGATGCGGCTGTAATTGTGCTGTTCTTTCCCGTATATAAGCTTTTTTTTTTCAATTAAAAAAATAATTTGCTGTTCATATTGAAATTTAAAATATTGTGACAAATCTTTCCTTTAGTTATAGGCATATTTCTTGACCATTTCCTGGGGCCGGTCTACATGAATACTTATAGTGCTTATTAATCTTACCTGCCACTAATGGGATGCAGGGTATCAAGTTTGGTGTACGAGAGTTACATTTCTTGGAACAGGTAGGCAGTTTGACTAAGACAACAGTATGTGATACCTAACGGGATTTGCTTCTTGCTTCTAGCTAAAAAAAAAAGCTATGGAGTAGGTAGCGGCATGATTAATTTAATTTTAGATTTAAAAAAGTACTAATGGCAAGATTCCATAGCTGGCTAGTTCATCTTTGGACTTGTCATAAATACCTTCAGTTTATAACTACAGGCAAGTAATTTGTTTCAGTTTGTGCTGAATAGATTATCTGTAAAGTACATAAACAAACACTAATATATATATGTATGTATGTGTTTTTATAAGGGGAAGAACTGCACATGTACAACCATACTTCTCAATGCTGTAAAATTTTCCCTTTTCTAAATCTGACAAAATTAATTAATTACCACAAATTTATGAATAAGGAGGCATGGTGGCTGTGTGGTAAAGTGCTTGGCTTCCGAGGCAGGGATCCCAGAATTTGTAATTACGGGATCATGAGCTCACTCCTGAATCCATCAAGCTCTTAATTGGTACCTGAGTAACCTGACACAAGCTAGGGAAAAGTAAAAGGTGGTTGGTCATTGTGCTGGCCACATTACACCATCATTAACCACGGGCCACAGAAACAGATGACCTTAACATCATCTGACTTAGCAATCACAAGGTCTGAAAGAGGAACTTTGCTTTAAAAAAATTTTTTTTTTTTTAAATTATTTATTCATGATTTGCTAGGGACAATAAGTAATTATGCAAAGTTTAAACTTAATCCAAGAATGTGAAGTGGGAGAAATAACTTTACAAGATTTGCACTATACAGACGGACAGAGGAGTTGATAGAAGCTTTGTAAAATTACATTCAAGTCAAATAAGGTACATTGTAATACATTGTGGTATTCTTCAGATGTCTTCATTTTTGTTATGCAAGGAAAGGTGAATGTAGGGACCTTGCAAATATAAACAAACAATACATTCAATAATTAAAAAAAGACATAAAAACTTGGGTAAAATATAATCAAATCTTTTTTTTTAATATCAATTCTTTTGCAAAATAAAAAGAATTTTAAATTAATCTGGATTTTCAAAAAAAAAAAAACAAAACCAAAAGAAAAACAAAACAAAAGAAAATAGACCATGTGTTCTTAGATGTGATCAACTTGCATGACAGACTTCATCCAAGTACTCAGTTCACTAACACATCGCACACAGTTTAACACATTACACACCAGTCTAACATGCAACATCACACACCAGTCTAACACATTACACACCAGTCTAACACGCATAACATCACACACCAGTGTAACCAGTAACATCATACACACTAAAATATTACACACCTTCATGTCTAACACACTAACACATTTTACAGCATTAGTAAAAGCAGAAACTTGTGTTTGAACAAATCTATAGATGAACATTTTCTATCACAATGATTCCATTAGGTGATAATAGATGACATGTACAGGAAGTGAGGGGAAATTGACAATAGGTGATGACAGATGACATAAAAAATGTGGACTTTAATGACCTCATTCTGCAAAACTGTAGTAGGAACAGACAGGGATGCATTAAACAGAGTTTTACAAGTACTTTTTTTTCTATCTGTAACAAAATAGTGACAAATTTTAAAATAGATCACACTTCAGAACTAGCAAAGCTAATCAGACTATCAACAGTCATTGTGATAGTTTTAAACTACGGTGATGGTGAAGTTCTACCAGCCACTTATGACAAAGCCCATATGGCAGGGGTTCTCAACCTGTGGGTTGCAACCCCCTTGACGATTGACGATTTGCCAGGGGTCGCCTAAGACCATAGAAAAAATGGATTGTTATTGTCTATTCTTCTGTTGCTGTATGTATGTGTAAGGGGGGGGGGGGGGTCGCGGCAGAGTGGGGGATTGTTAAAAGGGGTCGCCGAGCCTAAAAGGTTGAGAACCGCTGCCATATGGGCTCATGTACATCAAAAAGCTGGCTGATATCTCCATTAATCCACATTTAACACTACAAGACAACAGTAGTAATAAAGAAACAAATCAAAAAGTTGAATGTTAAAAACTTGTTCCATTAAAAGCTACCTGTATTTTGTTATTATTGTAAAAGTTTTTAAAAAGTGTCTATATCACATGAACCTAAAACAGGGGTTCTCAACCTGTGGATCTCGACCCCCTTGGGGGTCGATTGACGATTTGCCGGGGGTCGCCTAAGACCATAAAAAATAAGGATTGTTATTGTCTATTCTTCTATTGCTGTGTAAGTCGGGGGGGGGGGGGGGGGGGGTCGCGATAGAGTGGGAGATTATAAAAAAGGGGTCGCCGAGCTTAAAAGGTTTAGAACCGCTGACCTAAAATGAATAGTGGTATTACTTGGGAAACTATCTTAACCATTTTGACATTTCTGTGAAGGGATTCAGAAGTGTTACAATTAACAAACAACTATCATTCTAGCAGCTGCCTAACATTATCAGCATAGACACCCACACAGCGTTAAATTGATTCAAAGTTGGCAAGCACCCATTCACTCATGTACAAGTCATTCCTACACTAGAATACTATGAATACAAGTTTTATACTGGCCCTCTGCTCAATAAATCATTGCTACAGTAAACACAACTATTCAACAGAAAGTAAGGACAATAAAAGTGTGTAAAAAATGTGTGCATGTTTTGTTGATTGGGCTATTGAGAGAATAATTGTGGAACTAGTGAGCAGGCTAACAATAAAACAAACCTATTTTCTACTAGTGTAGACTTATTCAACACATATCTAACAATGCACTTTACATACAAAAATTTTATTTTTACAATAACATAGACAATAAGAAATTCATACATTTTAGACATTACATTAAAGATTTCAATGAATGAATGTTTTATTTAGCTTTGCATGGTAATTCACTTCACACCAATATTTCAGGGTCCAAGGCATAAACAATAACTTGGCCAATAAGGTCAGGATTCTAATAAAGTCAAATGCTTCACTTGAGAAAGTTTTGACTGGTGTTACTAATCCATAGAATGTCACTCTGACCTGCTGTATCACAACTAAATTTCTAAAAATTATTTAAATAACACAAATAACAGTTCAAAAATATGGATTTCATAAAAAGGCAAGAAACAAATCTGAATCAAGAGGAAATCAAAAGAATGAAAGGAGCATACCAATGATCCACTACTTCCTAAGCTGATCATACTTCTTAATCTAACCAAGAAAGAAGCATTTTGAAATGAAGATCACAGTTGCAGCCTTACTTACAAAATTGTGTAAGCCAAGTGGGGAGTGTTAAGTTGTAATTAGCCATTAAGTCAATATTTATTATCATATTTATTCCATTGGTCCTTAATTTTCAATTTAAACATAACCCTTCACCCTGCTTTTCATGTGTTTCTCTACTTTCCACACTATAATGTTGATCTAATAGTTGCTTCATTTGAAGTGTTCTAAAAATAAAACTTTTTTCAAAGATAACATTTTATATTGCTTAGTGATAATATAAATTAGTTCTAATAATGGAATTGTTCCATGCCAATGATGTAACAGTTGTTAATGTGTCAATTCGATTTTTAGAGATACCTGTATTTTAAATGCATCAATGACATGACAGTCAAATTCATGAGAACTTTATCCCAGTGGCATTAATGATTTTGAGTAATTCTTTCCTTCAACAAACTAATGTATTATATATCAACTATACTAAGACAACCAATGTCTCAGGTTCATCTTGGGAATAAAATCAAACTCAAAAGTTTAAGTTCAGCACTGAACATGGATTTGAGCAAAAACCTGGTATGATCCTGTTCACTACTTGCAAGAAGGCTGAACTCCACAAGACTTAACAGCTTAGACATGCTTGGAGGAGAACAAAAACTTTGATCAAGGCTGTGGAGAGAAGCATCTTCACAAAGAAACTGATGGAAGGAATTGATGAGTGAAAGGCCAGCATCAAACAAGTGTTTTGACTTACAGAAGGAACATGACTTCAGAAAATTAAATCCCAATGGTGATTATAATTGTGGTCTAGGATTTGTCTTACGTTTTACATTTTTAGGGTTTTTTGACATTGTGCCAGTGTTTACAAACACTGAATAAAGGGAAGTCACTAAACAGAACAAAAAGTAACTTATTTTGGCTGTTAACATTTGTCTTAAATGTATTAACATATATTTACATGTACAGTAGTGCATGGATATATATATATATATATATATATATATATATATATATATATATATATATAAATAGGGAGAGGAGATATATGAACAACAGTTAGACCAATATGATCATAACCAAATATGGTTGACCTCAGTCAAACAAATAGGTCTACATCAGCCGACGAAAGGATGTCGAAAATGGAACATTAAAACAAGGGAAATATATATATATATTTTCAAATCAATTTAAACACAATAATAATTATTTGTTTTGCATCACAGACAAAAAAAAGTTAATTTCATCTTTATACATTATATTCCAGACAAGGTCCATTCATAAGCTCACATAACAGCACACACATCGCTGGCACTGTGCCAGGTACTCACACATACTGCTGGCACAATTTAGAGACTCCATTCTGTCATTTGGGACTGTTGGTGGATTTCTTGGCCAAATCAGACCAACGATATGTCATTTTTTAAAGGTTATGTTTCCTTTTTGTACCTAAAAAAACACAAAGACTAACTAAAATTATTTTTTTGGATTTGTAAAAGATGTAGCTTATAAAAATATCCACTTAAAAAAATTAGGGGTCTTTAAACATGAAGTTTACTCCTCTTGGGAAAGCCTCCTAGAAATTCCAATGGCACATTATTTAAAGAACACCTTAAGGTCAACACGCTCAGTTCAAAGAGGTCCACCTCGCTGCTTGAAATAATATCTTTGTACACATTTACACATTTCATTATGCCAAAAAATCTGTACACATAAGATGTGCTGGACCTCACCTGGTACACAGCAGGTGTGTCAAGACACACAGGAGAACAATGAAAAAGTAATGATGAGGTAGTGTGTTGGACTGAATGCAGCTTGAATTGTTGCAGTCATATGTCCCATACATATGGTCATAAGTGTCCAGTGATGTCCTGTTTGACATGTTTTTGGCCAAGGATGGCTGAAGATGGACAGCATCCTGAACGGCACTGACAGCAGCCGAAGCAAAGTTCTGGTCACCAGTTGTCACCAAGTCAAATACACACGACTCAAAGAAGAAGCCCACCAGTTTGGCAGACTTGCAAATCTCCTCAGCCTTAGACCTTAGAATCTGAGGCCTTGACACTGGCTGCACTAGAGTGCCGTCTGCTTGGGCAGGCTCAGTAGCCAGTATGTTGCAGAACTTTTGCTTTGCCAGGACTTCTTTGTAGTTGATGAGCTCAGATTGTGGACAGCCTCTGACACAGAGGTCAAGGCCATCTGACTTGATCCCCTGACTGATCAGTTTCTCTGGCATATTGATTGAAAATGTGAAGTAACGTCCAATCTGACGAATGACAACCGTCGTCTTAATGTAGCGAATGTGAATCTCAACATGACGCCCGGGGTCAACTTCAATCAGTTCAAGGCTGTTGTACTTCCCAACCACCACTCTTCCATCTTCAAATGTGCCAGGTAATGAATTGGTAAATGCCAGATAGGTTTGGAAGTCTTTAGATGTACATTCTGGGTTTCCTTTCACAATAACAGTCAACTGAGGGGAAAAAAAAATAATCTTAAGTTTGACAAATTATTATTAAAACAAAAGCTAATATTGATGAAACATTAAGTATAATATAAAATTGTTTGAAAGTGAATTCCCCTTTTCCCCAATGACATATAGTACACAGGCACACGGAAGCAGATAAAGGTCAAGGTTGTTCAGCAGCAACAGATAAATACAATCACAAATTCTGAGCTCCACAATCCTCTCCTTTTTTAAACATGATCAGTGACCTCTGCTAACCCAAAGATCACTACACCCCTAAAACCAGTAAATTACTATAAGCCTTATTTTTTCTTCTGGGTGTGAAGGCTTACTACTTTAGCATCCAAACAAAGCTACATCTAGATCTAGATGACTGTGATTTTGAATTTTTTAGGACTCTTTTGAGTTCACCCCAACTCTAATGAGCACCTGACATTAATGATATTACTTTGGGAAAGTAAAAGCGGTTGTCATATTGTGCTGGTCAAATGTAACCCTATATGTATAGATCTATATAGACTAGATCTAGATCTAGAGCAGATGTAGCACAACCATATCTTTAGGACACTGGGTCCGGGAGGAGATGAAATGTAAACAACAACCACAGACCTATATATATATTTTATTTTGCATTCAGTATTTTCATTTCGCACTATTAATAAATGTTGAAAAAAAAAAGTTTTTTTTTTTTTTGCCGGAACCAAAAATCGCGATTTGGGAACGGCGAAACATGAGAGCTTTTTTGATGATTTTGCACCCTAATTAACTGTTGGCCATAGACACAGGTGACCTTTACATCATCTGCCCTATTGATCGCAAGGTTTGAAAGAGGTACTGTTATGTTTTTTCCTAACTTAACTATAACCTTCATATAGTTTGGTTTAACAAGAATATTTAGGGATGTGCAGCTGTTGAGGAAAGTATGGAGATCTGGGGGCGATGGGCAGCTGTTAAGAAAAGTATGGAGATCTGGGGGCGATGTGCAGCTTTTAAGGAAAGTATGGAGATCTGGGGACGATGTGCAGCTGTTGAGGAAAGTATGGAGATCTGGGGGCGATGGGCAGCTGTTGAGTAAAGCATGGAGATCTGGGCGCGATGTGCAGCTGTTGAGGAAAGTATGGAGATATGGGGGCGATGTGCAGCTGTTGAGGAAAGTATGGAGATCTGGGGGCGATGGACAGCTGTTGAGTAAAGCATGGAGATCTGGGCGCGATGTGCAGCTGTTGAGGAAAGTATGGAGATATGGGGGCGATGTGCAGCTGTTGAGGAAAGTATGGAGATCTGGGGGCGATGGGCAGCTGTTTGAGGAAAGTATGGACTCTGACACAACACACACCCTGCACTGACTGTCTCTGAGACAACACATACCCTGCACTGACTCTGGCACAACACACACCCTGCACTGACTGTCTCTGACACAACACTTACCCTGCACTGACTCTGACACAACACACACCCTGCAATGACTCTGACACAACACACACCCTGCACTGACTCTTGACACAACACACACCCTGCACTGACTCTGTCTCTGACACGACACATACCCTCTTCACTCTCGCCGCTCTGCCGTTACTTTCATCCCCACTGACAACATCATCAAGTACTGAATTATGGGGAAGCCCTTGACAGGTTTAGGAATCGACTGAATTGAACCCACTGCCACTCATTGTCAGGTCCAGATACTGTGTCGGGAAGAAAAGGGGGAGGGGTGGAAGATTCGGAGCAATAATTCTTAAAGTTTTAACCGCAAACTAAACACATAGCCAAACATCATTCATGAAATATTTGGCCTGGATCTACATAAATAACAACAACAACAAAAAATGCTTAGATTAGATAAAATAATATAATAGGCTTACAACCGACCATGATGGTTCATCTATCGATGTCTAAGTACATGTAGGGCTCATGATCTTTTATTTATCGATGTCTAAGTATATTTACATGTAGAAGAATCAACGATGATACACTTCGATCAATCTTGTATATATTCGTATCATCAATGTGTATCTGGGGCAACAATGATCACGTGATAAACACGCATTGATTTGATCACAAATTTGATAACTGATAACGCCAATCACTGAATACAAGCTTTTGTGCTGGTAATTAAACCAGGCAGGAAAAGTTTTTCAAGACTGATTCATTTGTTTAGTGCTGTACGTGCCTGTCAACAAAGGCAAAGACAACAAGGTTAAAAAGAGAGTTTGTGTGGAAACAAACTCAGAATCGGCCCCCACTCTGGCGGGTAAAATTGCAGGTTTCAATGAACTACTAACTACCGACAACCACAACTCTAACTCCGCCAATACAAAGGGACGTGTACGTATCGAAAGTGTTGCCAATATTTTTGTATTGTTAGGCCGATATGCTTGAATTGTGAACCTAACCTAACTGATGCTATTGGATTTTGATGATTTTGTAAAGGCATCAAGGAAGAATCGTTTCCCTTTGGTTAAATGTCTACAAGGGTTTACACTTGCCTACTGTGCACTTCGTTCTATAAAATGAAACACTATTAGTATTGTAAAAAAAAATGATGTATTTTTATGAAAACAAAAAAAACTAATTGCACATTTAATTTAAAAAATTTAACGTTTTGATTTCAGAAAACTCTGTAACAATACTTTGCAAGATCTAAAAATATCATGGTACTGAATTTTAATATCTTTTCTAGTTTTTAGCGGGACGGACAGACAGACCACACAAAACTAAAAGCGGATATTCCCCTTTCGACATAGGGCAGCACTTAATCAGACTTGAAAAATATATTAAGAAAGACAAAGTTCTTTTCAAGGTTTAAGATGTAGGTGATCCACTCTCGTCTGGGTGTTCATGGCTAACTATTAGTAAAAGTGAAGTACCCTTTTAGGAAATCTGTTACTATGGCCGATGGTTAACGAGGAAGTTATCTGGTCAGCACAACGACCAACCGCCTATACTATCTAATGTCATGTACCCGTTAGATTTGAATGGACTCAGGGGCGTCTTGAAAATCCCGACACGACATTTTTAAAAAATCCATGTTTTCAACGAGTTTAGGAATCGTGACTCTACGGTTTGGAACCCAAGACTTCACCAACTCAGCCACCACTCCCAAGACCTGCTAGTAGACCTTTAAAAACGATCCAGATGGGCTACAGGGGACACAAGTAATACAATTTCCACAAAAATTGGATGGAACTCGAATCTTTTGTTTGGCAGCCTAGTGTTTTGTGTCTCGGTCACCAAGTCTTCTATAAGTGTAAATACCTGAACGTTCTTGTCAGGTGAGGCAGCAGTCACGTGACACGAGATAACAGTGACACGCCAAGACAGTCAATAGACAGCAAACAAAACGTCACGATGGGACAAACATTTTTATCTTGAAAACATTTCAAACGTTTTCCGATTCATTTTTTTGGTTAACACAGATCTAGATCTTATACTTTTTATTTAAAGTTTTGTTTCATTCACAAATAGTTTACCTTTTAAGACTAGCAGACAAAGTAGGTCATGTACTTTGTTTACATTGGATACCGCATTGGCTTCAAAATAAGTTTTGAGAATTGAAAGACGGAATTGTGTTAAGACAAAATGGTGTGTGTATGTATGTGTAATAGGAATTTAAAACGATGAAACTGATTAATCCAACCAAAAACAAAACGGAACTGATTAGCAAACGAAAGAATTCAATTGATATGCAAGAATGTATCCGGGAACTCGTCTGAACAAATGTTCTTTACAAGTTAAATCGTACAGCGTACGAACCCTAACACACTGCACAGTCCAGAGCAATTGATGTTGAAATGTTCAAACAAGCCTTGCGTTAAAAAAACAAACAAAAAAACTTAAAATTAAAACAGCATTTGTCAAAGAGTCCACCCCGCCCCCTCTCCCAAAGGTTCCATCTATCCCCCTAATTTGTAAAACTGTTCCGCCTGAGTGAGCACTGCACACTTCACTGCGTTAAACGTTACCAGCTGAGAGCATCATGGGAAGAGATGTAGCCGGAAGTTAGACCAACCCTCCTCTTTTTTTTTTCTATCCCTCTGAGTACACGTGTACACGATTCATGAAGTTGTTTGGAAATATTTTTAAAACTATAAATAGAGACATTTAGCAATAACGTGCGTACATCCAGACATTTCACCAGCAACCATGAGAGTGTAACGTGGCCAGCACAACGATCAAAAGTCTTACAAATTTCCATGTGAATGTTGCAGGATTTGGGGCGATGCTTCTGTCCAATATTTGATCTGAACCTTTATAAATCATATCTTCTACAGGCGTCAGAACATTGTTTATTCAAAGCCTGTATGTCCAGAGATACTTGTACTCTTGATACAAGATGTCATCTGTTAAGATCTCTGTCAGACAGTAATGGCGGACCAAGCCCAATGTCTATGAGTTTCATAGATAAATGAGCTCTATATAAGTCCACACTGTTGGATCTGTGGTTTTGTCTTATTGACATGCCAACACTGTGAACCTAACCTTAACATTCAAAGCAAACACTTTTTTTTTTCCAACCTAGTTTTTGAGTATTTGGAACAAACTTAGAACAAGCGTTTAGCTCACTAGACTTCGGGTGGCACGATACTGACTAGACTTTTGCATGATATGTTAAATTTACTAGATTTATGTATGTGTTAAACTTTCTGGATTATGTATGTGTTAAACTTACTGGATTTATGTATATGTTAAACTTACTGGGTTTATGTATATGTTAAATTTAATAGGATTATTTATTAATATGTTTAACTTACTGGACCAATGTATATGTTTAACTTGCAGGACCTATGAATGATATGTTTAACTTACAGGACCAATGAATGATATGTTTAACTGACTAGAACCCTATCACCTATCTTTCACTTCACGCCAAGAAAATTAATTAAAACCAAACCAGGACCTCCCACCCCACCCCACGCAAGGTCAATCTGGGTTCAGCAGTCTTTTTTTTTTTATTATTGATCTTCATCCTCTTTTTTTTTTAAGTGACACCTTTAAAATCCATTTTTAATAACATTATTAAGGAAGGGGCGCTGAGCATTTTAACTCCAAGCATTTTTTTAAAACCCCATTTGCCCCCCCCCCTTTCTCCTGTTCAACTGCGACATGGTATGAAGTAGAATAAAGAGGCGCCCCTCCTCTCCCCCTCCGCCGTGTCTAAAGGTGGGACACAAAGGCCAACAGTGACACGTTTCCCCCCCCCCCCCCTCCCCCACCACCCGTACCGAGGCTATAGGTCCACGGTACACACAACCGCCTGCCTAACACACACACACTCCGAGCTACTGCTACGAGCGCGCCCCCCCCCCCCTTGCCAGCAGCATACACAACCTAATGTCAACAATTTCTTTGGACGAGGACAGAACAGTAGATGTAGGGGTGTGTGTGTGTGTGTGTGGTGAGGCTCTAAACTAGAAACATCATAGTTTACATTCACAAATGGGTTGAACCCAAACTTCTGCTTCCAATGGATTCACTTGATCAGTGGAAAAAAAATAAATTCAAGGCACCATTATAAGTCCGAATCCTATCTTTAAACTGTACCAGCGGATCCCAGCTTTAATTCTATATACATCTACCCATTTAATACACTTTTTAAACTAGCTTCACTTAAAAGTACCTATCTAAAATGAAGTTGAGGACCACTGAAAAATAAACTGCGTTATAGAGTCTGGCCCTGCAAACAAGAAGTACCAACACAGAACACAGTGCTAACGTCTAGTGGGCAAATGTATAGCAAAGCCTACAACAAAACAAAGGACAAACAAAAACTAAAAAAAAAAAAAAAATTCTTAAAAAAAAATAATTAGTGAATGAAAAAAAAAAGCAAACTTAAACTCACTGCCAGTTCTTAGAACTCGAAAAACAAAACAAAACAAAACGTCCTCCGGGAAACAATACCAGGAAAAAGAAGAGGCAGACAGAGAAATCGATGGGGAGAAAAGAATGTCATTGAAAGAGATTCTGTCACAGGCAAGACTGGAATGGAGAAAGACGGTCAATAGATCTTGTGTGGTGCCCCAACGGTCCAACAGACCAAGGAATAGGTGAAGGAACTGAAAGATTGTAAAAATGATTTACATGTTTCGGATGTTCCTTCAGGGTTGAAGATAATTACTTCCTAGTCCAAACCTCCCGCAGGACGACGGGGGATGGGAGCGGGCAGGGTTTGAACCCGGGACCGTCGATAAATCTGAACGACAGTCCAGTGCGCAAACCGCACGACCAGGCAGCCAAGAAAAGTGAATGAGAAGGGACTTTATGCGACCCTAGATGTCCATCACTTTACACCCAGACTATCCTACCGTAATGTCGAGGGACACACATTTGAGACCCAAAGAAAAGCCTTGTCGAAGACAGATGCAGAAAATAAACACTTGAATAGATACGCTGGCGGTCAACGGCTTTGTCTGCATAAAATATGGCAAAACATGCAGGTTGCATCTGGATTTCCGTGAAAAGAGGTTTGTGAATAGTGCACTGATCCTAAATCTTCGGAATGCTTCGATTTGCTTGTTTTTAATATATCACTTTTGTGCCTTATTGGAAAAAAAAAAAAAAAAAAAAAAAGAAAGATTATAGCAACACAGAAAGGTTACAAATGAGGTCCATGATTTTATGAATCTCACTAGAATAACTTCTTAAACCATCGTACCAGCTAACCTGAACTTTTCAACTCTGCAGTTCAAAACTCACTGGCATACAAAACAATGTGGCCAAGACCGAGAAACTAACGTGTGTGCTGATTTTAAAGTATGTGTGTGTGTGCGTCAATCCAATTGGTAAAGGGCATTTTAATGTGCAATGCTTAAATAGACATCCTCAAACGTAGTCCTTATAATGATGACACCTTAACGTGATCCCATTACGATGACACCTTGACGTGATCCCATTACAATGACAGCTTAAAAAGCCGATGAGTTCTATAAATATGTTTTTCGTTCTATAAATATCTTTTACGAAGAGCTGCTATTCATTTTAATCACCAAAAGTCATTTGAATTCTTAACCAAATTTTTTAAAAAATTTATGAGAGACTATAGGTCACGTGGTTTGATGTCCGATAGTTCTAAAAAAAAAAAAAAAAAATCACAGTTCAGGTTGACATGTGAAAATCAAGCTCTACATAAACTCACTCTTTCTAATTCACTACACCCTTATTTACTTCCTTGTCCTACTTATGCTGTGCTACATGGGTGACAGAGTATCTCTCACAAGTCGATACCCAGGGGTGACATTAAGTGACCACACAATAGTCCAGCATCGGGTCATTATTCATGGCATGGTATTTAACACGCAACGTAGGGTGTGTAGAGGTTAAGCAAGGGGGGGGGGGTAAAGGTTGAAGTCGACCTAACAGTCAATTTGACACCTGTTGGGGGTGCCAGGAGCAGCCTTTGCGTGAAGATAATTGGCTATGAGATCACGTGGCGTGTGAAACTGACATTTCCGTTAAGTGCGCAGTGGGTGAACGTACAGACCTACTCACGTAGGCGTAACAGACACGGAGCCACTCACGTAGGCGTAACAAACACGAAGCAACTCACGTAACCGTAACAAGCACGAGTCTACTCACGTAGGCGCAATAGGCACGGGCATACTCACGTAGGTTTGGCAGACACGGAGCTACTCACGTAGGCTTAGCAGACACGGACCTACTCACGTAGGTTTAGCAGCCACGGAGCTACTCACGTAGGTTTAGCAGACACGGAGCTACTCACTTAGGTTTAGCAGACACGGAGCCACTCACGTAAATTTGGCAGCCACGCGTAGACTTTAGACAGAGCTAGTAGCGCAGTCTTAGTGATCTTATCACGCTGGCTAAGACAGTAGGCACAGAGTTACTTAGGCATGCTTTAGGGGGGGGGGGGGGGGGGTTATGAAAAAAAAAAGGGGGGGGGGGTGGTTAAGTGTGTAAAATTGTGAAAATGTGATACAATCATAATTGTGAAAAGCTGATACAATCATGTAAATCTATGTTGTACTGTGAAAAAAAAAAGGGTGGGGGACTGCAGACCTAAAATCACTAGGTATTAATAGATTACTCAATAAATTTTATAGGACTGAATTAAGCTGATACACTCTATGGAAGGACGGGGTTGTCTTTATTCTCCATTTAGTGATCCACGCATCTGGTTTTTATTTTATTTTTGCAAGCACCAACAAAATGTGCGACTTCCCATAATTCAATACAGCATCTAGCACTGACAGATGACACCAAGCAGAGACAATTATATAGCATGCACAGACCTTTACCAACACTCCTGGATAAATGGACATGCCAGTGTGTCAGGACTTCCGGTTTGACCAATTATCATACCATGGACAACTGACTTCCGGGAGGCCATTGTAGGCCATAGGTGGTGTTACTATTGTCGTCTGATTGAAAATACCAAACACCAGGTTTTGAAAGCAATCATTTCCTTCACAAGGCTAGTCCAAAAATGGAATCATGAACTACTGACCCTCCACTCCAATCGGATGGTGACTACGCTTATGTCAACACATTTGAACCAGGTCAACTGGTGGAGGGATGACATGCTCCCAATTTTATTTCTCTATGCCAGTGGTTCCCAAACTGTTTTGTTCATAACGGAACACTATGCACATTCTGGGCATTTAGCGGAACACTTCGCACATTCTGGGCATTTAGCGGAACACTAAGCACATTCTGGGCATTTAACGAAACACTTTGATTATTATTTTTTTTTGATAGAGATCAATTCACTTGGTGGCCAACTAGTTAATTATTCCAGTAGCTCCTAGCATATGAAACGAGGAATGTGCCTGGTCGTGCGGTTTGCGCGCTGGACTGTCGTTCGGATTTATCGACGGTCGAGGGTTCAAACCCTGCCCGCTCCCATCCCCCGTCGTCCTGCGGGAGGTTTGGACTAGGAAGTAATCTTCAACCTTGATAGAACATCCGAAACATGTAAAACAAACAAACATTTACCTTTGTGTCTTTCTGAGTATTTTTTTAAATTTTGCTTTTGTATTTGAAGATTAAGGTTCAGTGTTTTATGTATAGTTGCTACTTTACTTTTAAGTCTTCTAACCTGAAGGCTTTCTAAATTGAGTTATTTCACTAAAGGTGTTACTCTAGTCAAATGTGAATATATTGTTTGTAATGAATCTCATTGCTCTATTTTGTGTCTGTTCCAGTTTCTTACTGTTGAGGGGTCCCAAACAGAGGATGCATCTTTATTCTATTATTGGCCTAACCAAGGTTAAATAACATTTTAGTTTTATGTTCTTATTTGATTTATAGACATTTCTTTAAATAAATCATAATGCTTTGCTTATATATATATATTATTAACATATGATGGAAATTCTAGAAGTTTGTACTTGTACAAGTCAACACTGGCTGGAAAAAAAAAGGAGAAACCCCTCAATACTGTGGTTTGGTTCTATTGTAAGACATGACTCATTGTCAAAAGTCATCCTTCTAGGTACAGCAGAGAGAAACACGAAACAGTCACTAAAAATACACACGCCATTCTGTCAAACGTCCCTCGTTTCTTCTTCTTTCAGGCCTCTATTTATTAACTTGAACTACGAACAGACGACCTTGTGGTTTCATCAGAATCTCTTCAGCCTTCACAACCAAACCATACTTAAGCTTACATCAGAAACACGCTCATACATTCCATAACAACAGACAAGACATATCTTATAAATGTAAGACACTTGTGATAATACAGTTTATGGGTACAACCTATAAAAAAGCTTACCTTGCTGATTGCAGTAGCCTCCAGAGTTCCCTCCACTTCGTTGTTGGTCACCTGGATGGTCAGGTAATCATTATCCAGCAATGGCCATGTCCCCTTGACCTTACAAGTCTGGAACTCCTCATTAAAAGTCTTTAAGTGGGGGTCCCCGAACAAAACACACAGTTTGAAAGAAGGGTCGTGGCTCGGGTAGTCACAGAGGGCTGGCACAGGGTCGGGCCCTTTACTAATGGGTTCCACTCTGGTGTCGCTTTTATTACAATTGTACTTGTCTCCTTCAGAGTCGGCGTATTTACGAAGAGCTTTATACATCAGAAAACCATCACAGTTGTTGGCGTTCTGCAGAAGACAGTTGTTGAATGTGCGCACCAGTCTGCACAATACATCGTGATCGTTGATGCCAGTCTTGTGGTCTACATAAATAATGGAGCAGGACTCTGTGCCACAACCGTCTCGTAGAGCCGTCTGCATGGCCTCCACTGAGGACAGAACAGGAAAACATATGTTAGCATTTGTAGAAGGCCTACGTTAGCATGTTTAGAAGACCTAAGTTAACATAAGTAGAAGACCTAAGTTAACATAAGTAGAAGACCTATGTTAGCATATGTAGAAGACCTATGTTAGCATATGTAGAAGACCTATGTTAGCATATGTAGAAGACCTATGTTAGCATATGTAGAAGACCTATGTTAGCATATGTAGAAGACCTATGTTAGCATATGTAGAAGACCTATGTTAGCATATGTAAAAGGCCTATGTTAGCATGTGTAGAAGATCTATGTTAGCATGTGTAGAAGACCTATGTTAGAATATGTAGAAGACCTATGTTAGAATATGTAGAAGACCTATGCTAGCATGTGTAGAAGATCTATGTTAGAATATGTAGAAGACCTATGTTAGCATGTTTAGAAGACCTGTTTGCATATGTAGATGACCTACGTTAGCACACAAAGACAGCCGATGTTAGCATATATCAGCCTAGAACAGAAACCAACGTTTTAAAATGGACCTCATTCACCAATCGTAAACAAAACAACATTTAGTCACGTGATCTTATTGATATAACAACGGAAAAACTGTCACGTGACAACCATCATGAATTAAACATTAGATCGTAAATTATATAGAAGAGATAGAGCACCACGTGGCTAAATGTTTGTTTACGATTGGGGAATGAGGTCCATTGATAAGAAAAAGTGAGACAAAATAAAAAGTCATAGAATATGTACAAAGTTGTGATTGACGAACTTGGCTTGCCTCTCAGTCTCTACTAGAGCCAAGAGAGCCGGCGATTGTTTTCGTGTATGTAAAACGCAATCTGGATATACAATTAGTAGAAGTGTGCCTTCTTCATTAGTGTTATTAGAGCGTAGAATAGGTTGCCTGAATCAGCCAACTATTAACGTACATGACTAGATTGACACGGACACACGTAGGACGTAATTATCTTCTCTTTTGAAGTAACTCCTGTAATTTATAAGATGCGTTTCCCTATCATGATAGATACAGACTAATACAATACATTGTGGTGTGTTTTCTTCTTGGCATAGAAATTAATTGATGCTGAACATAAACATACAAAAGTGTCCTCCCTTTTAATTGGTTGAGTCTTGGAGCCTTTTAGTAGTCACGTGATTAAGTATTTACAACCCCCTCCCCATGACTAGATGCATAACGAATGCATTCTAATTGAGCAAATGTAAAGACTAGGGCCACACTGAACGTACACATACCAAAGCCCAGGTATTAAATGTGAGGAGAAACTTTCTTACATAATATATAGCACTATGACCAAGTGACCTAGATCTGGTTTTGGTAGGTGAACACACACACACGACAGGTGAAACGAGTCCTACCAATACAGGCACAAAGCAAGTCTATTGGGTTCTACACGATTTACAAAGACGCAACACAAAACACTTTCACATTTCTTGGTTGACTAAACACACATTCATTAATTGAACTAACAAAACAATAAACACAGTACATAACACAATAAAATAAACTACAATACACAACAATAAACAACACAGTACTAACACAATAAACAAAACTACAATACAAAACAATAAACAACACAGTACATAACACAATAAACAAAACTACAATAAATAACACATTAAACAACTAAGTACATAACACAATAAACAAAAATACAATACATAACAATAAACAACTTAGTACATAACACGAAATTACACAATACACACAATAATACAGTGTTCCTAAACTGTTCCATGGAACCCTAGTGTTCCGCGAGGCTAGAAGGTGTTCCACGAACTACTGGAATAATTAACTAGCAGGCCACTGCGTTAATTAATCTCTCTAGAAAAAAAAGCAAAGTGTTCCGCTAAATACTAAGAATGTGTTCCGTTAAGGAACCACTGCTATAATACATAACAATATAAACAATACAACACATTACTAAAAACACAGGCAAAATCTAGGTCTGAGTGTGAATAAGGGTCACATCACGGTTTGCAGAGCAACGTGAAATACTGTATTTGTCATATATCTTCAGACGTGAACACATTCGGTCTTTTAAAATTATATGAGATTTAGACTCGAAATATTGATAAGCAAAAAAAAAAATAAATTTATCAAGAGCAGAAGTCTAGATCTAGAACCGACAAACCAACGAAATACCGGTGTGCTAGGTAGCTCTTGAAGTCTAGATCTAGAACCGACAAACCAACGAAATACCAGTGTGCTAGGTAGCTTTTAAAGAAGTCTAGGTATAGAACCGACAAACCAACGAAATACCAGTGTGCTAGGTCGCTTTTAAAGAAGTCTAGACCTAGAACCGTCGAAGAACTACAGATGAAGCGCTTAAGAAAATGCGAGTATGTGTGGGGAAAAAAGGAGGTGGAGCGGTAGGGAAAACTACAATAGATTGGCAAGAGACGTTTCTAAGTCTGTGTAAAGGGGGGAGGGGGCTATAATGGAGGAGGAGGGCCAAGCAAGACATTTTACATTTTATCTTTTATAAGGAGTTTATATTGGAACAAAAAAAAAAGTAAAGTAGATTCGTTGGTAGTCGTTCCAGGGAATGCAGACCACCACTTAAAATGGCTGCAGTCGAAATAAACAACATACAAACTTTAAAAACCATCACAATTATTGTTCAACTAAAACCATTACAATAACATCTTTACAGAACCAAAGCCTCGACTATCGACTAAAAATTGAGTTGTTTTTTTTTTTTAAATTTTAGTTTGACCAGTTTGAAAAAAAATTTAATGGGCAAGTCTCATTTCAATTAAAGGCGAAAATATTGTGTACCAGCGACCTTGATACGTTTCTTATATATATATATATTAGGGTAGAGCTAAAAATAGTTCATAAAAACCCAAGAAAAAGAAAGCTAAAAATAAACTAGACTTCAAAGTAACTAGAGTTTAGATATTTCCCGAATCTATTCTTAGCATAATATATATATATATATATATATATATATATATATATATATATATATATATATATAAAGGGACAAAACAGAAAATATGGAGTCATTTAGTCTATTGTGCTTTATTTGAACACTACCCCAGTGGACTTACTATTCACATTGATTTATATTGTCTTTACACCTTGAAGTATTGCGTGCGATTATTCGTTATACAATTCTATATTGTAATATTAATTCATTTTCATAAGTGGATCTACCTTGATATAATGTTGCTTCATGGATCTTTGAGATGTCGAATATACATTGTGTCACTAGATTTAACCGATCTCCGGTGTCAATTATATAATAGTCATAGTGTCATATATTATATATAATGAAAAAAGTCCAACACAGACATTACAATAATATTAGTATGATGGTATATATATTTTTTCCCCATCTATCTCTAAATGTGTGTATACACGACACACGATGGATGCTACTACACGCGTGTTACTACACAGGGAGCAAGCTATGTCCAGAACTGAACTTCTGAACTAACATTTTGGGTAAGGGGGGTAATGTGGAGGTCAGCGTCTACAGCGGGATGGCTGGTGACCACTGTACATAGACTTTAACAAAAAAGCAGTCCAGTCTTGAATGTTGCTTGTTTCATTTTAGACATGGCTGCTAGGGAGGACGACGCAAGGTCAAGGCCGAGTGTGCTGTTTTCGCCTCCCAGTTTGGGGAAGACAACAAATTAGAAGCAGAGAGTTAAGTTACTGACCTTAAACCATGCGCTAGGTACAGTTAAAGGCTTTCCTTCAGAAATTATTTCGTTCTAGCCCCAAATCTCTTGCAAAGCGGCAGAGGCTCGAGCCTCGGACATTTGTGTTAACAGCCCAAAGCAAACATCACACGACCAGGCAGCCATCCTATTAGTTAGCTATTTTCAAAACGAAGTCGAAGGAAGCATCTTTCTATACAAACCAGTTAACAAAACATTTTTTTTTACAGTTTGTTAACATATTTTTTTCCCAAACACACCGGAAGTTCATTTAAAACTATAAATAGACTCAACCAATTGGAGAGGAGGACACTTTTGTATTTTTATGTTCAGCATTAATTAATTTGAAGATGCGTTATCAAAGTTTGAGTTGGTGATCTGTTAGATAAAGTTCAAACTGGTCAATAAAAGCGTTTCATGTATACTTTTTTTTTATTTCAACCTTAAAAATGAGATAGCCGTTATCAACACATGGACATGGGCTCGCTGAGGGATTCGACGATTACTAAAAAAAAACAATGACGACAATAAACACACAAATGTCCATCGTTGCTTGTGCTTTTTTTTTTCTTATTGCTTCTATCATTTTTATTGCCGCCGCTCATTGTGTTTTTTTTTTCAAATAAAATTTTAGTTTTCCTGTGCTACTTAAAGATCAGACAAGTGAAAGCGTCTTTAGTTTCCTAGTACTAGGTTACAATGCTGTGCGTCGCTCTTAGTGGACATATTGCTTAGTCTACATATCTACGTCGTCGTATGAGTTATATGTGTACCGGTACGTTATACTACTGAGTCTATATGTGTACCGGTAACATTATACCACTGAGTCTATATGTGTACCGGTAGGTTATACCACTGAGTCTATATGTGTATCGGTACATTATACCACTGAGTCTTTATGTGTAAGGGTAGGTTATACGACTGAGTCTATATGTGTATCGCTAGGTTATTCCACTGAGTCTATATGTGTATCGGTACATTATACCAGAGTCTATATATGTACCGGTAGATTATACCACTGAGTCTATATGTGTATCGGTACCTTATACCACTGAGTCTATATGTGTACCGGTACGTTATACCACTGAGTCTTTATGTGTAAGGGTAGGTTATACAACTGAGTCTATATGTGTATCGCTAGGTTATTCCACTGAGTCTATATGTGTATCGGTACGTTATACCACTGAGTCTATATGTGTACCGGCACGTTATACAACTGAGTCTATATGTGTACCGGTAGGTTATACCACTGAGTCTATATGTGTACCGGTAGTTAATACCACTAAGTCTATATGTGTACCGGTACATTATACCACTGAGTCTATATGTGTACCGGTAGTAGCCGGCACGTTATATTATAAAGTCTCGCACATTTTTTTAAAAATTAAAAACAAAATGTACGCTACAACGAGCCACATTAATCCTCCATCTTAACATCAGCTGGTAGCGTTCCCTTCTCTCAGACTCGACTAATGAAGACTTATTGTCTTGGCTCCAGTGTTTCTAAATATGTTGAGAATGGCCCCAGTAAACGGTTTTGTGGTCCTAAAACATACAAGAGTCCTCTTAACGTAGACTTTCTACTAATCGACTATAACGGAACCCTAGCAAGAAGCGCGGAGCCAGAAGTCTGATGTATGTATATTAAAGTTCTAGTTATAATTAGTAGGGGACGAAAAGTGAACATATGAGAACCCCTGGCTCAAGGCTATCGTCTGTTTACTGTAAGTGAAGGGGGGGGGGGAGAGGCGAGTCTTGTAGCTGGATTAATAAAGATCTAGCAGTCCAGGTGTGCTTGATTATAGTTTAGTGTCGGCCAGGTGTTGGGGGGAGACAAAATTCTTCTAAAGTTACGTTAAAAGTCAAGGGCTGCACGAGAATACACGTCTCCGTTGAAAACTAACCTGAGAATAAGTTCGGTTGAATACGTGAGAAGGCTCAGTTAAATGCTGCTTCTAAATGAGAAGATATTTCACTATATACTGCTACTGCTCGAAAATATGACTCAGTTAATTACTATCGTCCCCTAAGAATAAGTCTCAGTTAAATACTGTCTTCCCCTAAAAATTAGTCTCAGTTAAATAGTATCCTCCCCTAAGAATAAGTCTCAGTTAAATACTATCTTCCCCTAAGAATAAGGCTCAGTTAAAGACTATCCTTCACTAAAGAATATGTCTCAGTAAAAGACTATCCTTCACTAATAATATGGCTCAAACACTGTCCTTCCTTAAGAATAATACTCAGTTATCTTATAAAATACAGAAGTTACTTTAAAAACAAGAAGATAATTGCGTGTGTCAAAGTCAATCTAGTCATGCATGTTAATCAATGACTTAAACTCTGCCAAGACAAATTAGTCCTAGCATAGAGGAATGTAGCTTTATCTTTGTGTCTGAGATTTTATGAATTTTGTTTTTGCATTGAAAAATTATGGTTCAATGTTTTATGTATAATGGACCTCATTCACCAATCGTAAACAAACAACGTTTAGCCACGTGATAATATTGATAAAACAACGAAAAAAAACTGTCACGTGACAGCCTGTGTGCATTACGTAATGTGTATACGAGAGAATCACGTAGCTAAATGATGTTTGTTTACGATTGGCGAATGAGGTCCCTTGCTACTTTACTTTTAAGTCTTCTATCTTGAAGGTTTTCTAAATTAAAGGATTTTACTAACAGTGTTACTCTAATCAAACGTGAATATTCGTTTGTTATGAATCTCACTGCTCTATTTTGTGTCTGTTCTAGTTTTTAAATGTTTTCTTGAGTTGAGGGGTCCCAAACAGAGGATGTATATATTCTATTGTTGGCCTAAGCAAGGTTAAATACATTTTTTTTATGTTCTTATTTGATTTATAGACATTTCTTCTAATAAACCCTAATGCTTTGTTTAAATTTTTAATAGTTTCATCACCATTGGGACTCACTGATAGTTTTTCATTTATTAAAATATCAATGTTTTGGAGTTTTTAGTCTGCGGAACTTGTTTACCATGAGTAAGTAAAGTCGTAGTTGTTACTCTTAATAACTGACATTTTTCTGGGTGAAACGACATGCTATAATTTAAATATTACACTAGTACTCTCTACACCAAAGTACAAGTACAAAATCTGTGGCATTTTACGTCTCGAGAGATCTTTTCCCTTTGCAACTTCTTGTGTGACTAAAGAGGCCAATCCTTGATACACAGCTGCGATCGCAGGTTGGGCACATATAATCACCAGGCGTCGTGGCATTTTCACCCTTCTTTCTGCTTCTGTGGTGTATGACATCTGCAATCTTTGACCCTTCCTTTATGCTCTCTCTCCATGTACAAAATAGAGCAGTAAGATTTATAACATAACAAATATTCACATTGGATTAAGTAAAATCAAAGGCATTTAGTGTAATATAGGCGTTTCCTCAGGCTAGATATATAATATAATAAATCCCCACATTTTAAGGAAGTCTTCGGTCTTGGCAACTTGTTCCAATACTGAATTAAAAGAGCATCTGAGTCTGAGACTGTAACTGGAATATCCATGGTACAAGGTGGGGTTGGCCAATGGTCCATTCTAGCCACCCACAGAGCTCTCCAAATGTAACTATTTTGCAGTAGAAAAGCTAATGGTGGACTGTGCCCTGGGTACGCCCTGTGGAATCGTCACATCCTGGATCCAGGCCCCTTAACGCTATCACATTCACCAGTTCCAGAAAAAAACCTCGTGATAGGTTAATATCCAGTAGTAGAATGTAGTGAGACATTTCAGGACAGAAGACTTTACTTTTTAAAGTATTTATAGTACATAAAACAGAGAACTGAGTTTGTTGCCTGCAACGCCAGGAAAGCCAACGACTTAGCAGAGTTTTAGTCATTGATAAACATACATGACTAGATCGACACATGAAATGTGTAATTATCTTCTTTTTTAAAGTAACGAATGTAATCTATAAGACACGAGAGTATGGTTCAGTTTTTAAAAAAAATCTCTACAAAAGAAATAAATGCAATAAAAGGCTTTACAAAGCATAAAACCAAGGGCCTGGTTATTTGGTTAGAACCTACCTAGAAATTTATAGATCTAGATCTACTGGAGATTTTCATACATGGCAGGCAAAAATATATAAAGTTTTTCGGTGTATTCGATGTACAGAATAAATGACTTTTTGATAAGCTATGTGTTTATTTTTAAAGTTCTATGCATATTTGTGTGCACCTGTTAGAATTCTAGAATCAAATGTTCAAAGCTCTTCCGTTTTCAGCTTCTTTTGTGATAATCAAATCATAAACAAAATTAATTGGCATTTGACCTTGACATTTATGGGGGAAAATATCTAATACAGATGAGTAACTACTCTACAATTAATAATGAAAACATTCTCATTGTACTTAAGAAATGCTAATGAAAACTCCTTGAAAGATTGATATGGAGATTTACTACTATTGTGTACATAGCCATTCATCTCAAATAGAACGCTGTCAAGTGTACATTAAGTCATGGTACACTTTTTGCATTATAATACAAAAATCACTTTTTAGTACTAGGGTTACTAGCTTAAAGCTATGAAATGGTTTGGTACATCATACTAGTCTCTATATGTACTAGATCAAGTACTATCTATGGCTATATTAAGTTTTTGTTTGCCATATTATAATTTGGGATGTCTCAAATCATTGGTTCTTTCTGGACAGTACTCATTAGTATACTATACTCAATCCTAGATATAGATCTAATAACTAATACACATCTTGATATAGACCTAAATCTAATGCAAAATAATTATGCTGGATAGTCTTGATATAGATCTAGATCTATAGATTAGAATATTTAGATCTAGAATCATCAAGAATCTAGAATGTAGATCTTGTTTATTTATAGACTACATCATGAATCAAGATCTAGACTTATTTTTACTTTAAAAAAAATGAAGATATAATCTAGATTTAGAGAATAGATCTAAACTTCTTAGTTAAGTTATCCATATTTAGTTATCCATATCTAGATCTGAACTAGGTCTAGATCTATAATAATTTATTAAATAATCTATTTATTATTATTATATTATTTATATAGATCTAGATCTAGTTTATTCTAATCTTAATAGTTAATAATAGTCTAGTCTAGATATCCAATCTAGATTTAATTTTTATGACTAACCTACTATGAGGGTTGAATATAAAATATATCTACTACACAAATAATAATCATTATAATATCTAATGATAATCTAGTGTATAAAAGGTAACTTACCTGATATTGATATCAAGAATGCCCACACAAAAAACAGAAAATAGCCAAAACACGAAGATATGGCGATGGACGGTGGCTTAAAGGAGCCACTGGGACCCATGCCCTTCCATTCAGCGGGCTGACTGAATAGACCACAGCCCTCAGCGGTCCTCGGGTCTGCTTGGACTCTTCTGTGAATGGGAAAACACAGTATACCATAAGCCATCGGCCATGTTGGAAACGTTTCGTGAACAACTAGTAACAAAAAAACATCAAAGCACACCCCAGACACGTAATAATAAATCCTCAATGGTCAGAGCAAGGGTTAACCGGGGCCACAGGTCATAGTGTCCAGTTAGAATGTGCACTATGTCCGATAGGAAAGTCACGGTACTGTATCCTTTCAATAAGAAATGTTCCAACAAAGAACGCTGGCTAGTGTGTAGCTATACTCCTGTTTTCACCCTCGTTTCCACGAGTGTGTGCTGCCCTCCAAACCTTCACAGCGCCGAACTTTGCTAGCGGCTGGTATCGGGGCAAGAAAGAAAATAGAAGGGGGTATACAATTATAAAAAAAAATGGGGGGGGGGGGGGAGAAGAAAAAAAAAGCAGCCTTCTATAACTGTCTCGAGCGTTGAGAGACACGCGGGGAAAGGAAGCGAAGTGGGAGAGGGGTACGAACTGGGTCACGAGGCGGAGCGTTAAACGTCACTTGCCAGAGAAGGTGCGAAAACCCGCCCCCATCCTCCCCGCACACAACCCGCCCCGACGTCTATGTGCAGTGTGTGTGTGTGTTGCGTATCTAGCAGATCTGTAGCCATTGCAGTTCACGTAGCAAGGGGAAAGGCGCGCAAGGCTTGAGATGATTGGCTCTAACATAAAGCTTTCACACCTCGGCCTGTTCGTTTGAGCCCTCGGTGGGGGCTTGATTGGGAACAAGAGAGAGGGGAATAGCAGGAGAGTGAGAGAAGGTTACAAGGTGGAAGAGATGCCTAGTCAAGGAGGGCGCGAAAAGAAATCCAACACCGACGGCTTATGAGGGGAGTTTACTGAAGGAATGCTTATCTGTGCTGGTTAGGGTCAAAAGGAAAAAAAAAGAAATCCTCAAAGAAATTGATATCTAGATCTATGCATATTGGAAAATCAGCCAGTGCCGATATTGAGACACTGTTTAACACAAGCCTGCTCGAATAAATGGATCATATTCATTAACCACCCTCGACCGAGAGCTTAAATATTGATATTTCCTCATCCATTTTGTTAACTTAATAAACTACAAATCTGACATTTTCTCTGCTGCCTCCGAAAATATCTACCCCTTTAACGAATAAGGGGCATTTTATAGATTTATTCTGGGGCATGGTTTTACAGCTAACAGATGTAGGCAGAGCGTGTTCTTTAATTATGGCCCAGGTAATGGAGAAATGAAAGAGCGAGTAAGAGAGACAATCGAAAAAAGAACGGGGGGGGGGGGTGCTGAGGTGCTATGTTTAGAGGGGAGAAAAAAAAAGGATGTTGTCGAGGTGTCCTTTTGTGAACATTTCGGTGTTAACGAGCTGCCGCGTGTGTGTGTGTGTGGAGGGGCTCTAGAAACAAACCATACACTGCACATACACCTAGCTCCTGTCAAACTCACACAGCCCACAATGCACCACGGCTATTTGCTTTGCATTAAGACCGGACGAGTTGTACCCGCCGAGGGGACGCCGAGGTTGAGATTACAAAACCCGTTGACTGTAAATATGTCACGCAGGGGAGGGAGGGGTCATGTCGTAACTCTAGGAACGAAAAACGCAAATTGGATTTACCGCTCTTTACACTCCCCCCTCCCCCAACCCGCCCCCCCTCTTTTACCACTTCAACTTTGAAGGTGTTAGATATTGAGTAAGAAGAAAATAAAACAGCCGACAGGCAGTCAAACAATCCACATAGGGAACAATCACAGGAAACAATCACAGGGATCAATCATATCTCTCAAGATTGAAATAAAACATTCCACAGCTTATCAGGAGATTACCCCCCCCCCGCCTACCCCAGCTTAAGGACGTTCTATATTGTTAGCTTTTTTTTTTTTTTCTATGCTGGGGACCAGACTCCATTAATTAGTCGGAAATACATTTTCATTTCTCAAAATATGTTTGCCCTTCTTCACCATTTCTAAGCTTTGAATTGAGTATTTTACACTATTTCTAAGTCACTAAAATCAATGCACACCTGCGTACAAACCATAGTGAAGGATATATCAATACCGTATCGTCATTGTTATATAGTTCCCCCATGTACTGATGACTCTAAATCAACACATAAATATCATGAATAAACAAAAACCTAAATAGTGACATTAAACAAACTGCGTTTTTACATTTGAACTCTTTTAACAGAAGCATTAAAAATGGAGATTTTCACTAAATTGGGAGGGGGGGGGGGGGGCTATCCATAAATAGCAAGCTTTTTGGTGTATCAGGTGTAAAGAATATGGCAGAATTGATAAACAAAACATTTTTAAAACTATGTAGTAATTTTAATTTAATTTTTTTTTTGTAAGCACTTTAGGATTAAAAAAAAATCAAATTTTTATACTGAGCAAAGTTAATGTAAACAAGCTTTATTATAATAGTGTCCAATAAAATGCAATGAAAAACAAACAAACAAAATTTTGCAAACACTTTAGAATTACAGTACTAGAATATTTAAAAGATGTTTTACGAATCTTATCGACCACAAACGCTAAAATAAAATCTTTCGATATCGTGAATCTGTATTATGATTGGTACAAACTCCATAGTTTCAGCACAGAACAGTATTTTACATGCATAGATCGAATTATATTTCTTGTAACATCGCACACAAAATTCAATGATTACAAAACTCGAAAAAATAAGTAATAACAGAAAATAAACTCCCAGCACTGGAACATAGGCTGACACGCACAGACACAAACAGATTTGCAAAAAGTGCTTCAAGCCTCTACATCTAGATCACACCAGAAGAAGAGAATCAAAATTACATTTCAGTATAATAAAAATTGATTTAGGTAAAACTGGATAGAAAAATAAAAATTCTGATATTTAGTTTACATATAATCTACTCTGACAATAGAGTCGAAGGGGAAATAACAATGAATATAATTTCAAAGAGTTCAGTCATTTCCCTTTGCGAGCTTAAAAACACAGCAGATGTCCACACGTCCAACTAAGCTTTTAAATTGGCTTACATATCATGTATATCTAGATCTACAACTTCAAAATGACAAAATTGTCAAATCAAGCACACGAAAGAAAAAAAAATGTGGGTAAGAATGTATTTCGTTCAATTTATTAATATGACGGTCTATACATACCTGTATTTAAACATAAAATCAATAGTTATTAAAAACGTCTGTTGTATAATAAGGTGGCATATGGCTACAACGACAAATACTGTTTATCACGTTTGTTCATTATGACCATTGTCTAATTTGCCTTCTCTATAAAGTGTCCATAATCCTTTTTTTTTCAACATTCATTAATAGACCCCTTTGAATTGTTTATAAATTTATTGACTATAATTTTGTTCATTGTATCAACTGTTTACATTATCCAAACCATGAGTTTATTTCTGGATGTTAGGTCTAAGTTCTGTTTTGAAGGATAATATGAATGACTCTTACCAATATGGTACATTGCTTAATTAATTAAGGGAGTATAGTGTGGCCAGCCCAATGAATGGAGAGCTAGGAGGAGTAGAAACCTGGGGATGTATCAGGACTTGAACTCGAGATCCTCGTTCATGTTTTTAGCAAACTTTTCACAATAGTTATGAAGTGATCACTTTTTTTTGTTTTCATAAATAGATGGAAAACATTGTCTAGAATGTGACATAATTATGTCATCTCAAAGATCCGATCTGTAGAGACTTTGAAAAAGATGTCCTTTAGCGTTAGTGTGTTTAGAGCGGCCACTCATGACATCACGTGCAAGTGTTACAGCGCCACCTATGAAAACATGTCTTCCAATGTAGGTGCTCCAATACTCTAGGAACCAAATCTGAAAACATGTCTTTCAAAGTAAGGGTGTTTAAAGCGCCACCTATGATGAAACTTACAAATTTAATAGCACACCTTCCAGAACTTGAAAGTAGGACAGAAATAGAATCTGTTGACACACATACACACACACTTTATAGTAATATACACATATTTTACAAATCTCTATATACACACACCGTAGAAATCTATACACACACCCCATCCATAGGGGCAAACCCTTTTGATCCTGTCTCACTTCTGATGCAAATATACAATCTTTAATAACGTCTTCTTGTGGAGCTCTTCAGTTTAGAATGTTATATAAGTACACACATTTGTAGCCACTTCACCGGGCTCAAACAGTCCCCAAGTACGTTCTGTGTTTCCAGTAGATCGTTTCACTCGGAACTCTTACTTGGGACACTCGCATAGATAGAAATAATAGAATATGCATCCTCTGTTTGGGACCCCTCAACTTAATAAAACATTAAGAAACTGGAACAGACACAAAATAGAGCAGTGAGATTCATAACCAACGAATATTAACATTTGACTAGAGTAACACTTATGTTAAAATCCCTTAATTTAGAAAGCCTTCAGGACAAAAGACTCAAAATAAAGTAGCAATTATACATAAAACAATGAACCATAATCTTCAAATTCAAAATTTAATAAAATACTCTGAAAGACACAAAGATAAAGCCACATTCCTCGTCCCATATGCTAGGACAAATTTGTACAAATACTCCTCCTTCCCTTGTGCTATTAGAGCATGGAATGGATTGCTGAACTAGCCAAGAAAACCAGTGACATGGCAGAATTTAAGTCATTGGTTAATATGTATGACTGAATGCATAATGCGTAGGACGTAATCATCTTCTTTTTTGAAGTAACGTCTGTATTATATAAGATAACTTCGTAAGGAGAACTTCAAGGCATTCTCAAAATCGCTAGATCTAGATCGAGTAGCTGACCAAACTGACGTCTCGCTACAATGGGTACATTGACTTAAAAGTTTCGGCTCATTCCTTCAAAAACAAAAATCATTACACCCTAGACCAAAATTCCTGCAGAAGTGCAGGACTGCAGGAACAAGACCAGGCAGCCACTTTTCAACTATGATCAAGCTACTCCAGAATGAGGCATCAAAGTTTTGGTTTAGATCAGTATTTCCGGAAATCAGAACACTTGCTGGCAGTTCGTGGGACACAGAAGTTTATGTAAAGAATCCAAAGAAAGTTTTCGAGAACTATTTGTAAAAAAAAAATGGATATAATCTCAAACCTCTCAACCTTATCGAATCTAAGCAAATACCTGCTAACAATTAAGTACATTAAATCAGTAGCCAGATATTCTTATACAATGATATCTATATTGTGTATATCAATTATCAATTATAACAAAACGTCAATCTAGCCAGAAGAACTACCATGGTAAAATGTTGAAAATGAGGGGAAAATATCTTCTTATCTTATATAATACAGACGTTACTTCAAAAAAGAAGATGATTACGTCCTACGCGTCATGCATTTAGTCATGCATATTAACCAATGACTTAAATTCTGCCAAGTCACTGGTTTTTCTGGCTAGCTCAGGCAACCCATTCCATGCTCTAATAGCACTAGGGAAGAAGGAGTATTTGTACAAATTTGTCCTAGCATAGGGGACAACGAATGTGCCTTTATTTTTGTGTCTTTCAGAGTATTTTATTAAGTTTTGTTTTTGTATTTGAAGATTATGGTTCAGTGTTTTATGTATAATTGCTACTTTACTTTTGAGTCTTCTGTCCTGAAGGCTTTCTAAATTTAGTGATTTTACTAATGGTGTTACTCTAGTCAAATGTGAATATTCGTTTGTTATGAATCTCACTGCTCTATTTTGTGTTTGTTCCAGTTTCTTAATGTTTTCTTGATTTGAGGGGTCCCAAACGGTGGATGCCTATTCTATTATTGGCCTAACCAAGGTTAAATAACATTTTAGTTTTATGTTCTTATTTGATTTATAGAAATTTCTACAAACAAATGATCAGGAATGAACGAAATTTTAGAGGTTAGGAAACAGAGCAGCAACGTTAGAGGTTAGGAAACAGAGCAGCGATATAGAAATAAGTATAAATGCTTTTGGTGACAACATACAAACTGTAAAGGAGTGTATTAGTATCTCTGCACTAATGCACAATGTCCTCCAACTTATGTCCAATGTCCTCCAACTTATGCCCAATGTCCTTCAACTGATGCCCAATGTCATCCAACTGATGCCCAATGTCCTCCAACTATGTCCAATGTCCTCCAACTAATATCCAATGTCCTCCAACTGATGCCTAATGTTCTCCAACTAATATCCAATGTCCTCTAACTGATGCCCAGTGTCCTCAAACTGATGCCTAATGTCCTCTTACTAATATCCAATCTCCTTCAACTGATGTCTAATGTCCTCCAACTAATATCCAATGTCCTCCAACTAATATCCGATGTCCTCCAACTAATATCCTATGTCCTCCAACTAATGCCTAATGTCCACCAACTGAAGCCTAATGTCTTCCAACTGATATTCCATGCATCAATGACTATTTTTACAAAATCGAAGCAAATGTAAAGCGATATACATTTTCATCAAAGGGCGATGACTAACAAAATACATAGAAAATTAGTAGTTTAGACACACCTAAAACAATATTTTTTTCCTTATCGCCCCTTCTCCTATGCGAGAGAGAGAATTTGTTGACAGTTTTTGATATTTTATTGAACATAAAAAAAAACAAAAAAACCTTGCGAAAGACAGGCGAAGAATGACCCTCGCCGGACAACCGCTTTACTTTCACCAGCTAATGTAAGGTACTAATTAATACGTGGGGGGACTCAGGGGCGGGCGCCCTTAGGATCACAAAATAAAAAAAATTTCTTGCCTTCACCAAGATTCGAACCAGAGACACAACGGGTTAGAAGCTAAGCGCTTTACCACGCACCTACCACACCTCATCCCAAAATAGGCTTAAAACTTAATTAAACTACACCAGTACTAGAATATTTCATCTTACTGCTGAATGACCTGATGGCCAAGAGTTCGCTCATATTCTTGAGTGAAAGCTGGTATAGATTTATAGACTATACAGTGAAGTATTATTATTATGAAAATGAATTAATTTTTATTCTCTGGTACTGTCAGGGTCGAGATTCGTTTTAAAGGGTAACAAAATTCATTGTAGTCCCTTTAGCAGTGTCCACATTTTCTGATGACGTGGTCTGCACCACTACTGCCCTTTGACAGGTAATAAGGATCCTCTTAGGTATGCTTAGGGCTAAAGGCTTCGAATGTGTCTACGAGGTCAGTTGTCATTATCCCTTCGGTTGATATGCTACTACAGATCAGTGGTTCCCAAACATTTTCCTTAACGGAACACTTCGCACATTCTGAGTCTTTAGCGGAACACTTTGCTTCTTTTTTTTAGAGAGATTAATCCGTGTGGTGGCCTACCAGATAATCATTCAAGTAGTTCGCGGAACACCTATTTAGGTCTTGCGGAATCTCTCAGCTGAGATATTCATATCTTCTTCGTTTTTCCATTTCAGTTTTCCTTCTATTGTGGGCTAGTGGTACGGCGATGTCAATGTGAGTTGCTGGTTTGTTGTTATTATAATTATTATATTGCCCTATTATATTGCCGTTGAGTGAACATTAGGTCTAGATTTCTAGACTGCTTCATGTACTACTATTTTATTTTTTACCGAGGTCGAGAGGGGGGGGGGCGGAAGTATTTGAAGGGGGGGGGGGGAAGCAGCTAAATGGTGAACCTTAACCTGTATGCAAATCCAATGTGGCACCGACTCCAACTGTGTCACCGACATAAAATGTGGCACCACCTCTAAGTAATCAACAGACCAGTGCACTGTAGACACGAACGTGACTAAAAAAAAAAAACAACAACAAAAGAACTGCGAACGACGCAACATGACATTTAGAAAATGACATCCATCTAGTGTGGCATCCAGCCAAAAAGGCTAGCAACAACTCTCGCGAACTAACATGGCATTTGATAGCGATAGAGAAGCTAAGTGCCAACATCATCTACCAGATGACTTTCGTGTTCCTATATGCCCATGGACAGAGTATATTAGCAAGTATCATAAAACTATCTATATTTAATTAGCCTAAAATAGATCAAGGGAGACAAACACACAGCTAATTCGCTGAATTGATTTTTTGTTTCGATTTTGTTTCCCAAGAATTCAGTCCGATATATTGGAAAGGGGCGGGGGGCACGGGGTACAAACGCGCTCCCCACATGCTCCCCATCGTTTCTCCACCTCACAACCCATATGCATCAGAAGTGAATCACTCGCTTCCAATTTGTTTTTCCTACAGTCTTAATGAATTGGGCCCAGACCATGCCCCACGGTTTGCCCTTTCACGCACAGCCCAGATGCTGTTCAGATGACAGTGTTCCGCGCGAAGACTCTTATGGCAAGCATATGCCAAGAAGATTCTCTGCAGCTTCTCCGCCCTGTCCCTTCTCCTCAAAGTTCTCCAACATTGGCAGACTCCTCGGCGAAACTAGGTTAAAAGAACGTGTAGAGACCAGAATTATTTTTTTTAGAAAGGCATTGGTGGTCATTAGATTATAAGTTCAATCATTAGATTAAGACGAGTTCAATCATTAGATTAAGACGTTCACGAGTTCAATCATTAGATTAAGACGTTCACGAGTTCAATCATTAGATTGAGACGTTCACGAGTTCAATCATTAGATTAAGACGTTCACGAGTTCAATCATTAGATTAAGACGTTCACGAGTTCAATCATTAGATTAAGACGTTTATGAGTTCATTCATTAGATTAAGACGTTCACGAGTTCAATCATTAGATTAAGACGTTCACGAGTTCAATCATTAGATTAAGACGAGTTCAATCCTTAGATTAAGACGTTCACGAGTTCAATCATTAGATTAAGACGTTCAAGGGTTTAATCATTAGATTAAGACGTTCATGAGTTCAATCTTTAGATTAGGACGTTCACGAGCTCAATCATTAGATTAGGACGCTCACGAGTTCAATCATTAGATTAAGACGTTCATAAGTTCAAACCTTTAGACTACGAAGTTCACGAGTTCAATCATTAGATTAAGATGTTCATGAGTTCAATCATTAGATTAAGACGTTCACGAGTTCAATCATTAGATTAGGATGAGTTCAATAATTAGATTAAGACGACTTCAATAATTAGATTAGCATGTTAATGAGTTCAATCATTAGATTAGGGCGAGTTCAATCATTAGATTAAGACGAGTTCAATCATTAGACTACGAAGTTCACGAGTTCAATCGTTAGATTAAGACGTTCACGAGTTCAATCATTAGATTAAGACGTTTACGAGTTCAATCATTAGCTTAAGACGTTCATGAGTTCAAACCTTTAGACTACAAAGTTCACGAGTTCAATCATTAGATTAAGACGTTCATGAGTTCAATCATTAGATTAAGACGTTCACGAGTTCAATCATTAGGTTAAGACGAGTTCAATCATTAGATTAGGACGAGTTCAATCTTTAGATTAAGACGAGTTCAATCATTAGTCTACGAAGTTTACGAGTTCAATCATTAGATTAAGACGAGTTCAATCATTAGATTAAGACGTTCACGAGTTCAATCATTAGATTAGGATGAGTTCAATAATTAGATTAAGACGACTTCAATAATTAGATTAGCATGTTAATGAGTTCAATCATTAGATTAGGGCGAGTTCAATCATTAGATTAAGACGAGTTCAATCATTAGACTACGAAGTTCACGAGTTCAATCGTTAGATTAAGACGTTCACGAGTTCAATCATTAGATAAAGACGTTTACGAGTTCAATTATTAGCTTAAGACGTTCATGAGTTCAAACCTTTAGACTACAAAGTTCACGAGTTCAATCATTAGATTAAGACGTTCATGAGTTCAATCATTAGATTAAGACGTTCACGAGTTCAATCATTAGGTTAAGACGAGTTCAATCATTAGATTAGGACGAGTTCAATCCTTAGATTAAGACGAGTTCAATCATTAGTCTACGAAGTTTACGAGTTCAATAATTAGATTAAGACGAGTTCAATCATTAGATTAAGACGTTCACGAGTTCAATCATTAGCTTAAGACGTTCATGAGTTCAAACCTTTAGACTACAAAGCTCACGAGTTCAATCATTAGATTAAGACGTTCATGAGTTCCATCATTAGATTAAGACGTTCACGAGTTCAATCATTAGGTTAAGACGAGTTCAATCATTAGATTAGGACGAGTTCAATCCTTAGATTAAGACGAGTTCAATCATTAGTCTACGAAGTTTACGAGTTCAATCATTAGATTAAGACGAGTTCAATCATTAGATTAAGACGTTCACGAGTTCAATCATTAGCTTAAGACGTTCACGAGTTCAATCATTAGTCTACGAAGTTCACGAGTTTAATCATTAGATTAAGACGAGTTCAATCATTAAGGATGTTCATGAGTTAAATCATTAGATTAGGACGAGTTCAATCATTAGATTAAGACGTTCACGAGCTCAATCAACGGCATTGCAAGTCAGTAGATAAAGACGTTCACGAATTAGCCCATTGTCTACTAGTTAATAGATGCAGGTTTCAGTTGGGCTGATAGGTCATCATGTTCTTCAAGTCATGGTGTGAGGCAAGGGTTAAAAGGTACTCTGTGAAACGTGGCGTCTTTTAGAAGTTTACCCCCCACCCCCTCCACAATCCTATTCGTCCTGCAGGCCTCTTGGCGCGCACATGTCCATCCTACTCCACCTGAGGCCTATCTCACTCCACCCTTTCACTGGATCCACCCTTCCACTGGATGGTTTGATTAGCTTTTGAACTTCAATCCCAAGAAAAAATGTCCGAATTTTTTTTTTAAAATGAGAAGATAGATGAAAATATAGATATGTTGTGGGTTCATTCAATAAGTGACTATGGGTATATCAGAGACTTTTTATTGAGGTCGATTGGTCAACGAATTTTTATTGATATTTAAAAGGTCGAAATTTATATTAGATATGACTTGGCATTCCACGAAGTCCAACCAGTAAGAAAGAGTGTACAAGTCACGTGGCCTACCACTTTTGGGTGTCGGGACTACACAAAGGGTGCATTGAAAGATGATTAATTGGCTGGTATTGTAACTATCTGGCTTATTACCAACTAGATCTACTATATTAGAAATGCTGACATTTTTCTGGGTGGAACAACATGCTCCAATTTAAATACTACTAGTACTCCTACACCAGAGTACCTATGTATACTAACGATATCTATCTATCTATATACCCATATATCTATCTATATATACAATACGTAGTTTGTAAACAATTTAATTTAATTTATAAAAGTATATATTAAATCATCATAATGCAGATTTAAATGTTTTGTTTTTGTTAATAACTGATCTTGTCAACAATATTAAATCCAATTTATTACACATTAAACAAATACATAATAACATGGAACATTTCAGCTGTTTGTAAATGCAGGCGCAGACAGATGGAGATCTCCTCTTTCAGTTTTTCATAAACCTTATAAAACGAGCTTCGTGGCGTCACTAACACGAGGGGGGGGGGGTGTTAAAGTGGTTAAGCAAGGAAGGGAACTACAGAGCGTATAAAATGAAAATAACCTAGGGCCAGAGATGACCACCGGGAAGAAGTGATAATCTCTTCGAACTCCCCCCCCCCCCCATCTCCATTTGTTTTATTATGCCAACGCCCATGAGAATCAGCAACCATTACAAGAGAGAGAGAAAGAGAGAGTACTTGGCTAATGCCTATTATCCAAACACTCAACTATTACATTTCGACACATAATTAAATTCCTCCGGGCCAATAGAGGTAGAACCTAATTTAATCCAGGCTGCTGTCCAACCATAGCAGTGAGTCAAGGGGGAAAAATCTCTCTCTCACACACACACACATTCACTGTTTCATACGAACACGGTCGACAATATTTGTTTTAAAAATATCAGAATGTGCCAAATTTCTAGACAGTTCACATATCGAGGCATTAAAAAGCCAATGATTTATAAACAACGCTTGATATAAACGCTCATGATGAATAGCTGTGATGGACGGCTGTGATGGGTGATACAATGTTCAAGGATTTGTATTACATAGTGCTATATGGCATAGATCAGATCTTCCAAAGACATTCTTACACACTAGAGAACTGGTTAGATTATAACCCTAATCCAAGTCCTTACAAAGATATCTCATGGCTCACATCCTTACAAAGACATCTCATGGCTCACATCCTTACAAAGACATCTCATGTCTCACATCGTTACAATGACATCTCAGGACTCACATCCTTACAAAGACATCTCATGGCTCACATCGTTACAAAGACATCTCATGGCTCACATCCTTACAAAGACATGTAGCGGTATAAATGATAATTTATGTTAGAGTTCCTAATTCTTGAATTGAGGGATAACCATGGCAACACGTGGTGTAGTTTAAAATAGATACTCATCTTCCCCCCCCCCCCCCACACACAGTCCAAGCAGGTCCCTCATCTCCATGTTGTAATCATTCTGTGAACAAGCCCGCTAGAGAATAGCTCTAAATTTAGCTGCCAACTCTTAGCGGAGATCCGATTTGAATTTTGTGTTGACATTCGTCTGAGTGTGGGCTCACGTTGGGCAATAATGTCTTGGGGCAACTCATTCAAGGAAACCAAATTTGGGCTTTTTCTCATCTGAAGTGATAACAAGTACACTGAGGAACCCAGCAGAACTATTACAAGCTCGATCATAGACACAACGTGCTGAAAGGAAAATCTTGATTTCAAATAGTGCCAAGGTGTTGCATGGACAAAACAACGCTCTGGATAGTATGCTTTGTTTCTAAACTCATCAAAATTCTTAACATTGTGCGCAAGAGACTTGAACCTTTACAAGGTCGTAACTGAATCGCAATTTGGGGCGGAAACAGTGGCGTAGCTAGGGTGGGGGAGGAGAGGGGAGAATTTGAAAATCCCCCCGGGCCCCCACTTGATGGGGGCCTAAATTAGTGTTTTTAAATTAGAAATTAATAATTATTTCACGTGATAATATTAATAAAACAATGAAAATACGTATCACGTGATAGCCTTTATGGATTGCATAATATGTATAGAAGATATAGAGAACCACGTGGCAAAATGTTGTTTGTTTACGATTGGTGAATGAGGTCCATTATTAGATGATTGCATTATTATTATATATTTTTCCAGTGTAGCCAATTAGCTAGTAATTCTTTTCCCGATGATATACATAAATAGTCAAATTTCTAGGAAAATCGTAATAGAGTCGTATTCGAGAACCATTTCCAGGTTTTGCCGATGAATTTGCAAGCTGAATAGAGGAATTTTAATGATAAGCTATTGACTACTGAACGTTGTATTTTGTTTAATCTCGTTAATAGAAAGACGGGGATGTCTGTAATCTGCACAGACAATTACTCCGCAACGAAAGAGACGACTTCCTAGTCCTGTAATTTTTCCGACATGAAATGAACTCAATCTAACAGTTACCCGAGATGTCAATGATCGACAAGACCGTTGTCCAACATACATAAATGGATACACTCCTAATCACACATGGATGGCTACACTTCATTTACACATGGGTAGCCACACTCCGCATCACAAATGGATGGCTACACTCCACATCACACATGAATGGCTACCGCTCCTCATCCCTCCTTATTTATTTTCATTTTCTCCCTCCAATTTTCCAGCAAACGTCCATCCTCCGGACAAACTAACCCTCTCCCTCCTACTCCTGGGTCCCAGTGCATACATAAAGCACTGCCCAATCGATACCATAGGAGCATGGCCAGAGCTCTCCACCTAATACCCCTCTTCGTTTCCATCCATTTTTCTTTGGTTCTGAGTAGTGGTTATAGAATTTTAGCCGAAACTAGTAGACATTATCAGCCCAATATACGTAATACGTTTCAGAAGTAGCTAATTGATAATTGAAAGCGTTTTGTCCATCAACACTGAGGTATTAGTTCATCTACAATGAACATGGTTGTGTTTACGACTGAAGAGAGAGTAAGAGAGAGAAGGAGAGAGAGAAATAGAGAGACAGATAGAGAGGGTGTTAGTTTATTATAAATATGTGTCTGATCAAATAATGTCACTGACACTTGTTATAGCCTGTCCAATAAAGTTAATAGCACTAAGTCCATCGAATGACACTGACACAAGTCACAGTTGAAATGTCACTGGCACTAATCACAGTTGAAATTTTCCTGGCACTAATCCCAATTTAAATGTCACTGACACTAGTGATAGTTCAAATGTCACTGGAAATAATCACAGTTAAAATGTCCCTGACACTAGATAGTTAAAATGTTACTGGAACTAATCACAGTTCAAATGACACTGGCACTAGTCAACTGAAATGTCACTGGCAATAGTGTGTAATGTCGCTAAACCGAGGCCCAAAGAGTTGGGTTGCTTAGATGGAGAGAATTACATAAAAGAAAACATTGTGCACATTCTGAATATTTAGCGGAACACTTTGCATATTTTAAGAGATTAATTCGTGTGGTGATTTACTAGTTAAATTATTCAAGCAGTTCGTGGAACACCTATTCAGGCCTCGCGGAACACTAAGGTTATCTTATATCGCCCTCACATTTCTTCATATTGGTTTCTTTTCTTTTCATACGTTGCTGTATTTTATTGATTATATTATGTAGATTGTGTCTTAAACATGGGACTTAATACCCACTATCGCAAGACAGCCTTGTATCCATTGGCTTTACTTATTAAAAAAAAAACCCACAAAACTAAATTTTAAAAACCTTAACAAAATGCTCAAAATGTCAAAAGATTAACCAAGAATGATCCCCCAACATGTGTCGTCATAATATTCTTACTACGTCATAATCCGCCTTTGGCCACACTTTGAAATCCAGTCTGTAAACATCTCCAATAACAAAAGAGCTACGAAGCATGGCTCAGAGATATCCGCTTATCCAGTGCAGCGAAATCGATCCGTATCAACGAAACGATATAGAGAATCCTTCAGCTTTTAAGTGCGAAGTATCGATCCTGATGGAACACGCCAAGTCGATTATATCTAGTCCCATAACACCGATTGTTAATTTCTTAGACAACTATTTGTATATGTCGATACCTAAAGGAGTTCGACCTTCATAAAGATATTAACCATTAGTGTAAACAAAGGCAGGTTGAACTAGGTGCATGAGTTATGGCCGCTTTGGAACATGGGAGTTACCGAAATACAATTTACAATGCAGAAACTGGCTAATGTTAAAATCTGATCCACAATATTAAGTCTTGGACCAACTGATCTTTTTACTTTTCCAAGATACCGGTACTTTGCTTTGGGCCTACATAGTTTTATACTCCAAATATATTTACAAAATATTCTCAGGACCTATAATAGATTTGTATAGTTCTCTCATGCCTTGCAGATGGTTAATGAGAGTGTGTGTGTGTATGTGTTTACATATAGTGACGGTGGGAAGAGGTTTGCGATTGGTTGTGAATGATGCAACCTAGATGGCATTGTCGTCATTTGGTCTTAGTTGGGGGGGGGGGGGGTGAGTTTTGAGTTTAGGCACATCGGCACAATTTAGGCCATGTCATGCCCGTAATCCTTTAAGGATCACTCTCCCTTTACATAACAAGGGCTAAAATCAGTACAGTTAAATCATTAAAAATAAGGTCTACTCACAGTTAAAATAGTAAAGGTAGTAAAAATTTAATAATTTGGTAAAAATCTAATGTAAATATTATATGTTTACAGTTCAAAAATCAGATCATCGTAGACAACCCCACCTCCCGGACAAAGCCCAGTACCTTCCCAGGGTCGACACTGTCTTAGTTAGGGGGGGGGAGACGACCCCAGAACGTGAGACTGAAAGGTGGTGTTATTGTAGTGAGTTAGATTTATGTTAAAGATTATCATTACTAAAGTCTATTACAGTTATTTTATCTCATTTCAACTTGATTTAGTGTTATTTATTTCTGTTCATAAAAGGAAGTTATTCAAGTGATTAAAAGTTTTATTAGTTAGGATACATTACGCCTACGGTTTAGTTGTCTACGAGCAGTTTGGTGCTACAAGTCAACTACCGGTAACAACCGAGATGATGAAAGGTCATCTGTTACTGTGGCACACGGTTAACGAGGGTGTCGTAAGGGCAGCACAACGACCAAACTACTTTACTTTTCCCCAATTATTGGTTGGTACCCATTAGAGATGGGTGGACTCAAAGGCGACCTAAACACCACGAAATTAAAAATTCTGTCTTCATAAGGATTCGAACCCCGGACTTCTTGGTTTAGAATCCTGGCGCTTTACCATTCAACTACCGCGCGTCCATACATTTGTAAACTTCGAATGCATTTTGTCTTCGACAAACATGTCTTTTTATATTTAGAATTCTCTCAGGCTTTTTTTAGTTATTGCCCTTTTATTTCAGTTCTTTTGTTATGGTTGTGTCTTGTCCGTTTCAGTAGCTGTCCTAAGCAAAATATCAAGAGAGAGGCCGGTCCATTCTATTACGTTGTCCAGCCAGCTTTTATTTGGACAGCTTCTTCTTCGTGCTCCATCTATGCATCTTGCAGGATGACTTTAGACAGTGAGTTGAACCAGCTCAGCTTTCATCTCCTCGCAATATTGAGAGGTCCCTCCTTTTCGCCAGCCAGCGTTGACGTGTAAAAGTACAAATTTATTTGTTTTCATTTCCTGGTATCTGATACCCAGCAGTTTTCTGTAGCATTTTCAAATGCTTCTTTCGGCCTCAGCTGTCAGTGCCCAACTTTCACAACCTTATAGGAGTACAGAGACCACTCGAAAAGAATACAGTTTAAATGTTACTAGGAAGCTGATGTTACTCTTTCAGATTTTACAAAGTTTACTCAAAACGTCGAATGCTAAACTCAAATAGGCTTTTATATTTTTTCTCTTAGTGTTAAACCAACTGTTTAAACTGATTCAACTCGTTTAACCGAGTCAACTTCTAATGTTTGGCCATTCAACTGTAACCTCTTGTATTATCTCCACCACGAACAAGTATTTGTCTGAGTTTGGTTTCTGCACAATATCTAGATCACAGCTAGGACTGTGTAGCCACGTGAAACAATGCAATACTTAACAATCTTCGGGAACTCGAACACAAGCCTTGTAGTACTGCAGGTTAGAATGGTCTTAACAAAAAACTCTGTATGAAAAAAAGATTGGGAGTCTCAATGCAGGCAGTTGCTCTGCGTCGTGACTGACGCATGGTTTACAAAGTATAACTGCCTTTTTTCGTGTAATGTTTTAATGGGGTACTTAAAATCTGCTCCCAAACTCGATTTGCCTAACAAACATTCAGTGACCATATTAAAATACTAGATCTAGTTCAGTGATTGCCAGCTTTATATGGCTCGATGGCTATAAAAATTCCCGACACATGAGTTGATGGCCTCATCGCAACCAAATATAATCGAGCCTCTGTGACTTGCCGGCTTTATTATTCATGGTTCACATGAGTATCGAGGTGCCGGATATCAGCTGACCAGATAGGGCGCTTGCCGTAGTTTGTTTCACTGATCTTGTATGCTAAGTCTAAGCAAGGTCCAATATGAAATTCATGTGTAGTTGAGATTACTAAACAAATTAAAAAATTAACCACAGTATTCAGAGAGCCTTAATAGACCACCGGAGCTCAACGATTATGTCTGCTCTGAGTGTGGCAAAATATGTAGGTCACAGCTGGGACTGCTTGAACTGCAGCTCACCTCATTAACTTAGGACTCGAGGACAAGCCTTATTAACTGTAAAAACAGAATTTTTAGAAGTTTGAGTTTTGTAAATTGTGCAACCCATTGATCTATCTATTGTATTATTTATTACAATCTACTCCTAGGGAATTAAGTTTCAATTTCATGTATAACTTATGAATTAAAACTTTCTTTTCAAATCAAGAAGTGATTTTTTTAAAAATCGACTTTGTAGAGCCAATCAACCAAAAACTAACAAATAAATATGTTTACCACTTTACTTGTTTTAATTTATATTTAAAAAACCCAATTTTTTTTAAAGATGTCTTTGCATTGCTTGACAAAAAAAAAAAAAGGAATTTAGTAATTATCCCCCTCAGCTGTAGTTTTAAAATTACTTTTTTTTTTTTTCACTAGTCGTTATGAGATGAAGTTGTATAGTGTCAAGTTTGCAGACGTATGAGAGCTCATTTTCAGTAAACTTTTTACTTTTCATAATAAAAGTAAAACAAGAATTGTCAAGTCTTATTTTGGATTTGAAATATTTTTTGGCCCATTGTAAACAGTGTGATAAAAGACCAGCTATTAAATGACTTTTATTCCAAAGCTATTCTAAGCGATGATTTAATAATACATTTTTTGTATGTTTATCTTATATGATATACAGAGTTACAATAATACATTATAGTCGCCAAAAAAATAAATAAAATAAAAGCAAAGAGAAGATAATCTGTGGATAACATTGTGATACTAAAAATACAATTACTACTAAAAGAATACAAAATTAATACCTTTTTTTTTTTTTTTTTACTAATAATTATACCCCGTAACAATCGTCTTCAAAGTGTAGGTTATATGACAAATGGTCTACAGAAAGTAGGCCTATTTAATCTTTGTAAAATGTTTTACATGTTTCGGATGTTCTTTCAGATCTAAAGATAATTTCATCTTAGCCCAAACGTACCGCAGGATGATGGGGGATGGCCGTGGGCAGGGTATGAACCCGGGACCATCGATACCACCCGAACGACAGTCCACTGCACATACCACACAACCATGCAGCACATACCGCACAATCATGCAGCACATACCGCACAACCATGCAACACATACCGCACAACCATGCAGTCTCCCAGGCAGTCTTATTAAGGTGATCCTCAAAGTGTAAGCGTATGACAGTGGTCCCAAACGAGCGTGCATTATAGTGGTCCACAAAAAGTAGGTCCATATTCCAGTGGTCCCTAAAGTGTGGTTTAAGTAGTTCCCAATATGTCTACAGCTAGTAAATTATTTCTTTTAATTCTATTGGCTGTGATTTCGTCATTTTCTTTAAATTTGAGCGCGAAAACAAAAAAACGTCACAGCTTTTCCCGTCTTCTGCTTGCATTGATTGATGCTTGCACAAGGGAGACAAGCGCTTTTTTTTTTAAACTTCAAGATTTAGATCTTATATATCAATTCAAAGCGCGCAGAAGTGTCAACCAAAACGATGTCCAGACATGATTTTAAAAAAAAATCTTTCAAAGCCTGGCGAGTTTTCAAAAATATATTTTTTTTCACAGAGATTGAAAAATGACGATTCGCTTTCCTACCCATCGCGTGAACCTACATGCACGAACACACACACAGGGCGTAAGCACAGACACACACACACACAATATGGTGATAAGCTTAATATAATTATATAGCCATCAAAGATAGATAGTTCTATAATATTTTTTTTAAAGAGATGAAAAGTCCACAATCCAATATGTACCGATCATACACAACAGCGTCAATCAATTTTTAATTCATTAAAAAAAAACAAATTTATAAACTTAGCTGAGCTGGGTCTTAGTAAAGTTTCCCTTTCAGACCATGCGATATATGGGGCAGATGATGTTAAGGGCTAATGTGTTGCCAATGAAAATAGAAGATTGTATAGTTATCTTTTGGTTGTCACAAACTTACTTTAAAGCGGCGACCTAGTTCAGCTTACACCAAGTACAATTTCTTTCCCTTGTTTGAGATACCAAACAAAAAAAATTAACAATAGTTAATTAATTGGTTAACTTTTTTTCTTGCTACTTGTGTTGTCAGGTAATAAACAATTGTGCAAAAATTTCAGCTTCATCCGAGAGAAATATCGTGTACACACACTTTTTACCAAGCACACAGAGTGAGTTGATATAAGCTTTGAAGAAATATACGCAAATATTGTAGATAAGCTGTCACAAAATGTGACATTATCATTAGCAGTTTGACAGGTTCGCACAATGGCGCTAAAACCGAAAAAGAAAGACAACAAAACGACGTTAAAATCTTGCATGGAACAGAATGGAAGTATCGTATGGTGTCTGGATGTCTAGACAGCAACCATTTGATTTACTTACATTTCACATAGTGTAATAACTGAAGGGAGACAACTCAACGAGACATAGGTGTTTATTGACATGGAGACATGACAAACAAATAGGACATCTGCCTTAAATATAGCATCTTTATAGCAGCTCTAGACTTGGGCGGAAATCGCTCTTCTTCTACTGTCAACAACCTTCCTAGTCTAGTCACTTATAGTGCGCACCTTCTGCACTATCTTGGATGACGGTGTGCATGGCTGGTTTATAACAATATAATCAATTGAAACAAAATATTCTGTTGGCCAACAACAAAGAGATTATATCAGATCTTCATGGAGTCTTCCGTTTGACCATATTGATTCGTTTCTTTATTCACTTTATAATAAAGAGCCTAGTTTCATGCCATACCATAACTGTTAAGTCCACTGCTTACACGGAAAAACGTTCTCTCAGAGAAGTTGGGTCTTATATACGTATTGAACTAAACGCAGGATACAGCATTGTTGGATCACGATTACAGCACTGTTGGATCACGATTACGGCATTGCTGGATCACGATTACTGCATTGTTGGATCACGACTACAGCATTGTTGGATCACGATTACAGCACTGTTGGATCACGATTACAGCATTGTTGGATCACGATTACAGCATTGTTGGATCACGATTACAGCATTGTTGGATCACGATTACTGCATTGTTGGATCACGATCGCGAGTGTGGTAGTTTAGTGATAAAACGTTTGGCTTCTAAAACCGCGGGGGTCACGAGTTTGAATCCCGGTGACGACTGGAATTATGAATTTCTGGGTTTTTAGGGCGCCCGCGAGTCCACCTAACTCTAATTGGCAGCTGATATTAGTTGGGGAACAGTAAAGGCGCTTGGTCGTTGTGCTGGCCAAACGACACCCTCGTTAACCGTTGGTCACAGAAACAGACTACATTTACATCATCTGCCCTATAAATTGCAAGGTCTAAAAATGGGCAAGAGGAAATCAGGGTTACCAAGTTGTGGCTAAAGCCTTAAAAGAAAATGAATAAAGACTGGACTTTAACATCGTCTCTTTATTCTATACCAGTGGTTCTCAACCTTTTAAGCTCGGCGACCCCTTTTTACTATTCCCCACTCTGCCGCGACATAACATACACAGCAATAGAAGAATACACTAAATACAATCCATATTTTCGATGGTCTTAGGCGACCCATGACAAATCGTCAATCGACCATTCAAGGGGTCGCGACCCACAGGTTGAGAACCCCTGTTCTATACAATGGGAAGCAATGATCGATTTCTACTTTTTCTGAAACCAAAGTTTTATAAGGAAATACTTCAATGCATTCTTGTCAAGAGTCGAATACATAACAGAAAAAGACATTGGCAAAATTTGAGACATCACACTGCTTAAAAAAAAAGTTTTTTTAAAGGCTTCTTCTTCTTGGGGCACAATTTTTCAGTTAATGCCCACATGCCCCCAATGCTTTCAATGTAAAAATCATGCAAGTCACAGAAATTTTTCCCAGGCGAGAAAACATTTCACCCCTGCCCACAATCGCATATAATTAATAACATCACGATTGTCCAGAGTGTTGACCTGAAACCTCGTTTTGTTTTTAATTAACCATTTACCTTGAACTTTGTGCGGTTAAAAACATTCTTTTAAAAACAAAACTAGGAGATGACATGGAATAGGCTATGTCCTTATTTCCAATAGCCCTTATTAAAAGGAAATGGAGTCGAGTTCCTATTGATAGAATTGAGATCAAGATCTAGATTATATCACTTACTTGGGGTGACAAAATCTTTGATCTGAAGATGGACACCAACATTGAACATCTAGATCAAAATAATTTAATTTATAGATCTAGATATCTAGATCGAGATTCTGTCAATAGATCTAGAATCTAACTTAGTACAAAACAGCCAACGTTGTTCGTTGTTGTATTAACGTATAGATCTAGATCTATGATCTAGAATGCCTCACATATAAAACAAATGTTTTCAAATATTGTTTCGGCTATTGTGAAAAGGCAAATCAAAACAAACACACACTGGCTCCAGAAGCGGAAACTTACATGGATTTGTCACATTCGGTGCGTTTCATAAAAACTGTAAACAGACCCGCGTCTAGGGAGTGAAGACTGAAAAGCGAATTCTCGACTTAGCCTCGCACGGTGAGAGTCAAGACTGAAGAAATTGGAAGAGGGGTCAAAGTTCAAGCGTAGCAGACAACGAAAGGATAAGAGCGGGGTGGCGCGTTTGAAGCGATTGGCATTGGACAAACTGTAAAGGTGGCAACCGGGGGGTGGGTAAGGAAGGAAAAGAGGTAAACGGGTGGAGAAAAAAAATAAAGGGGGGGGGGGGGTGCTTGAAGAAGGTGGCGTTCAAATGAGAAAAAGTTCAGCACTGAAGAATTAGTGTAGATCTAGATAGCATGAGGAAGATTACTAATCCAGAGAATAAGTAAGGAGGCTTAGTGCGCATATAGGACGCGGAGTGATTTGTTAGCCGGTGATCAATTGAAGTTTTTATAAGAGTTGAAAAGAGGGTGAGGAGGACATTTGGTAGGAGGGAAGATTGTTGATGTTAATTATTTTAAATCTCATCAGGCAAGTTGATCGGGAAAAGCAGGAGTAGATTTTATCCTGTTATAAAATGCTGGGTGGTTTGCGTTTCAAACAACGTCTGCTGCCCAGATTTTTGCCAGAGCTGCCAGTTTTAGCACCCACTTTTTTTTTTCTTTTTTTTTTTTTGTGGGCCAAAAAGGAAAAAGAAAAAAAAAAAAGAGGGGCGTACCCATGCAATGATGCAGTGTACAAATTAAAAGATGCAGTTTGATGAACAAAGTTTGAGTGTGTGTGTGTGTGTGTGCTGTAAGTCTAGTGAGTAGGAGTATGAGAAAACAACGAAAACTAATGAAGAGAGAACTAGATTTATGTTAAAATACAGAATGTGACGATGTGTGTCTGTGTAAGTGAAAGAGAAGGTTAATAAGAGAATAAGAGAGAGAGAGAGAGAGCATTGAAACATACTGTCACATATTTTCAATGGAAAAAATATCAATATAATAAGCAACAATGAGAGAGTGTATTTAACAGAGAACGTGGATTAAACAGAGAAAGTGCATTTAACAGAGATTGAACGTGAAAGATGGAAATAGAAAAAAGAAATATGTGCTTGTACCGTATCTGTTTTTGCCTCCAACCGGAAACGAGAAGAGAGGGGGCCTAGACATTTGGTGTGATGATGCTGTAGTTCTCCGATCTTACTGAGAATATTCCTACTGCATTAATTAAACTACGTGTCGTGGAGGGGGTGAAAAGGGTGTAAAGGGCGCAGGGGGAGAGAGAGAGGTAGCACTCGCGAGTATTGCAGCTGGCAGAGATATGCTGTATATCACATCTGTATGTTGTCTATGGGAGGGGGGAGTGACCAACGGGGGGCGCTTTAAGTTCTGAACGGGGTAGGCCGGAAGCGGTTTGAACGTCTCACATGTTGTTGCAAATTTAGCATTTAAAATACCAGAGCAAGCAGTTTAAAATGTCTATCTTTAGTCACTGGTACCAAATCTGCCAAGAAGTAACATATGGACCTTTTTTTTACATAATAAAATTTTTTAAAATTATATAATCGATAACATCTGCATAGTTATGAAAAATAGTTAAGTAAATTATTTGTCTATTGCCGACGGTTAAGGAGGGTGTCATGTGGCAAGCACAACGACCAACCGCTTTAATTTCCCCAACAAGTGGGTACCTGACATTAGTTGACTGGGCTCAGGGTCGCCCTTAAAATCTAGAAAGCCTAGTCTAGACCGAGAACCGTGGACTTTTATCCAAGTATTCTTGCGCTAGAAAACTTATGCTGCATCACATCTATGGGGAATTTAAAAAAATGTCTCCGGTGTACAGAATACGAAAGTATTGATAAGCGGTGTATGCAAACGCGACATGAAGCTCTTCAAAATCGACACTAGCAGCTGGGAAGAGGTGGCACTGGACAGATCCACATGGAGAGAGAGCATAATGGAAGGGTCACGGATTGCAGATGTCATACACAACAGAAGCAGAAAGAAGGGTGAAATACAACTTTGGCCAACGGTGTAATGTGACCAGCATGACGACCAACCGCCTTTACATTCCCTAACTAGAGTCAGGTACCCATTAGAGTTTGGTGGACTCAGGGGCGATCTAAAAATCCCGAAATTAAAAATCCTAGTCTTCAACGAGATTCGAACCCAGGACCCGCGATGTGGTTTTATCCGGCCCACCGAAACGTCTGCACAAAGTGTAGAAAATTCCCCCCCCCTTTTTTTTTTCTATCTTATCTTTACCTATGTTAGGACCATGACTTTTTCTCTGATGCATTGTACCATGCAATTTAAAATTTGTAGGTTTATGAAATAAGAGAGCCCAAGAAACTACAATTGAACCCTTGTAGGATACTAAAGTCCCTAGCCCTAGTATCCTACAAGGAAAAAGTGAACTTTTTTGTGGAACATGATAATCAGCCAACATATTTGTTTTGTAAATTGGGGCTGTTTAAAAAAAAACAACATATAGACGGCTTTATAAAACAAAAATGACGGCATTCTTGGTTTGAGCTGCGAATAAAAGATAGTCGAACTACGTCTAGACATTGGAGGATCAATGGGAATATTTACCAAAAAGAAACAAGAAAGTAAGTGGTTGGTAAAACTAGCTACAATAATGCTCAAATTTAAAGAGAGAAATGAAACTAGTTTCCGACGCGTAAAAAAAAAAAAGATAAACTTCCTATATCCCATTAATTTATGTAAGTATAAGATCCCCAAGTTTCTAATAAAATTGTTTCAGGTCAATTTAATTTCGTTTTTGCACATTTTTGGTCATGTGGCCCGCGACATGAGTGTCGGAAAAAAAATGGCCTGCAGGTCGAATTAGGTTGAACATCACTGGTGTAAGATATTCTTGCCAGCGTATACCCCTTATAGAAGTGTTTGAAGAGCCTTAGATTCCTATTATAGAGCAACCAGGCTGTTTAGAAATCTAGGTATTAATGCAGATTGAAAATGTGTTTTTTTTTTCTAAAATCCTTAACAAAAAATTACACATTGATGTCCTAGTTGTCCTATATTTTCAAATTCATTTTTTTTGTCCGGTTCCCACTATTTTTTTGCCCTATATTTTTTTCTACCCCATTTGTAGATAAGCACTTGATGTGAAGTGGAGATGAATCAGTGTAACTTTGTCTAAAGTTGAAAAAAGTTTTAATTTCAAATTGAAATCTCGGTGAAATGTGACGAGCTCTTTGATGGAGTGAGGAAGATTCAAGAGGAAACCATTTTGAAACTCGTGTATATCAGTTTGATAGAAACTTGGGAAGGAAATCCTGTGTTCAGGAAGTCGTCATTGGTTGTTATGGATGTTCAGTAAGTGTATGTGTGCGAGGGCGTGTGTGAGAGAGAGTCTGTTGATCTCGATCCAATGAGATTATAGACTAATTTTTTGTTGGTAGTCTTGATCCCACGATGTTACTTACGAGCACACTTTTTAGATCTCACAATGTAACTTATTGACACATTTTTTATTTGTAGATCTAGATCTAAACTGTAACTTATTGACACATTTTTAGAGGCCCCTGAAAGGGGAAAAACACTATTAGTTTTGTGTGACCTGTCTGTCCGTACGTCCCGTTTAGATCTCAGAAACTAGAAGAGAAAATGAAAATCGGACATCATGATATTTTAGATCTTTCAAAGTTCTGATGCAACGGCTACTTTGATCTTTTCCGAAAGTGAACCATCTAATTTTTAAAATTATATATGCAAGCAGATTTTCCAAAAAAGTACACCACTTTTCAATTAAAAACTTCAGGGGAAGTAAGTCTTATTAAAAAATTCACAAGCTTCTTCATTAATAAATCAAGCTTCATTCATAGATTCGCGCATTGGTAAAAAAAAAAGTGCATCTAAGGTCACGATTGAAAAAGTATCAATGGATCATTATTAAATAGATCTTCCATTTATTAACTCATGGAATAGAATACTGATTCAAATGTTGTGATTAAAAAGAATTTTAATACGAACTTCGTTTCAATTTTAAGTTTAAAAAAAAAAAAAAATACTTTATACCGCGCAGTTTTCACACATCCTCAATATGCTGTACACTTGACAACAATCTAAATTACAATGACGTGTGTGAGGGGTAAAGCACTTGGAACTGGAAGTCCCGTGATCAAATCCTGGTGAAGACTCTAGGTGGACAACTTCGGGTGCCGATTTTGAGTTTGTGTTTCACACAAACTGCCTTTGTAACCTTGTTATTTGTATATCTAGATCTAACGCTCAGGGAGATCCACGATTGACATGATTTTCTCCATCCGCCAACTCCAGGAAAAGTGCAGAGAACAAAGGATGCCTTTGTACATTGCGTTTATTGACCTGACAAAGGCCTTCGATCTAGTTAGCAGAGATGGCATCTTTAAAATTTTACAGTTAATAGGCTGTCCACCCAAGCTACTAAATGTAATCATATCTTTCCACCAAAATATGATGGGTACAGTGCAATTCAACGGTGCCAGCTCTGAAAGTTTCAGTATAAACAGCGGAGTTAAACAAGGATGTGTCCTGGCCCCAACCCTCTTTGAAATACTATTTTCACTGCTAATCCACAACGCGTTTGACAAATCCACTGAAGGCATCTATCTCCATTCCAGATTTGATGGCAAACTCCTAAATATTGCCAGACTGAGGGCCAAAACTAAAATTAGAGCCACCCTCGTTAGAGATATGCTATTCGCGGATGACGCAGCGGTAGTGGCACACACACAAGAGGAACTTCAGTCACTAATGTCCCGCTTCTCTCAGGCCTGTAAAGAATATGGCTTGACTATTAGCACGAAGAAAACAAATGTTATGGGACCACCTGCTACAGCACCACCCTCCATCCTCATAGACGATAACAAGCTGGACGCCATAAACGAATTCTGCTATCTGGGATCCACAATTACAGATGACCTGTCTCTAGAAAAGGAGATGAAAAAAACGCATAGGGAAGGCTGCCTCGACATTCGCTAGACTCAGACCAAAAGTTTGGGAAAACCATAAGCTAACTACGGTGACCAAAATGGAAGTCTACAAGGCGTTATGAGTACACTGCTGTATGGCAGTGAATCATGGACCACCTAAGCAAAGCAAGAGAGAAAACTGAACTCATTCCATTTGAGATGTCTCCGTAGGATCTTGAATGTCACATGGAAAGAAAAAGTGTGCAACACTGAGATCCTTGCGCGATCAGGTATTCCCAGCATCTTTACAGCCCTCAGACAACGTCGTTTGCGCTGGCTTGGACATGTTCGCCGGATGGAGGACAAGCGCATCCCGAAAGTCATCCTCTATGGTCAACTCGCGACTGGCACAAGAAAAACTGGTCGCACTACCTCCGTTACATAAATGTAATAAAACGTGACCTCAAATCAGTGAACATCAATATTGACAATTGGGAAGACATAGCTATAGACCGCAAAAGGTGGAGAGAGACAGTGACCAAGAAAGCTATGGACAGTGAAAGTACATGGGTCTCAGCCCAGGAAGAAAAACGCACAATCCGAAAAACGGCCAGCTCCTCTACCACCGAAGCAAAAGCCACCTTAACCTGCGCTATCTGTGGACGGGAGTGTCTCTCCAAAATAGGGCTCCACAGCTACATGAGGAAGTGTGCTCTGAGATGAACCATAGTCGTCCTACGACTGAAGGAGGCCAATATAGATCTAACGATGTAGCTTATTGACACAATTTTTTGTTTGTGTATCTCGAGCCAACAATGTAACTTTTGTCGACAAAACAGTCGAATGCAAAAAGAGGTAACACTGTCATTTGCTTAGACCAATGAGACCCAAACTAGGACCCGCGGGGCATGTCCGGCCACTGACGTGGTGATGTCCTATCCATCAAGGTTTGAAAGTTCTGTTTAACAAAGATTCAGCCCGTGGCCCATGTGTCGGAAGTGTACATGTTCCTTCAAAGTTAAAGTTAATCTACTTCCTAGTCCAAACCTCCCGCAGGACGACGAGGAATGGCAGCGGGCAGGGTATGAACCCGGGACCATCGAGACAACCAAACAACAGCGTGAATACAGCACGACCAGGCAGCCATACAAGGCTTCGCATAAAGGGACAGGCTGCAAGCCTTGACCTTGCAACTAAATCTGCTTTAAGCTAAAGTGACCTAGATTCGAAAATTTCGAAGTAGCCAATGACCAGTAATGACTAATTCTAATCATATTAATTTAAATCCTATATTATCTTCTTATCTTATAAATTACAGACGTGACATCAAAAGAGAAGATAATTACGTTATCCATGTGTCAATCTAGTTACACGTGTCAATAGATGACTTTTAACTCTGCTAAGGCGTTGGTTTTCCTGTCTGATGCAAGCAACCCATTCCATGTTCTAACTGCAGTAGGGAATAAGGAGCCTTTTGACTTGTGCAATCTATTACTCATAATAGATTCACTAATGTAAATCCCTTGTTAGATCGACATTTCTCTCGATAGATTTTACTGGTGCAGTATGTCTAAGATTGACTTGTGTTGTGTGTTTAACTTTGACTAGTGTATGTCTAAGATTGACTAATGTAGTTTTGTCTAGGTTAAGTAGATACAAGTTTAAAAGGAGGATATCTATTGTATGATTATCGTATCAGTTTAGATGCCTGCGCTTGTTGTGGCAAAATAAGTAGGTCGCAGCTGGGGCTGCGTAGGTGTGGGAAATACTGCATCCCGTATTAATCTCAGGAATCGAAGAAAAACTTTATTAGATGTCAGAAAACGTTTAGTTGATATAGATGACATCAAAAATGTAAGTTTCTACTACACAGACAGCATACATGACATCATTAGTGTAAATGCCATATCTGTACAGATGTCATGATTGGTGTAGATGTCATAGCTGGATAGATGAAACTAAAGCACATATATTTTTTAGTAATGAAGATGTCATAGGTTAAAGATGTCATAGAAGGAAAGATGGCATACAAAGTATAGATGTCATTGAAACAAAGATGTCAAAATGGACATTACTTCCAGTACAACCGTTGATATAAACACTAGAGCTGCAGCAGACTAGCAGGCATAGATATCTCACCTAAGCCACACCTCTACCCATTAGGTACCATACTCAGGTGTGTCTCAGGTGCTACAATCCTCTCAGTTTGACTGATTGCGCCCCCTCTCCTTCACACGCCTAGCGATCTCTCACAGGTGTTCTAACCATTAAACGTGTTTACAGTCTCAGTCGGTAGAGACTTTTTTTTACTTACATGAGGTAACAAACTAATTAGAGGGCCTCGATGGTGGGGGGGGGGGGGGGGGGGGAGAGAATAAAACTGTACATATAGAGGGAAACACAGAGAGAGAGAGAGAGAAGAGGCAATGGTGTAACAATGATAAAAAAAAGACCTATAACCAAAACTATGTAATACTGTGGTGACAGTGGAGAGTTCACAGACAGGTGGTCATTGATGTGGTCTGGTGACAATGGAGAGTTTTGAAATCACAGACATATGGTCATTGATGTGGTCTGGTGACTGGTGACAGTGGAGAGTTTTGAAATCACAGACATGTTTCTAAATCACAGACGTGGTCATTGATGTGGTCTGGTGACAGATTGGAGAGTTTATAAATCATACACATTTGGTCTATGTTGCGATTGTCTGGACAGGCTTAAATTCATTATATCTAGTCAATAAAATAGTCCCGAGGTCATATTGTGTCAAATATTTATAGTCTTTAAATATGGGTGGTGTGTCGTGGATCAGGATATTTTCCAACTAGCCAGGGCTGGAATACACTCTTCAACTGGTCAGGGCTGGATATTAAGTCAGGGATTAAGATACTCTTCAACTGGGAGTGGCTTTTCGTATATCTGTATTTCAAAGTGGACTAAAGATTTATGGACTTTTAAAGAAAAGGTCATTTGGTTTAAAATACAAACTTGTCCCCCGCCCCGTCTATTACGCCACACACTAAAAAAAAAAAAAGTAACATGTCCTCTATAGCACAACCACAACAATCTCTTTGGAAAATGTCCTTAAAAAAGGACTGTTTGCGAGTTCTCTTCTACCTGACATGCACTTTTCTTAATATAAGAAAGCCGTACGGCAGAGATACCAACATGCTTTTAGTTTTCAGTTACTGAAGCCAGTGCCCTACTGTTTGAGGCGCACATGTTGCCCAAGGCACGCCTCCTTCTCCCCCACCTCTCTGCTTGCCCCACCCCACTCCTTCAAGGAAAAAAAAAGTTATTGGCTCAGGTGCTTGGTTGAGGTCGCTGTGGAGGTGTCGCCCCGTGAAGGTGTTAAGAACACTTCAAATTCCAGCATCCCCCCCCCCCCTCCAGCCTCCCCTCCCCCCGCCCCAACCGTGTATCCGCCAATGTTGACATAAACAACCAGCAAGTTAAACATAGGGTGCTGCCGCCCTGCATAGGCTGCTGCCTCCCCCCTCTGTCTACCCAGTACAACCCGCCCCGCTAGCTAAGACTAACGTAAAAAAATACCTAGCCCCTTCCAGTTATAATTCAAACCTGATCTTTTGATTTCAAGATGAAGGTTAAATCAAATGAAACTTTTCCAGAGAAGGTTCTTCTAGTAGATCTGTATTTAGCCTACCCCTCCTCTTTTTCTAATTTTACCCCTTCCCTCCTACCGATGGGTCTACCTCTCCCCCAGCCTATCCGAACTACTAGATACGGTGCAATATTGAGCGGATCTATAATGTATTGAAGAGGGAAAATAAAGTCACGAATTGAATGAAGAGAAACTGAAATGAAATGAATGAAACACTGGCGCATAGACTCGTGAAACAAATAAAGGAATATTTGGACATAGAGAGAGAGAGAGGGAGTATATGAAAGAGGCCCTCTTCTTCCTTCCTTTTAATCAGATCGCTTGCATGCCTTATCACACTGTATTTCAGGGGCAATAAATCCAATCCAACCAACACAAGGGACAATAATAATATACTACAGCACGAAGTCGAGTGATCTTCCCCTGCCCTCCCGTTTCCCACCTCCTAATCATTTACAATTAGAGTGGAGAGAAAGAGAGAAAACGAGGGAGAGAGAAAGGGGAAGATAGCAGGAAAGAGAGAAAGAGAGAGGGGGGGAGAGGAGGGAGGGATGAAAGAGAGAGAAAGAGAGAGAGAAAGACAATAAAGGGAGAAAGAGAAAAAGAGGGAGAGAGAAAGGGGAAGATGGCAGGAAAGAGGGAGAGAGAAAGAGAGGGAGATAATGAGAGAGAGAAAGAGAGGGAGATAATGAGAGAGAGAGAGGGAGAGAGAGACATTAAAGGGAGAAAGAGAGAAAAAGAGGGAGAAAGAGAGAGAGAGCGGGAGAAAGAGAGAGAGAGCGGGAGAAAGAGAGAGAGAGAGAGAGAAACAAGGGTAGAGGAGGAGAACTAAAAAGGAAGACCGGGGAGGTGACGAAAAAAACAATATATAAAGTAAATAAGCTCGTTCTACTGTCAAGGGCGCTGTACATAGAGGGCACTGGCGCTCACGTGACCTGCTGTTAAGTCTAACGAAAAAATTGATAAACGATAAATTGCTGAGATACACAGACACAAACAGATAGAGAGACAGACAAACAGATAGATAGATAGATAGATAGATAGATAGATAGATAGATAGATAGATAGATAGATAGATAGATAGATAGATAGATAGATAGATAGTGATTGTATGCTGTTGAAATACACCACAGAGTTAGGCACACACACACACACACAACTCGACACCTCTTTAAAAAAAATCTTTTATTTATTTCAGCTCAAACAGGTTCACTTTTTTTCATTTCTTCCAAAAAAAACCACCCCATTCCCAAATGGGACAAAAAAATATAAAAAGAAGAATTAGTTGATAGATTGTATTGGGCAGTGAAGCAGACGATAAAAAAAAGTGATGCCAAAGTGGTTTTTTTTTTGCTACCTTTTTTTTTATTTGCCAAGAGTTTCTATTCAAGGGCGCCAGAAGGTGGCGAAGCGTAACACTTGTAGGGACATTTATTTACTTTGAAATCAAACTTGGAAAAAAATGCTTTGAAGAATGTTTGCCATTTATCGAATCATACAATAGTAGATCTATATATTATACAAGTGAGACAGAGGAGGGTAGGGAGGGGGTGGATGAATGGAGATGAAAAATATTTTTAAAAAAAAGGGGGGGGGGGACACATTGCGATCAAATAAGAAAAGTTTAAGATCCATACGAGTGGGTGTGGCCGCCCTCAAGGAAGTTTGAACAAGGAGTACGACTGTAGACAAGAGCGTAGACGACCGGTGAATACCTTGCGCTGGAGTGAGGTCTAGATGAAAGAAGCTTGGATGGTGAGATGGATGGTTCGATTAATGGTTGCAAAGCTGGATGAATGGATTCAATGGATACATGGGTATAAAAAAAAAAACTGGTCGTGGTGAATAGAAAACAAAAAGTTTCTTTGAGAAGTATTTTTTCTTGTTGTTGTTATATATGATACTGATTCAGACTAAAATTTGGTGTCAGAAGCGGTAGTTTCTACATATTATAATAGATTTTTTTTTTTACTAAGGCGACATTTTTCTTTACTTTTGTATCTAAATCAGCATTGTTGCAAGTGAAATTTGCTTATAGTCTGTGGCATTTTACGTCTCAGGGTGACAATTTACATATATATTTATTTATTTATGTATATATATATATTATATCAGTCAGTGTCACAAGCAATGTTTGGTCAATTGCCACACTGTAAACAGGCTGTCACATGTCACATAGAAACCGTTAAACTTATTTCTTTAGCAGCGTGAAAAGAACAAGTGTTTTAGAGCAGCATGTGTTCGCCCTAGATCCAAATCTATAATTTACAAGGGCGAGTCCATAACAACTATCAAACAGGCTAACATTACAGAGCTGTTAACACGGACACTTGAAACACCTGCCAGCAATTAAACACCAAATGCCAACAAAATCTAGGTTTTTGTACCCTAGCCGCGAAACACCGCAAATGTGCAGCAGAAGAATCACTCGAAATTGTAAGCAAGGGGGAGAGAATTGTTCAAGAACAATGCCGTTATAAAAGTTCAAACAGGGGGACTTAATTACAGGGGACATAAACACAACGACACGCCAACAGGGGCAGGATATCAATCTGAGGGCTGTTTAATACGTGAAGGGGCTAACTCATGGTATTCGAGGGAGTAATCACACGGGGGAGAGGGCTGAATGGGTGGGGGTTACCACAGTAACGGCTTTAATGGAGTCCAGATTATTCCAGCAGATCTTGGTCGACCGTTAACTAATGAACTAAGCTATTTCGTCGCTTTTAGAGCCGTTCCGTTTGGTGAGCGTTCCACTTTGGGAATGTTCCACCCGATGATCTTGCTGTTGATTTTAACCTAGTTTGTGATCTGGTAACTTTGATCTAGGTTACACGTATCTAGATGTAGGTCTAGTGTAAAGTCAAGTTGGTTAAAAGAGAATCATTTGTTTACGCAAATATTACGGAGAGGCAATGAGGTCAGCTGATCAGGCAGAGAGGTCAGCTGACTTCTCCCTACTATGTAGTAGTGAGTATAAGGATATCGTACGACGGAAATTGAAAGAAAGGAATTGTGGGACCGTAGTAAAGAAGTTCTTAAGAATTATGGGAATGTGAAAAATAGAATTATGGTATTGAAAGACAATGAATTATGGTATTGAAAGAGAATGAATTTGGGTTATAAAAAACGAATATCTGATAAAATATAATAGAAAAATATCTCTAACACAATTAAACATCGTACTCTATCTAGAAAAAAGGAAGAAACTAATAGTGAATAAAAAAAATTGAGAAATGGACAAGCTCTCATCCTAATCACAAGAAAAAGATGATGCCTATTATAAACTATCCCGACAAGACCAACGTCTAATTTTTCATCTACTCAGGACCGGACACAACAGAATGAGACAACATATGTACCGGAAGCTCAAAGTTTGAACCAGTGAAATCTGCCCATGTGGAGTGTCACCAGAGAATGCTGACCATGTATTTCAAGACTGCACTCTCTACCAAGAGACCCGAACAAGACACTGGCCCCAAAACACCCCAATAGAAAGAAAACTATATGGAGAGCTCCCTGATTTGGAAACCACTGCGCAGTTTATCTCATATATTGGTCTCGTCATCTGAACGCTCCAACATAAAAATTAGAACGAGGAAGAAGAAGAAGAAGCAGCTCTAAGAAAACATGCAGGAATGAAAATATGTCCCACTTCTCACTGGAATGATGGATTAATTATCGAACTAAATTTTAGAATTTAAAATATTTTTGGAATTATATTATATGTATTATATCCCCATTGATCTCAGACAGACAACATGCCACCCCACTTTTAAGAAGAACATTAAGACCTATCTGCTTAAACTTTTTTAGATTAACTGTCATATTAGCTGATGTGTTTGTAATGTTATTACAGCGCCTTGAGCCTACATTTTGTTTGTTAACAGCTCTTTATAAATAAAATTATTATTATTATAAGCATGTGTCTTTTCTTTTAGGTGAGGAGTTTTGTTTCAAGTACCTTCTGAAAGCATTTTTTCAAAAATGTAAACACACACACACACTCCTTAACACACACACAAGACATAGCCCTTAAAAAACACACACACACACATGCGCGCGCCAACAAACAAAACGCTTTCAGCGTCAAAGTTTAAAAAGAGCACAATAAATACTTCTTAAAGTCATGTGACTAACACGTGGTCTAATTAATGAAGGCACTGATCTATATCAGCAGTAAAACGCGTACGATCGACGCGGCGGCCCCAGTGCAGCCATCCTTGTCACGGCGATACGTCTGCCTGATAAAGATGTCAATTAAAACCAAACAATGGCTTCTAGAGTCTTGGGCCTAACTTGGCTTTCAAATTAGGGACTTCCTTAGTCAAAGTGTTTTACAGAATTCTTGTAAACAACCGACGATGCTAACAACAAAGCATAAGAAACCATGGCTATGTAAAATACAAAGTCTTTCAATTTGCGAAATTTGTTATGATTGCTGACATCAGGGCTGGCCTTAGGGAAAAATAGAGAAAAAATTGCGAAACTATTATCAAATCTTAAACTTAGTAGAGGACTTGTTAAATCGTTGACCAAACTGCTGGTAGACAACTAAACCGTTGTAGGCGTAATGTATCTTAACTAATAAACTTCAAAAAGCGTAAATAACTTGCTTTTGTGAATTATCTAAATAGAATCTCATTTATAATATAGACAGAGTCAACTTATGATTAATGAAATAAATGTAGTAGACTTTAGTAATAATATCTTTTTAAAAAAATCTAACTCCCTACAATCACACAACATTTCAGTCTCACGTTCATGTAGTCTCCCCCCAAAAAGACCAAGTGACGACAAAACCACCTATGTTGCATCATTCACAATCAATCGCTTATCTCTTCCCACCGTCACCATAGAAACACACACACGCCATAACAGGGCTAAGACTCTGTTACAAAGGAAATGGCGATGTGCGAATTTCAGTTTTTTATCGAACCTTACCTGGCAGGTTTGTAATGAATTGCGATTTTTCTTTTGACGATTATTTAAATTTTAATTTGGGTCACCAAATTCACTTCGTTTTTGCCCTTCAATCATCTAAGGCCGACCTTGTTAACATTTTGTGCTAAAATAAACTCTGTAAAGCTACGACCAAAGACAGATGAAGGCGAAGACTTTAATTCGACCTTCCATAGACCATGGCTAGATCTGTCTTTTCAATCAGAAAAAAAGTTCTTTGGTGTGGAGAGTAGATCTAAGTCTTTTCAATCAGAAATAAGTTATTTGGTGTCGAGAGTAAGAAGTGCCTAATGACTTTGGTCATCTGGAGCTAATCAGAACTTAATTTAAGATAAATCACTGTTGAGAGGAATAACTATTTCCAGGTTTCTTTTTGTTTCGTGTCTTATGTCTGCACCAAATCTTCCAAACTGGAGAAAATATTTGAAGCCAACATTTTTCGAGTTGTCCCATTTCCTTCCGCTTTTGGCCGATTGCTTGGTTAAGCTTTGCGAGATTGCGCGCTTTAAAAAGTAATCCTTCTTTTATATCGTAGCTGAGCAGAGCTCTGTGCGCTTAATCGTATTGTATGCATGGTTGATTCGGATCTTTTTTTTTTTTCCTACCCTTCCGTGTCATGTTATAGTCATTATTTAGTTAATTCTAGGTTTCAACGGTAGAGCCATGAGTTGGTAGGAAGTTGGATTGAAATTAATTAAATTTATTAAGATACGCTTCAGTCGAAGTCTAATTATCTTATCTTGTAAATTACAGACATTCGAAAGATAAGATGATGATGTCATTCGCGTATCAATGTGTTAATCAAGTCATGCATGTTAATTAGTGACTTAAAGTCTGATGAGTCGTTTTCCTGTCTGATTCAGGCAACCCGTTCTATACACTAATAGGACAAGGAAAGAGGGAGAACTTGTACGAATTTGTCCTAGTATGAGAAGAAGAAATAATTACCAAAAATTGAATTTGTGGAGCATCACCAGGGAATGCTGACCATGTCCTTCAAAGCTGCATACTTTATCAAGAGATAGAAATAAATGTAAATCATTGGTTAATATGCATGACTAAATGCATGACGAGTAGGACGTAATCATCTTCTTTTTTGAAGTAACGTCTGTATTATATAAGATAAGATAAACAGCTGTGTTGTCTAATTTGTTGTGCCATTCTCAGCTGCAGTTTCTTTGTGTCACAGCTGTACTACGTAAACAGCCGTGTTGTCTAATGTGTTATTTCATTCACAGCTGCAGTGCCATTGTGTCACAGCTGTATACCGTAAACAGCCGTGTTGTTTAATTTGTTGTGTCATTCACAGCTGCAGAGTCTCTGCGTCACAACTGTATAACGTAAACAGCCGTGTTGTCTAATGTGTTGTTTCCTTCACGGCTCTATAGAGCTACAAGACGTTTATGTTTTAGTTTCGAGTTTCTAGGACATCGAAATAACTTATGAACGAACTCAAAACAAAATGACGCTGTCTCGTTTTTCCAAACTGCACACAATCTTTCGCGATCCACAGAGAATCAATCTTTACGAACAAGAAGCGAACAAAATTTGGCCAAATTTGGAGAAATCAACTGCTCACTGAAAAGAAAGAATTTTTTCCCCTATTTTTACTCCCCCCCCCCCCCACCACCCCGCCTTTTATTTTTCTTCCAGCATGTTAAAATGATCAGGCATTACTGAGAGGTAGGTAAACATAGTGCACTCCTTTCACTCCCCTCCCCTCATTAAAAAAAATTCCCTCCCCCTCCTCGCCCTCCCCGTGTTCTTGGTGAACATACCTTCAGAGAACAGAATGTCGATATTTTCTACATATGTTCAAATCATTAAGTAGTTGGTGTCTTTTCCACCGCCCCAACCCTCTTCCCAGCATGTCTGCCACAACTCCCAGAAATACACCGAGTCAAACTGAAGCATAGTACATAGCAGTCTCTTTGGTATTCAACTCAACTAGCTGCTCACAATACTGAATGTTACACTACTGCCGTTACTATACAGATTTTTACCATTTAACTATTGCAAATATAAAACACGAAGTCTGTACTAGTCTACGAGACTAATACTATTCTATTGGTTAATATGCATGACTGAATGCATGACGCGTAGGACTGTAAATCATCTTCTTTTTTGAAGTAACGTCTGTATTGTAAAAGATAAGATAAGATAAGATAAAAATATGTTCAAATTCCACATGGACGACACAAGAGTAAAAAGTCCATTAAGTAAGTCACGTGACTCTAGTGTGCATATAAGATAGGAATAAACATTAACTTCGGCCATTGTCAAAGCCAATAAGACATGGAAGTGAGTACAACTATCTAGACATATCGAAGCTTGTTGAGTTTTTAACAATGTTTCTTTTATCCAAAATTGATTTTAAAAAAGTTAATTGTTAGTTTAGAGAACTCATCTCATATGTCCCTAGGTCCCTTGACTTGTCTGTGGAAAAAATTTGTGTTACGTTTCGGATGTTCCTTCAGAGTTAAAGATAGTCTTCCTTAGTTGAAGATAGACTACTTCCTTAGTTAAAGATAGACTACTTCCTTAGTTAAAGATAGTCTTCCTTAGTTAAAGATAGTCTACTTCCTTAGTTAAAGATAGTCTACTTCCTTAGTTAAAGATAGTCTACTTCCTTAGTTAAAGATAGTCTACTTCTTTAGTAAAAGATAGTCTACTTCCTTAGTTAAAGATAATCTACTTTCTTAGTTGAAGATAGACTACTTCCTTAGTTAAAGATAGACTATTTCCTTAGTTAAAGATAGACTACTTTCTTAGTTAAAGATAGTCTACTTCCTTAGTTAAAGATAGACTACTTCCTTTGTTAAAGATAGTCTTCTTCCTTAGTTCAAACCTCCCGCAAGACGACGGAGATGGCAGCGGGCAGGGTATGAACCCGGGATCATCGAGACGACCGAACGACAGTCCAGCGCGCATACCGCATGGCCAGGCAACCTTCCTACGTCTTTCGATGTAGAGCAGTGATTCTCAATGTGGTCTATATAGCCCCCGAGGGGGTCTATGAAGACTTCCAAGGGGTCTACGAAAGTGAAAAAACAAATTGGGGGTCTATGAGATGTCCATGGGGGTCTACGATAATAGAATTAATTTAAGCAGGTCGTGACTTTTATTTTTGCATCTCATTAATGTAATCTGTTTTCATACACTAATATATGATTTAATTTTGTCTAGGTGTAATTATTGTTACTTGCTAGGTAGGTAGCAAGCCAAGGCAAATGAGCCCTTCCTGCTCGATGCTTACTGGCTTAGGAACCAGTTGCTCGCCTTCACCCCTTCTGCTGTCTGTGAAAACAGTTCTGCCGACCCAATATTTGAGCCATATGTGTAAGATCAAGAAATACACGAGAAACTCTGCGAAAACTTTTACAATGATACATAAGGCAAATTAATTAATGAATATTTTATGTTTGAATGACTACTTCATAGAACAACAAATTCCTATATGGAACATAATATCCGTAGCAACGGATGATAAACCTGCAAAAAAAAAAAAAAATTAATTCCAGTGTGTTTGGTGACTCCGGTAATACCTATTAATTTTTATTTGAATTGGATTAAATTTGAATTTTATCAATAAAATAGATACTCAATAGCTTACAATGCAGCTTTAAATTTTCACTTTTCAACTCACTACAGTTAGAAATCAGTTTAATTTTTTTTTTTATGAATTAGCAAAAACGCAATACATGTTAAGAAGGGTCTACCGAAAACCAGAAAACATGGCAAGGGGTCTACGAGACAAAAAAGTTTAAGAACCACTGATGTAGAGGCTCTGTGACGATTCACGAAAACAATTCCACCAACTCTTTCAGGCCAGCAGCTGTTCCCAGCAGAATATCAAGAGAGACACAGGTCTGTTGTATTACTTCTGTCCAGCCAGCTTTTCTGTGGACGGCCCTTACTTCGTGGTCCTCCCACTGTACATTGAAGGAGGAATTTTTCGACTAGAACTAAATTAGTGATTCTCAAACTGTAGAAATTGTTGCGATATATTTTAGCCTTTCTAGTCACCGAGATCTTTTGTGTATTTGTCACGTGATGTGTTTATCGCGTGGTTTTTGTAATGTTTTTTTTTACTGAGATATCATATTGTTTCATATCAAACTTTGTTATATTGTGTTACGCTATAATGTTAGAAAATCTTAATCGACCACCGACGGACAATGGTTAGCTTGCCCTGGTTGTGGCAAAATATGTAGGTCACAGCTGGGGCTGCGTAGCCATGGGGAAATACTGCATTTCTCGGACTCAAAGACAAGCCTTGTTATTATTATAGTGTTATGTTGTAGTGCTATGCTGTGTGCTCACATCTTTCAGGTCTTTGAAACCATTACCACACGTGAAGCTAGAAACTTTCATATCCACATGTCAGACCATTGTTTACGAGTAAACCAAAAATAATAAATAAATAAACTCAAACAAAACCCTTTGGACCAAAACTTTCATAAGGGGAAATTTCGATCAAAACCTTGAAAACCAATAGTCAACAGAGTGTAATGAGAACTAGCTTAAAAAGTCTGAGTGACCTCCCTGGTTTGATTCTGCTGATACTGTAGAACTACTACTATTGTAAGAAGATAAACGTTAATCCTGCAACAGAAAGTAATAGATTTAGATCTAGTTGACATTCAAAGTGACATCAAATTTCCTAAGAGCTTAAAAACTTTCTCCCCCAGCCTCCCCCCCTCCCCACAACACACCCCTCTCACCATTCTTTGCAGTTTAAATTGAACGTTCGAGAGTGTAAATTTCAAATGGGACAGTGGCACTCTTTCATGGGAGGACACCGAGTGGCGTAGAGTAACACTGGGACGGGTCACATTTACATAACATTTACATAACAGTCATGGTTGTTGATGGGGCTCTAGGCGTGGCAATTTGAGAACACCCTTTTAGGTATGCGTTTTCATTGTATGTTATTACATTTTGTTAGACATGTACTTTTTGTGTCATTGTACGGTGATGCATTTTGGCTACATATGTACTTTTGTGTCATTGTACGGTGATGCATTTTGGTTAGAATTGTAGTTGTGTCTCATAGTACAGCGCTGCATTTTTTTAAAAGTGTTTTTAGATTTTTTTTTTCGTTTGTTTTCCCTGACATGAAAGACTTCAAACGCTTTGCTGAACGCACATTTCGGTATCGAAAAGGCTCTAAGCATGTTGTCAAATGATGTCTTTGGTTTTGTCATTGTTTTGATGAAGTGTAATCTTGGAAAGGTAAGGAAACGAACAGTAGAATGGACTTCAGATCTCTGGACGGTAATGAATGAAATAAATAGAATGCATCAAAAGAATGATACAAGCAAAATTTTAAAAATCCTTTAAAATAAAAACAAAGCTTATTCAAAGTGGAAGAACTCCACCCTTAAAACAATATCAATAATGTACACGCTATTTCCCTTATTCGATATCAAACAAAATAGTTAATTACTACTAATTAATCGATTAGTTGGGTATTTTAAAAATTGATTCATATTTTGTTAGGTACAATAAATAATTGTTTAAAATATCAACGTCATCGAAGAATGCGCGTGTGAGAAAGCGTTAACAAACTATTTAAAGGGACTAAACCCAACAGATTTAGTCAAATCTGTTAATACTGAGTAATTAGTTTCCCTTATTGGTATCAAACAAAATAATTACCAATAATAAATTGACTAATTGGTGTTGTTTTTTTTTTTATTGATTCATGACTTGTCTATACCAATGAATACTTGTGCGAGGTTTCAACTTCATCCGAGAATGGGTGTGGGAGAAATAACGTGTACACACTTTTACAAGACGGACATACAGACCGACAGAGTTAGTTGATAGAAGCTTTGTAATAATGGCTCTAAAAATAGTTACGTTTCTTTACGAAACTCATCAGCGTATAAGTCAGATGACGTATGACTGACTCAACGACCGATCGCCATTAATCACGTGACTTGACAAATGTCGTCAGGGCTAGGTCTCATGTACTCCTTAAATCCAGAGGAAGAAAATATTCTAGACGCTAAGAACCCGAGACATTTGGTTTTGAAACTGTATGTGATACACCTCAGCCACTACACAGTAAAATCGTATACTACATAGTATTATGTTCTGGCGTTAAATATTTTTAAAAAGTTCTAGGACAAAAAAATAGAAAATCTGTAAGTTTCACCTTCTCGATGTACAAACAAAAAACACACACACAACACACAGACATCTCTATGCGCATATATTTTCTATCACATGTTATACATGCAGCTACAAGCTTCAAACTTCATTTAAGCAGCTATAAAACATATAGCTACTAGCATATATAGTTAAAAACACATATAGCTACAAGCACATTTAGCTACAAACACATAGATACATACACATATAGCAACAAACACATATAGCGACAAACACATATAGCAACAAACGCATATAGCAACATACATATATAACAACAAACACATATAGTTACAAACACAGACGTGTAGAAACACATACAGACATATCAGCCAGAGATGAACAGAGTGATATTTGTTGAACGTGATGGACAGAAAGAAGTTGGGAGTCAAGTGACACGTCCACAGACGAAGGCTACGAACTGCATGGAGAGAATAAACTGAATCAAGAGAAAGACTGAATCAAAGGACCGTATCAACGGAATGACAATCAAATGACTGAATTGACGGAATCACTTAATCAACGGAATGACTGAATCAAATGACCGAATCAAATGACTGAATCAAACGAATGAATCAATGGAATGACTGAATCCAATGACTGGATCAACGGAATGACTGAGGAAAGGTAAGCCGAAAAGAGCATTATCGACAGCTATAGAAAGATCAAGTTAATTAGAACAAGAGATGTGTACAGAAACGATTCAAAATTTGATAAGAAAGAAGAAAAGATACATCTAGACTAAAACAAAAAAGACATAAAGGCAATATAGACACAATGGCAACGTAGGCTCCAAGGTTCATAGACTCAAAGGCAATATAGACATAAAAACACAACTAGACTAAAAAACACAACGATGTTGCTTTGATCATAATGTCACCAAGGCAATGTAGACACAAAGACAACAGAAAGGCAACACTGACACAAAAACACAAACTATTAGAAAAACAAAATGTTCTATTGATCATAAAGCTAAAAATAGAACACACAAAAATAAAAACTTTGCGGGAAAAAAACAACAGCACATGACATAGACGAACGAGATAACTCTCAAACTGAGGCTATTGTAAAAAAATAAAAAAATAAAAATGCTACCACCTGTAGAAGAGAGAGAGACCATTCCACTTGAACACCTGTAAGCTACCAATCAGAGAAATGTCTGATACCTCCCCACCCGCTCCTTTTTTTTTTTTTTTACAGCTGAGTTGTGTATTGGACAGGTGTGACAACAGAGGGGAACAGACCCCCAGAAACACCGGGTACTAGCCTAGTGTTACTTTATTTGACTTGGTTTCTGTCCAGATTTCATAAAAACGGTTTTCAAAGGCTTGCGAAAAAAAAATTAAAAACAAATAAATAGAAAGTGGCACATCCGTTATGTTTTCGCCCTCTCTAAGCACGAAGTTAGAAATTGTGAAAGATCACAAATCACAACATAGACAGAACTATAGGTCTATAGACTGGTCAAAAGGAATTGATTTCATTTGGTGAAAGACACATTTTTAAGAGTATAAAAATTGATCGTTAATTTTGAAAATACAATAGGGGTCAAATAGTCCTACCAAGAATAACTTCAAGGCTTGTCTATCAATTGCAATGAGGCGAAAATGCACCACAAAATAAGAGCTAAAAATTACGTCACTCTAAATTATGACGATGCCACCAAGGAGGAAAAAAAAAAACTACACAAAATAAAAATACGACAAATGACGTCATCGCCTGTAGAAGAAAGCGGCGCTATTTGATTGTGTGCATTTTTACACATATATTCCACAACAAAACCAATTGCAATAGCCATCACAACGACCAATCGCCTTTACTTTACCCAACTAGTGCCAGGTACCCATCAGAGTTGGGTGAACTCAGGGGCGTCCTAAAAATCCCGGAATTCAAATTTCCAGTCATCACTTAGATTCGAACCCGAGACTCCTAGGTTCGGTAACCAAGCTCTTAACCACTCAGCCACCACGGCCCTTATCACTGACTTATCACTAACTTATTGCATCCAAAATGTGAAGTAACATTTGAATGACCACAAATCTTCGTACGAATTGCTTGGCCTGACTTGGCCTCTGTTGATGGTCGGAGTGTTGATAAATGTAGATATTGAACTAGACACAATCAACAGAACAGTTAATGGATAGATTGAATAACTCCTGCTGGTAACTTCAAAACAATTTAATGAATAAAAAGGGCACAGTCTTTGTCGGCTCTCTATCTCACTCGTCCTTCGTACTTCGTTGATTCTGTTGATTTCTGTTCTTACTTTTTAATGATTCGTCACGTCACTACGGAAAAACCCAATTAAACCCAAACTTCTACGCGTCTTTCTATTATGTCATTACATCTCCTTCAGTTGAGGGGCGGCTATAATTCATAGAAATGTGATGAAAACCTGGACACGAGGTCAGAACGATGTCGTCCACAGCAGCCCCCCTCGCCCTCCACGTAGCTGATGTGTCCAAGAGAAGTAAATAAATTATAACAGACCAATTGAATGTTTCACGGATACAATGAGCATGAGGGACAACAAACGTCACGGAGATATTGTGTAACATAACAAACAAGAATTTAAAAAAAAAAAAGTTATAAAAAATCTTTCTTTTGAAGCAGGTTTTCAATAAGAACAACTATTTCTCTCCTAATAACTAATGGCGGAATAACAATTTTTTTCCTGGTTTGTTTTGTATTTGATAAGTTTGACTAAGAACTAAAGTCTTACCTTTGCGATGTGACTATATCCATTACGTTTCCTTAGCAGAAAAAAACTATCCACAGGGCTAGTCTCAACAGAAGGTTTTCAGACTCTATCCAAATAAAATCAGTCATCTGGACATGTTCGGTATGGCGATAACGTCATTTATCCAACAGAATCAACATCCGGTAGACCACCAATACTCTCCAAATGAATGTTTTCAGATTCTATCCAAATAAAATCAGTCATCGGTATGGCAATGACGTCCTTTATCCACCAGAATCACACATCACCAATACTCTCCAAAATGAATGTTTTCAGATTCTATGCAAATGAAATCAGTCATCTGGACATGTTCGGTAGGGTGATGACGTCATTTATCCAACAGAATCACACATCCGGTAGATCACCAATACTCTCCAAAGCCTTTTTTTTCTGCTACAATGTCCACAACGCAGATGTCTGGCCACGCTTCTGTGTCATTGTATTCCCCCCAAGTAACTTGTCACACGTGAGCCAGGCAAGAAAATCAACTTAAGCCTGTGGCAGAAATATATTAATAAAAACATTTTAGTCACGAGTTTGAATGGAAATACGGGGGGATTATGGAAATCATTGATTTTGTCTTTCAAGAAACTGAAGAAAAGGAAAGCATTTTCTAAACAGATCGGTGAATGGTTGAGATCGATAGTGTCTATTCAGTGCTTTTAATGATCAATAGACTGTTTACAATTCTTACCATCTGTTTCTCCGTTTTTTTCCCCATTTTTTTTTTGTTTATCGGTCCTTATTTTGCATACATTTTAGATAACCCCCTCCTGGACAATAGCTAGTGTTGGTAATGTCAGCGTGACATTGTGATCCCAACTACACGCAGAGCTCATTGCTCTAATTTAGCAGAACAAAGTAACTGAGAAGAAATTCAATATAAGATCACGTTCTGATTCTGAGAGTTGTCGAACTTTGCTGAAGACTTAGATAGCTGGACAGGGTCGTGTTTAAAGCGTTGGGCAGTCCTAGACAGGTGGACACAGCAGCGTGTTAAGTGGTGGTCAGTCAAAGTGGTAATACTCGGTCGGTGGAGTGTAGCTCCAAACTGCTACGTCACTGCAAATACAAGTCAGTACTCACTTACGTCCCTTGCCCGTCTCCCGTTCACCCACGTGACTTCCCTAACATAAATGACGACAGACCAGCTCATGTTTTCATCATTCTACACAGCTAAAAAACGAATGCTGCCTTTCATTTACCCCGAAGACACACACACACACACACACACACTATAACACATAGACAGGCGGACACAGCATTAACTGCAGTCAATTAGCCGGTTTCTATTCGCTCACATTATTATCTGATAGTTTGATTTTTTTAAAAATAACTATGTAGTCAGTAAATTTGCTCTGCGGCTTAATTAATCTAAAATATATAATTCCACATTTCCAATATTTTAATTAAGTATATTAAAAAAACAAGGTTACAAAGTCAGTTTATGTGGAAACACAAACTCAAAATTGACCCCCGAAGTGGTCCACCCAGGGAGGTAAAAAGGCAGGTTTCAATATTTTCAGAAAGAATATCAGAATGAAAATCTATCAAAGGCAAATGAAAGAGAAGAATGGAGAAAGAAGGTTGACAGATCCTGTGTGGTGCCCCAACGGTTCAGCAGACCAAGGGATAGGTGAAAGTAAAGGTGAAGCTATATGTGAACCTGGCCTAACTGATGTCATAAAATGATTATCTAATTGTTTTGTAAAGTGTCAATCTCTTATTCAAAGTCTCAAGAAAAAAAAAAGTTAAGTTTCCTCATGCATATCTGAACGTACTGCAGTTCACTCGATAATATAAAAAAACTACTTAATCATTGTTGTTTTAATTTTTTTCCACTTATTTTTACCTATCCCTTAGTCTGTTAGACCTTTGGGGCACCAAGCAAGACTGGTCGACCGTCTTTCTCCATTCCTCCCTGTCTTTTGCCTTTTTTAGAACCTCTTTCAATGGCAGGCCCGTCCATTCTTTTATAGTGTCCTCCCATCGCTTTCCCTGTCTGCCTCTTGTTCTTTTTCCTGGTACTTTGCCCTGGAAGAAGGTCTTTGCGAGCCCCGAAGATCTTGTAATATGGCCATAGATTTTGAGATTTCCACTTATATGCATATTAAATAGACTTTTAAGTAAAAAAAAATGGAAATGTAATAGTTAGTATGACGGACCATACTAAACTTCGCCATACATTGGTAAAAAAAAAATTCTTGGCAAAAAATCTAAAACCGTTTGCATTAATGTGTTAAAAATATGGTGAAAAGTCATCTCCCTTACTAAATAGCCTCCCGTATTTGTTACTATTAATAGTGAATAGTTTGTAAAAATGGTGTACTTTTATGAAAAAAAAAAACTGCTTGCTTAGTTGTTTAAATATTAAATTTTTCGCTTTCAGAAAGAAAAAGTAGCCGTTGCATCAGAACTTTGAATGGTTTAAAATATCATGATGTCGGTTTTTCAATATCTTTTCTAGGGTTCCACGACAATTCGTTCACTAACATTTCGTTCACCGACAAATCGTTCACGACTTTTCGATCACGCAACAATTCGTTCACCAGACATTTCGTTCTCCCGACTATTCGTTCACGCGACTATTCGTTCACCCAACATATCGCTCACCGACAACTTGTTCACCGACAGTTGGTTCACGACAAATCGTTCACAGGACAATTCGAGCACTGACATTTCGTTCACCGACAAATCTTTAAACAAATTAAACACGCAACGAGAATATACAATATTAACAATATGTTACTATCCAGTGAACGATTTGTCTGTTAACAATTTGGAGAATTTGGAAAACTCAAAGCATCAAATGAATTGATGATAAATATTTGACTTCACAAATACCAGCAATAGCATAAACCTAAGAGCAGGCTGTGTTTTAGTGCTTCGGACTGTCAGCATGACGGTTCGGGGACAAACCCTGACCGCTGCCCTCTTTTAGGACGTATCTTCATTATTAACAAGAACGTCCGAAACGTCATAAACAAAATAGATTATAAAAAATAATATAAGAGCATCATACCATAAGAGCATAAGTAAATGAACTTATATAACATCATAGCATAGAACAAGTGCATGCTATTAATTCTGATTTGTGAAGGCACGTATAGACTAAACGAAATTAAGCTATAATAACAGAAAACATATCGAAGCCTATTTTGTAATGATGAGTAACAGGCGGCCCGGTTTATGGTTAGCAAGCAGTAATTATACAATTAAAAGCACAGAATTCTATGTAATCTAATATGTATAATGTCAGGAATGAATGCCGTACCTACCCTATGAAGAGACCTAGCAACAGGAGAGCGAGGCGGACCAAGGGAAATAATACGGAAATAACCATCTGTCAGGCGACATATACCACCCGTCAGGGCTTGCAGGGGGGATAACTTTTAAAACCGTAATCGCATGATCTATCAGACACCCCACCCGCTTTCCTTTCTTATGATACTGGAGCTGGCGCAAAAAAAATAAAAAATGGGGGGGGGGGGGGGTACTTGTATTTCCCGAATAGTATGATGAGAGACAGAATGAAGAGGGGGGGGGGGGGGGGTCGTCGAGACAGCATCTAGTAAGAAGCACCACTCTATAAAGGTGTCGCTGAGGGTTAGCAGGCAATCAACGCGACGTCTGTTCGTGGTGTCATGACTTATGTAGATGAACCAACGAGTCTAGAGCCGAGGGCTTAGCGGCTGTTTGTGGTTTACTGTCCCCCCCCCCCCCGTTTTTTTCCCACCGTCTCCCCCCTCCCCCATATCCTCCCCTCTGTAGCTATGTTCTGGTGGGATCTTGCCCTATATGTCTTTCACTTAAAGCAGGGGCGGATACGCGGAATATTCTTTACCGGAAAAGTGAAACGTCGCTATTAGTTTAAAATGTGTGTGTGTGTGGGGGGGGGGGCGCAAACTGTGTTCAGACACCTCCGCCCCTGACGAGGCTCTCTGTTTCCTGTCTCGTTTGTATCACGGACCTGCCATCCACAACAGGAACACATTCAATTTGCTCAGTTGAACTTTACATGTAACAGTGACGGAACAAGTCGTGCGATTAGGTAACAACAGGGGCGTGCAAAAAAACAAACATTATAAGGAATATGACGCGAGATGGACTGTATCTAGACTAATCTAGAGTAGTGCACCCGTGGTGGATGGTTCAAGTCTCTGGCAGTGGTGTTCACTATCAGACGAATAAGAATATTGAGCTTTGAACCAGTGAACTTTGGAGAGGTCATGCTTAGCAATTTAGAGCCACTTGACTAGACAAGGATGCATGGTGAATGATACATAATTTATATGTGATGTGTAAGTGTGATATATCGGTGAGGTGCCCTTTGTGTAATTTATAGACAAAAATGGAGTTCTAAGCTTTCGTCCTGAAAAAAAGATTAGTAAACATATAACGACAGCACCGAGACCATTCATTATAGCAGGCCTGAACACTGACCTGTAGCGTCACAACCTGTGGGCAGTTTAGACCAATAGCTCATTGCCTATTCACAGGTCTGTACGACGTGGCAACGAGCTATTGGTCTAAACTGCCCACATGTTGTGACGTTGCAGGTCAGTGTTGAGGCCTTCCATGACGAATGGTCTCGGCAACACTATTCACAGGTCTGTACGACTTGGCAACGAGCTATTGGTCTAAACTGCCCACATGTTGTGACGTTGCCGGTCAGTGTTGAGGCCTTCCATGACGAATGGTCTCGGCAACACTATTCACAGGTCTGTACAACGTGGCAACGAGCTATTGGTCTAAACTGCCCACATGTTGTGACGTTGCAGGTCAGTGTTGAGGTCTTCCACGACGAATGATCTCGGCAACACTAGGGTACCATAGTTATAAGGAAAAGGAAGAAAATGGTGTACCCCTGATAAGCTCCGGCGAGGATTCGAACTTATTGTACCCAGTGTTTTAATGTTACATATCATGTTTATTAATCCATATCAAGAAGTGTCTCTAAAAACAATGTTAGGATCAAATTCAAAGTTACGTGTTAAGTTTTTACAAAGTTTATATTATCTCCGTCCGTCTGGTAAAAAGTTTGTACACATTATTTCTCCCACACCCCTTCCTGGATCAATCTAAAACTTTACACAATTATTCATTGGCATAGACGAATCATGATTCAATAATAAAAAATATTAGAAAATTAATTTAGGGTAGTTAGATACCAACGAGGGAATTTAATCCGTCTGTATTCACAAATATGACTAAATCTGTAGAGTTTTGTCCTCTTAAATAATTGTTAATTCCCCACAGCCATTATCGTATCAAGTAAATAGCCTACTCTAAACAATTATTTCCTGAACTCAACAAATTTGAATCAATTTTACTAACAAATTAACCAGTCAATTAATTATTGGTAGTTAATAATTTTGTTTGATATCGAACCAGTCAATTAATTATTGGTAGTTAATAATTTTGTTTGATATCGAAGAAGGAGGGAAATAAGTTCTACAATATTGAGAGATATAGTTGTAACGACTTAGATCTTTCCGATGATATGCTTTGCTTTTTTAAAAAAAAAAGGATTTTTCCTATTTTGTTTGTTTCAGAATTGAAGACTATTTCACACTCGCTCAAAACTGTGGCAAGGGTAAAGGCGGTGGCGATGGGCAGAGTTTGTTCGAACCGTGACCATTGGTTATAGAGGCATAGTAGTATAGTGATGTATAGTGTGTGGTTTGACCTCGGAGTGTGGTTCAGCCTCGTAGTGTGGTGTGACCTCGATGTGTGGTTTGACCTCGATGTGTGATATGACCTCGATATGTGGTGTGACCTCGATGTGTGGTGTGACCTCGATGTGTTGTGTGACCTCGGAGTGTGGTGTGACCTCGATGTGTTGTTTAACCTCAGAGTGTGGTGTGACATCGTTGTGTGGTTTGACCTCGGAGTGTAGTGTGACCCCTAGTGCTGCTGTCGAAGCTTTAATATGCAGTTGGCCGTTCAAGAATAAACACCAAGTTAAAAATACAACACCACCGGAAGGCAGGATGATGTGAAGGTGTGAATTCACTGAAACCTGGTATGAGAGTAACTCAGGTCAATCTGACCTCTAATTACTTCCCTTTCTTTGACTTATCCCCCCTTCCTTATTCCATCCGTTGGAGTATTTATTTTCAAAGTGTTTGTTTTTTAAGTAACAGATATCAATATGTTTTTAAGGATAATCAATTAATAAACAGCCATTTCAAATTAATAACTTTGTTGACTTTTCTGGTCTCTCTCTTTATTTGTATTTTTTTTTATCCCACAATGATTTTAATGAAGCCAATTTAGCGCAGACGTTTAGTAAGTGTTTTACTGCGCAAAATTATTTCCATTCGTCTTTCCGTTGTCTATTTCGTTGCATATACACACACACATATGCACACACATACCACACACACACATACACCTACCTACATACATACATATATATATATATATATATATATATATATATATATATATATATATATATATATATATATATATATATATTTGCTATGTAATATAGTTAAAGGTGGATTCTTACTGTGGGTATTCATGACTGCATCGATACTAGGACCATGTGAAACATATTTGTGGTTACTTCAAGGCGCCCCACACATTTGGAACATCGAGATACGCCTCTGTCTCCAAACACGCTCCCTACTCCAGGACCACGGATACAACTCAGGCAAGGAGATATGTTGATACTTTTTCCACGTGAGTTGTCCGTCCAGGCCACTCGAAACATCCCGCCATAATTGATTTCGCAGAAGGGATTCCACGCCATGTTCCCTTTCTCCCTGCTATTTGTAAAGGCGATCAGGAGTTGCCCTCCCCTGGATGAGGTCGAACTTACCGATGGGGAGGAAAATGGCACCTCCATCATTGTAAGCTCAATCAACGTGTCGGCAACCGGAGATCAGGGACAGATAACCACGTATCATTAAATTCTGTGCACCATCAGTAGATCTACTTTCTAGCAGCTCAAGGACAAGATATATATAGACGACTAGCTCTCTCTCTCTGTGTGTGTGTGTGTGTGTTTTCTTTTAAAAACTTGTATGCAAAGCCTTTGAAAGTCTAAATGACAACAGAACAATTTTGTACCTCAGCAGATATTTTTTAAAACCTATGGCCACATTATAAGATCTACGGGGCTCGCAAAGACCTTCCTTCATGGAACGGTGCCAGGCAAAAGAAGAAGAGGCAGACAGAAAAAGCGATTGGAGGACAACATTAAAGAATGGACGGGCCTGCCATTGAGAGAGATTCTAAACAAGGCAAAAAAAGGGAGAAATGGAGAAAGACGGTCGACAAGTCTTGCCTGGTCCCCCAACGGTCCAACAGACCAAGAGATAGGTAAAGTTAAAGGTAAAAAAGATATTTTTAAAATATATTTATTCTTAGAATTTAGAAATCTTTGTTATCTAGACAAGTTTTCGTATCTTTTTATTTAAAGACGCTCATTAAATAAAAAAGAAAATTACCGCAATTAGGCCTAATCATGTTTTTTATTTTTAAGTAACATCTGTATTTTATAAGATAACAGATACACCGTACGGGACTACGGGTATCTATTTGTAAGTCTTGTTCAATTCAATTTAGAATAAGAATTAAATCAATGTGTAGACCATTTAAGAAAAATCTCACTAATTTGACGCAGTTCTTAAATTTTCCCCCAAAAAATCTGAGAACTTCAAAAAACTATTTTAAAAAATTAATTAATTCAGGATATGAAAGATTGTGCGAAAAATTATGAAAACAAACAAAAGTTTTTGTATCAATTGAAACACTCTATGTAGGGCCGGATTTAAGTGTGTGGAGGGCTGGAGACCTTAGGGCAGGTGTTTTTTTTTGTGTAGGCCCATACAATTTTTCGAAAGCTTTAATAAAGATCCACTTATGAATGAAAATATTGTTATAAACCTGGTGGTGGCACAGATGGGGGTAGTGGTGTGAGTGTGTAGTCAGCCGACGCAAATCGCCCCAGGCCAGCGCTAGACGAGCGGTCAACCGTGACGAGTTACGACGATCGGCCGAGACGAGTGTCAACATGATTGTTCAGGAAGGATCGACATCGTGAACAGAGCTCAGTAGCGTCACGAGAGTTGTAGTCATCTGACCACCTAGAAACGTCGAGCGGCGTTCTGTCCAGTTCGAGAAGGCATGTAGGGACCCTATATAAGAGCGAAGGTATCAGAGGCGAGAGAGTGACAACTTCCCTATCTACAGTTCGTTACAACGGCTCAGTACAAGTCCGAGACGAGACAGAGAGACCAGTGCAAGAGTTGATACGGCGGAGAGATATTTGTACAGTTTTGTGTTACGTGCAGCCAATTGTACAGTGTTGGCTGTTATTTATTCACCTATTAAAGTGTTACGTTACTTTGGAGCCCGGAGTTGTCAAGTTCTTTAAGTTGGTGGTGTATGGTGCAGTTTGCAGAGAGCCTGGATAGTGAGAATCGTAACAACTGGTGTCAGAAGTGGGATCTGCTATGGCTACTACGAAAACGTTAGACCAACTCCTTGTGAAGGAACTGAAGGAAGAGCTCCGTGGTCGAGATCTGAAGACGAGCGGCAACAAAGAAACCTTACAAGCACGCCTTCGGGAAGAACTGATGAAGGAAAAAGAAGATCCGGACACATATCTTTTTGAAGTCGAACCGGACTTGCTGGAACAGCTCACCAGTAGCATGCGGCAACAGATCACCAGTACCAGTATCATGCAGGAACAGATGGCAGCTATGCAGGGACAGATCGCCAGTAGCAAACAGGAGCAGATGGCAGCTATGAACTCGGGGCTAGAAAGCACCAATTCCAAGATAGATGCCATGGACACCAAGGTAGATGCCAAGATAGATGTCATGGCCTCGGGAATCAAAACCGAGTTATTGGCTATGAACCAACGCTTACATGCTGTGGAGGAGAGAATCACCACCATTGACGAACAGATGAATCAGAGGGTCGACGCAGTGGAGAAGGCCATCGACGAAATGAGGATACAAGTCCAACGCAAGCACACAAATGTACCAGAAGCAGATATGACGTCATTTGTACCTGAAGTCTCCGGGAAAATGAAGCCCCCCGTATTTGATGGTTCCGTGTCCTGGTCAGTATACAAGAAGCAATTTGACGCAGCAGCCAAAGTTAACAAATGGAACAGTGAGGAGGAGAAAGCAACAGCCCTTGTGTTATCCCTAAGAGGAAAAGCCTCCGAATTGCTACAGTCTCTACCGAACCAGCAAGACTTCGCCGCCCTTGTCCAGGCTATGGAACTCCGATACGGGGATGAACATCTGCAAGAAGTATATCGTGTACAACTAAAGACCAGACAACAGCGCCCCGATGAAACACTACAGGAGCTAGAGACAGACATCGAACGCCTCGCGCATTTGGCCTACCCAACAGCCGCACAAGATTTTCTGGAAGTCATTATCACAGACGCCTTCATTGATGCGCTTCGAGACCCCGAATTAAAGAAAGCCACCAGAGTTAGTGGTAGACGTAAGGCCAGTGAAGCCCTCGTATACGCTCTCTCATATGAAGCCACTAAAGACTCATCTGGGAGCGTTCATCAAGGCCGAAAGTTGGAAGTCAAAGAAGAAGAATTCGCACAACTTGTGAGAAGGGTGACAGAGGCACTAGATGAACGACGAACAAACCTGATACCAGAAAATAAACCTAGGGCTCCTGTACGATGCTGGAATTGTGGTGAACTCGGTCATATACAAAAAAGCTGCACTAGAAGATTTCCACAAACTGGAACCCATTACAGACCAGAAAGGTATGCACGACCAAGTTCTCGGGGCTACCAGGGAAACTAGCACGCGCCGGCTTCAAGGGGCGGAACCCGGCGACACAGAGAATGAGAGCCCCTCCAACCATCATCCCGGTCGCCGTGCTAGGACAGAGTAAGAGTCTGAAAATCAACGGGAAAATTGGATGTCAAAATTATCACTTCCTCCTAGATACTGGTGCCTCAAGATCAGTCATCCGGACGGATAAAGTGGACAGTAGCAAGAAAAAGTCAGTTAGAGCCTACTCGTTGAAAACAGCCAGTGGAGAACTGATGCCCATAAAAGGCCTGATCGACATAACGGTCGAGATCGGGAATCAGTCATTCGAACACGAATTCCTGATTGCTGACGTCACAGATGACTGCATAATAGGGCTCGACTTTATGCTGAAATATGGCCTTTCCTTAAATATCGGCGGAGGCACTTTACAATGTGGAGACCTCGAAGTACCCTTGCTTGGCGACGAGAATGAAGAGGATGGCCGAGTCAGAAGGATTAAGTTGGTAGAAAATACAACCTTGCCTGCTAAGTCCGAAATGATCGTTTGGGGAAAAATTGAGGACGGCTATCCCACGACAGGAACAGCACTGGTAGAAAGCTTGGACACCAACCACAACGGGATAGCAGTAGGAAAGACACTAGTCACGATTGGGAAAGACCTAATGGTACCCGTAAGAATTATGAACCTCGGTACAGTAGAGAAAGACTTTCGGAAAGGTAGCACCATCGCTGGTTGCCATGCTCTTGAAATGATAAGAAACTGTAGCAGTGAAAACCCCGTCGAAAGACTCGAGTCCAGTGAACCGCAGGTTACTAAATTTCTGACAGAAGTCAAAACGACATTGTCGAGAGAACAGTACACCAAAGCAGAACTATTCCTCAGAGAATTTTCTGACATATTGCCATCTGATGAAATGGACTTTGGGCGGACAAATCTAATCCAGCATCGAGGAAACACTAGGCCTATACGACAGCAACCACGTCGCCTGCCGCTAGCAAAACACCAAGAAGCTATGGACATCATAGAACGAATGAGACAGCAAGGGGTTGTGGAACCATCCAACAGTCCATGGTGTTCACCCATCGTCTTGGTAAAGAAGAAAGATGGATCCACAAGATTTTGTGTCAACTATCGATTATTAAATGACGCCACACACAAGGACAGCTACCCGCTTCCTAGGATTGACGACACATTGGACACACTTGCTGGGTCACAGATCTTTTCCACCCTTGACCTGAAGAGCAGCTACTGGCAAGTAGGACTACACCCCGAGGACAGGGATAAAACGGCCTTCTCTGCTGGTAATGGTCTCTGGCAATTTATCGTGATGCCTTTTGGACTCTGCAACGCCCCAGCCAACTTTGAAAGACTAATGGAGCATGTGTTAAGAGGACTCAACTGGACTACGTGTCTTGTCTACTTAGATGACATTATCGTCATAGGCAGAACCTTCGAGGAACATATCGCAAACCTGAAGAAAGTGTTCGAACGAATCAGAAACGCTGGAATGAAATTGAATCCAAAGAAGTGTTCCTTGTTCAGAAGGAGCGTCAAGTACCTTGGGTACATCGTGTCGAAGAAAGGAGTCAGCACAGACCCGGATAAAGTTGAAGCCGTAAATGAATGGCCGATCCCCGCTAATATCCAGGAGTTAAGAAGCTTTCTTGGACTCTGTACGTACTATAGACGTTTCGTACCAAACTTCTCTAGCCTCTGTAGCTCCCTTCATCAATTGACAGAACCGAAGCGGCCGTTTATTTGGACAACGGAATGTCAGGAGGCCTTTGAGCGACTTAAAAAGGCTCTTGTTTCATCACCCATTCTGGCCTACCCGATACCAGGTGAGACGTTCATACTTGACACCGATGCGAGCAATACTGGAATAGGCGCTGTCTTATCCCAAAAGGTAGATGGAACTGAGAAAGTCATAGCCTACTTTAGTCGGAGATTGTCCAAAGCCGAGAGAAACTACTGTGTCACAAGGCGTGAGCTACTAGCAGTTGTGGATGCCATACAACATTTCCACAAATACTTATATGGGCAAAAATTCATCCTTAGGACAGATCACGCTGCTCTTCAATGGCTGTCGTCATTTAAAAATCCTGAAGGGCAAGTCGCCAGGTGGATTGAACGTTTGCAAACCTATGACTTCGAGACACAGCACCGAAAAGGCCAAACTCACCAGAATGCTGACGCGCTGTCTCGACGGCCTTGCAGAATGGAATGTAAACACTGCAGCAAGGTTGAAGAAAAGGGGGTTATCATCGATTGCCAACGTCTTGGAGTACAAGCTTGTGGAAATTGGTCCGACGAAATAATCCGAGAAGACCAGTTAAAAGATGAAGATGTGGCTCCCATTCTGCTTATGAAGGAAGACGGACAAAGACCGGAATGGCATCACCTTTCTGATAAAGGAGCTGCTACCAAGGCATATTGGGCGCAATGGGACTCACTGACAATTGACAACGGAGTTCTCAAGAGGGTCTGGGAAACCGCAGATGGAGAAAGCAATCGCTTGCAGCTTTTGCTGCCTAAAGTAAGAGTTGCCGAGGTGTTGCAAGAAATCCATAATAATTCTAGTGGGTCACATTTAGGTGTCAACAAGACCTTTGAAAAAGTACGCCAGCGGTTCTACTGGTTCGGCTACCGAGATGATGTAGAAGAATGGTGCCGAAGGTGCGACGCGTGTGCAGCAGCGAAGGGCCCGTACAGGAGAACGAGGGGACGTATGCAGCAATACAATGTCGGTAATCCCTTCGAAAGAATAGCAATCGATGTAGCCGGACCGTTTCCTGAGTCCCAGAGAGGAAACAAGTACGTTCTAGTGGCGATCGACTATTTTACTAAGTGGCCTGAGGCGTATGCGATACCAAACCAAGAAGCCACCACCATAGCGGAAACACTTGTAGAAAATTGGATTAGCCGATTCGGTGCTCCCATAGAGTTACACTCCGACCAGGGCCGAAACTTCGAATCAAAGATCTTCCAAGAGATGTGCCAGGTACTCGGCATCGAGAAGACACGCACAACCCCTCTTCACCCCCAGTCAGACGGGATGGTAGAACGATTTAACCGAACACTGGAACAACACCTGTCGAAAGTCGTCGATGATCGTCAAGATGACTGGGACACCTATATACCAATGTTCCTTATGGCATATAGAGGATCGATTCACAGCACCACTGGTTACACTCCAGCAAAGATGTTGTTCGGCCGAGAACTGCAACTACCATGCGATTTGCTATTCGGGACCCCGGGAAATGTGCCAGCCTCTTCAACAGACTATGTCGCAAATCTCAGAAAACGGATGGAGAAAACTCACGCTCTTGCCCGCAGGAACATCAAGATCAACAATGACCAGGTGAAGACAAGGTACGACAAACGGGCCAATGCCGCTGGGTTTCAGGAGAACGATCTGGTGTGGCTGTACAACCCACAAAGACGAAAAGGCAAGTCCCCAAAGCTCCAAAAAGACTGGGAAGGACCCTACCGCGTGATAAAAAGAATCAACGATGTCGTGTATCGAATACAGAAGAGCCCAAGGTCGAAACTGAAGGTCGTCCACATTGACAGACTCAACAAGTACTATGGTGAAGCCGGATCTGCCCGGGACAGACAGATCTAAGGAGGGGGGCAGTGTTATAAACCTGGTGGTGGCACAGATGGGGGTAGTGGTGTGAGTGTGTAGTCAGCCGACGCAAATCGCCCCAGGCCAGCGCTAGACGAGCGGTCAACCGTGACGAGTTACGACGATCGGCCGAGACGAGTGTCAACATGATTGTTCAGGAAGGATCGACATCGTGAACAGAGCTCAGTAGCGTCACGAGAGTTGTAGTCATCTGACCACCTAGAAACGTCGAGCGGCGTTCTGTCCAGTTCGAGAAGGCATGTAGGGACCCTATATAAGAGCGAAGGTATCAGAGGCGAGAGAGTGACAACTTCCCTATCTACAGTTCGTTACAACGGCTCAGTACAAGTCCGAGACGAGACAGAGAGACCAGTGCAAGAGTTGATACGGCGGAGAGATATTTGTACAGTTTTGTGTTACGTGCAGCCAATTGTACAGTGTTGGCTGTTATTTATTCACCTATTAAAGTGTTACGTTACTTTGGAGCCCGGAGTTGTCAAGTTCTTTAAGTTGGTGGTGTATGGTGCAGTTTGCAGAGAGCCTGGATAGTGAGAATCGTAACAATATTTTATATGAATATTTAATTTTAAAAAGTGTACATTTTTTTTAGTTTGTGGTAGGTAAGGCCCATGGTCAGAGGCGTATCTAGAGTGGGGAAGGGAGGGTAGAATTTGAAATTACACCAGGCCCCTACTTGAGGAGGGCCCCCAAATGAGTGTTTTTTTTTTTACATTAGATATTAAAATATTACGCAAAATGCAGCGGCCCCCAAAGAGGTCAAGCCCCTGGGCCTCAAATAATGACAAATTCCTAGCTACGCCACTGCCCATCGTTGTAAATCCGGAGATGCATTTACTGTATTTACTTATTCCGAGCATGGTACAAACGTACACCATGGTAATCATTCGTAGATATTTGTGTCTCTTTTGTGGAAGCCCCTTTCTTGTGGAGGTCCACAGGGCTGTAGCCCCGGAATGCCGTCCCTTAAATCCTGCCCTGAGTCTATAGAGCCAGGGTGTCTACTAAAGTGTGATCGAAACTATGTTAAGTGGAAACATCCCTTAATGCTAACCTTTGTTTTAATGAAGGATCTCAAAATGGGACAGGGACTAGACCTCGATCTAGTGATGCCAACCACAAGCAAGGATGTAACAAATAAAAAAAAGATTCAAATAATGGATCAAAATCGTAAGATATAATTATCATATTTCCATATTTTCGTATCAATGTTTGATTTTAAAAATTTGATTCCACTATAAAAATCTAGATTTAGACTACACAAGCTAAATAAAGCACTTTATGATAAAATGAAAAAAAAAAAAAAAAAAAAAAGATTTTAGATGATAAACATGGGACGCCATTATATCTAGATAAGATTTGCCGTTAGATTGTTGAAATATATTTTCCGATTTCGACGTCTGCTAACTTTCTGCTAAACTTTTTTTTCTTACCTCACCACCTTCATTCATTGGACAAATTTGATTTGCCAGATTTTTAAAGCCATTTAGGCCAAGAGAAAAATTGCAGAATCGAGAAAACTCACTCAGCTTTTTTTAAAAAAAAAGGTTCTTGATGAAAAACAACAACATTGGAACAGGGACAAGGGGAGGCGAGGATGGATTAAACATATGTTGCAAATGTCCCCAGGGGCAGTCACCCAGAGGGTAACGATGCGTGGCAAAGTCGCTTAGGAGCCGAGATCGACAAGTTGGAAAAAAAAACAACAAATCTTAAAGTTATTTATGTTTCCACGTTTGCAATACTAGATAAACCTTGTCGACTACATCGAAATTTCGTTCATGTTTCAAATCAGCAAGTGAAATTACCAAATCCAAGCTATACAATCAGTAGCGAAACAACACAGGGATAGAGATCTCAATTCTCAAATCGAAACCTCAAACAGATAGGTCGTTCATACATCCACCAATGGTACACTGATACTCAAATCAAATGGAACCGCCAGAAATTTTACAAAGAGAATTGGATGAATTACAGAAATGGGAATCAAATTGGACCATGTCTTTCCACCCAGAAAAAATGTCAGTTATTAAGAGTAACAAAAAAAAACCAAAAACAAATTAATTCCACTTATCTTATTCATGGTAAACCAGTTAGACAGACTAAAAACGCAAAATACCTAGGTTTATAATAAATGAAAAACTGTCATGGAATCCACAAATTGATGAAACTATCAAAAACTCAAACAAAGCATTAGGGTTTATTAAATGAAATTTCTATATATCAAATAAGAACATAAAACTAAAATATTATTTAACCTTGGTTAGGCCAATAATAGAATATGCATCCTCCGTTTGGGGCTCCTCAACTCAACATTAAGAAACTGGAACAGAAACAAAATAGAGCAGTGGCATTCATAACAAACGAATATTCACATTTGACTAGAGTAACACCTTTAGTAAAATCACTAAATTTAGAAAGCCATCAGGGTAAAAGACTTAAAAGTAAAGTAGCAATTATACATAAAACACTGAACCATAATCTTGAAATACAAAAACAAAATTTAATAAAATACTCAGAAAGACACAAAAATAAAGTCACACTCCTCGTCCCATATGCTAGGACAAATTTGTACAAATGCTCTTTCTTCTCTAGCTCTATTACAGCATGGAATGGGTTGTCTGAGCTAGCCAGGAAAATCAGTGACTTGGCAGAATTTAGGTCATTGGTTAATATGCATGACTGAATGAATGACCCGTAGGACGTAATCATTTTCTTTTTTGAAGTAACGCCTGTATCATATAAGATAAGAAAAGGAACCAATGCATTTAATTAACAATTAGATTTCTAATAGAAAGCGGAAGTAGTCTTCTAGTAAAAGAGAAAACGGAAGTACTTTTGCAATACAAGTGAACTTGAGTCGCATGATTAGAAAAGAGGCTGGATGGTTGAGGTTCTGTCTGGGTTTCTCCTTCTATCCACGTGCTTCGGGTCAAAATCTTTTTTCAAAAAAAAAATGATTGAACTTGTTGAGTTTTTAAAAATTATTGTTAAGACTAGAACAAAAGATTTAAAAACTCCTTTAACCTACTTTCAGTCAGGGTGTTTCAAGGTCACGTCGTCACCGAGAAATACATAGAAACTTAAAGCGCTTGTCATGTGTGTGTGTATATATGTTACACATGTGATGTTGTTAGTGTTTGCATCTAGATTGTTGTTGTTATAGTAGTAATGCGGAGGTGGGCAATTGTAGTCAAACGGAACTTTCATTTGTTTGCACAAATAAAATTATCTTATCTTATATTTTATTGACATGATAATTTAGTTTTGGACGTTATGTAAAGATTAAAGGTTATTACGTCCTAGCCCAAATGTCCTGCAGGACAGCATGAAATGGTAGTGGGGCGGGGTTTGAACCTGGGGATATCCAAGCAGCCATCTCCAGTTAAGAATCATTGAACATACTCCATGTCAAATACTGATCTCTTAAAAAAAAAACTACGCCACTGAGTAAGCGCACTGAACGAATATAACATGATGGTTAGTTAGTGTTTTTTAAGTGCGTATATGTGTGTGTGTGTGTGTGTGAGTGTGTGGTGAGGTGAATCATGCACATAAACTGAGATGCTGCTAATACAGACTTCCATACTCACCTCGTCATAATAACAAAGTGAACAGAATTTCACCAGAATCTAGAAATGTTCTTTTGGCTTAGAAAATTGCTGACAAAAAATCTGGCAACGAGCAGACGAGCGCTGTGTTTGTGTGTTTTAGTCATTACTCTCGAGTCGTTAAGTCGAAATACAAGTTTGAAAGAAAATAGAAATGGAAGTTTGATTTTGAAAATACCTAGATTAATATTTATATAACATTATAAAAGAGTATTTTGGATTTTTTACAGCTCTGATTTTGCGAACTTGAAAACAAATCTCCTCAAATTCTGTTAACTATAACCTGGCAAAGTCATTTTTGGCAACCAGGTAAGCTTGTAATAGACTCTTTCCAAACTTTAAAAATATATGTTGCACTAGCTAGTATTTCTGTATTTTTATTTATTTTTCCCCAAGTAGTCTAAACATTGAATTTTTATTTTTGTCGAAAAGAAAAAAAGGGGGGGGGGGTATTTTTTTTTATATAAATTATTTTTTCATCTATTTTTTTTCTTAACACATATTTTACACTCTGAAAAAAAATAAAAAATAAATTGGGTTTTGGTATCTTTGAAATCCAATGTACGCTGTAAGAAGAGACTGGCGGGTTCTGGTTCCAATGGACTCGAAGGATACCAGCTCCTGTAGTACCAACGTGGCATCGTCTTTGGAAACGTCCTTTAGTGGTAGTGGATAGGCGAACTACGGGTAATGAAACTGGAGCAGTGAGGATGACCTCGGTGCTGCTTCTCAGAAGTCGGGATCATTATTTTAAATTAGATTCTACTGAGTCAATATCTCTGCAAATTATTCTCCATTATAAGCTTAACATTCGTCATGGTACTGCCACATTTTTCCTATTGGTTTGACAATTTAGCCAGGACTCTACTGTCTTCTGAGTATCAATGCTGGTCTCAGTTTAGGAGAAAAATACTTTGAAAGTTTTAACTGCCGAAAAAAACTCACTATAACACTGGCAGATTTTCATAAATGGTGACAGGATCAGTTCTTTTTTGTGATGGTACGCACCGGTACGGCGTACCGCACCATTTTTAATGTGGGGAAAAATATTCCTTTTCTTGTATTTTAACGTTTTCTATTAATGTATTAGTAGTTAAAAGTTAGGCAGACCATCACTGAGTATCGGCACCTATTGAAAAAAAAAAAAGCACTGGACAGGATAATTTATAGTAAGTCTTTGTTTGGGTAACTGTCTTGACCAGGATTCGAACCCAGGACCCCTCGGTTCAGAAGCCAAGCGCTTTACCTTGTTTGTCTTTTTCGCTTGTTTGAATTTTACGAATTCTACGAAGGTCTTGTGGCTCATGTGTCCTTTGTTATTACTTTGGTCTATCATGGTCTCCTATATATATATATATATGTCTTTTATATTTTTTTTTATATAGTTGCTAATCCCTGAAGCAGTAAATCTGTTTATTTTCCATTTATATCGGCACCACATTTTCAATATCGCTTTATCTTTTTTTTTATTGCTAAGGTAATTTAAATTAGATCTTCAAAATTAAACCGTAAAAAGTAGCGCAGACTGCTGTGATTAACTTAACAAGAAAAGCGTGGTCGAGAGTCCAAGTACGCTTGAACTTGGCTTGGCTACCTAGAAAGGGGCTCGAGGTTCGGGCAGAGTTGTGTTTACTGAGCGCCTAAAGGCAGCACGGAAAACCAACTCCTAGATACCCCCTCCCCCCACTGGTCCACAAATGAGATTGGACCAAAAGTGCTCTGAGCATGCTATAAGCATGAAAGTAGCGCTATATAAAAGCTATAATAATAATATTGGATTTGTTTTTCAAATATAATCACCAACGGATTTCGTTAACAGTCTAGAACTACAGATAAATAAAATAGAGGAGCAACAAAGAAAGAAGCAATTTAATAAAATAAATATTGTGGGTCCTATTTGTATTAGTGCTCCTTCTTCCCTAGTGCCATTAGAGCATGGAACGGGTTGCTTGAATCAGCCAGGTAAACCAATGACTTAGTAAATTTTAAGTCTCTAATTAACTTGCAAGTCTATGGCTATGGACAAGCATCACACGTAGGATGTAATAATCGTCTTAAAAAAAAAAAAAAACAACGTCTGTAACAAATATAACATACTCCTTGAAAATGGGGGGGGGGGGGGGAGGAGTTGGCTAGAAGCTAAACATTCGCGTGACAAAAAGATCTAAATTTGGCGGGAACTAGATTGATGTCTCCGCAGATAACAAAAGCTGGGGGCTAGAAGAAAAAAAAAAGACCAAGCATGCGTGTCTAGACAGCGTTTCCTATTCAATGACCAAACCCTTTTTTCTTTTTGCCACTTGAGTACAATGTGGCAATCCTCTTTTACCTGGCATGCCTCAATAGGCTTTGTCGCCATCTTGTATCGCTGCTTGCTCGGGCAGACTTTGCCAGGGAGGCGTTCAGCCATTAAAATCCAATTAAACTTCTATTCAGACGGCCAATGCCTGTCTTCTTCTCAACCAAGTACAATTTATAGGAAGAGTAAGGCCTAGCAAAGAACTTCAAGTGGGGCCATAGGGAAACCGGGGGGGGGGGGGGGGGGGGGGAGAGATGCAGGGGAGCAAACACATACAGACATTCACTCTACTCAAGAAATGTATCAGCAGTGATTTAAAAAAATGTGTTTGTATTGGTCACAAACGAAGGGTTACTACAGCGACAGGACCCCAAGATGACCTGCTTACTACTGTAAATTAAAACTCTATGCCCATATTACAAGGTCCTTGGGGGCTCAAAAAGACCTTCCATTAGGGAACAGTACCTGGAAAAAGAAGAACAGGCAGACAGAGAAAGCGATGTGAAGACAACATAAAGATGGACGGGCCGGCCATGTAAAATAAAAGTTTCTATCCAAGGTAAAAGACAGGAATGGAGAAAGATAGGCGACAAATCTTGTGTGATGCCCCAACGGTCCAACAGACTAAGAGATAGGCGAAGGCAATGGTCATTTCTAGACTCGTTGCAATCCAGCTTCAAAGTTCTCATTGAATATTCAAAGTTATTTGTACAAAGCTTCTATCAACTCACTATCTGGCACAAATTTTGAACACCTTATTACTCTTATTAATTTTATAGTAACAGATATTGTGTTTTTATATCATCTTAAAGGAAAGTTTAATTTTGTAAGAGCAGACGATAGTTAAAAATATTAAACTTTAATTTCTAACAAGTTCACCTTAAACCTATAGATGCACATGCAATCATCTAGAGATGTTCTCCCATGTAAACCTATTGGCATAAAAACTATAAATAACTAGAGTTTCGGTGTATCCGGTGTACAAAATAATAGAAAGGTTTATAAGTTAAGCCTTTTTTTTTTAAAGTATACGAACATGCATGGCCGGTCCTAACAATTGCGGGGCCTTATGCGAAACGGATTGCACGGGCCCAGTCTGTGTAGGAATAAGGATAATAAGTGAAAACTAGGATTTTGTATTAGAAATAAATTCGTCTTTGCATTTTATTCATTCTTTACTTCTTTACAAAATCACGGTCAAAAAAAAAATTATTGCTTTTGATTTAAAAAAAAAAAGAGATCGAGATAGATTTAGATCTATATTTATATGCCAATGACTGTTATAGTAAAAAATTAGCCCTATTATTACATTTTTATTAAATTAAATTTATTAAGCTGACAATACTTTTTTTTTATATCGAATTGTCCTTTTTTAATTTTGAACGCCAAAACGCCAATTTTGTCTATTTTTCCTGGAGATTTTCACGAGTTTTCAGGAGATTTAGAAATAGCGCAGGGCCTATGAAAGTGCGGGGCCCACTGCGACAGAAAATGCTGCAGTGGCCTAAGGCCGGCTCTGCTTTTTAGCACTACGAAATCGAATTGACTAAGCTCTTCTTTTTGTAGCACTAAATAGTTTCACTATGAAGGAAGCATTTGACTTTTGATCTATGACGTCAGACTTAGTTTTATATAAAAACAAATGCTTAACTAACGGCCATAAAGGAGACTTGATACGCAGGTCGTCTGCCATGCATTGAAGATATCGTTAAAAATTAAAGCTGAAATTCACTCTTATTTAGTTGGCAACAGTTCAATTTAGCGTCCTTGACATTTAGCATATTGTGGAACTCTCCAATAAAAGAAACGTCAAGAAGAACAAATACATTTAGGAGCTAGATCTGGAACGCGAGTTCTTTCTTTTTTTCTTTTTTTTAAACATTTCGCGCCACTTTGAAGAGAGGCGCGAAAGTAAACAACCAGAAGAGCGACATACTGCGCAGTTTTTGTTGTTTTCTTGCGCTAATGAAGCCAGAGGAGAGCACATGGTCCTGAACAACACTCTTTGACACCAGATGCCAAGGAACCTCCTTGCCTCCAATGGTGTTAGTGCTTGTTTAAACATGGCGGCCGGCTAGAGGTTTTGTGTGTGAGAGAGAGAGAGAGAGTGAAAGAGATAGGGGGAGAGAGGAAGGAGAAAGGAATAGATATACGTTAGGCAATTATAGAATTAAGCCCTTCCCGCTTCTATTCAGATCCGCAATTTATTGTACCCAGAATACCCATAAGCATATCCAGTGCCTTTCTAACCCCGCTCCCCACATTTCCAACAGTGTACGTAATCCATATTTACATAAGAACACTCTCCAGTAATACAAACTTACATATAATATAAACAAAGGTAAAGAAACGTATATTTTGTAAAAAACATAAGTGTATGATATTTATGTAGTGTTTTGATACCCATTTTGGCGCGCCCTGCGCTCCAGTGTCTAGGGCTGCGGCCCCCCTCATGCCTCCCCCCCCCCCAACCTTCACCCTACTCGGAGCGAGTCTGCACTTATTACATCCCCATACAAGTAAATATAACACAATATCGATCATCACTAGATCTATTTATAGACACAAATCACAATAAAGACACATTCTTAAGAAGAAACAGATCCATCACTAGATACCGCGGTGGCTGAATGGTTGAGAGCTTGGGTTCCAAACCTGGAGGTCCTGGGTTCGAATCTCGATGAAGACTATAATTGTGAATTCCGGGATTTTTAAAGCGCCCCCGAGTTCACCCAACTCTAATAAGTACCTGACTTTAGAAGGGGAAAGTAAAGGCGGTTGATCATTGTGCTGGTCACATGACACCTTGCTTGTTAACCGTTGGCCAAAGAAACAGATGACCTTAACTTCATCTGCCCTATTATCCGAAAGCGGAACTTTACTTTACTAGGCACACCATTATAGTGAAGACATAGCAAAAAAGAAGTTCCTCTTTCAGACCTTGTGGTCTATAAGGCAGATGATTCTGTAGTAAAAGAGGGTGACATGTGGCAAGCACAACGACCAACCGCATTTACTTTTACCTATTAGAGCTGAGTGGACTCAGAGGCGCACGAAGTTCCCGAAATTAGAAATCCTAGTCTTCACAAGGATTAGAACCCCCACCACGGCTCGGAAGCCAAGCGCTTTATCGCTCAACCACCGCGACTCCTTAGTGAAACGAAGATTATCATATAAGACATTAATCACCACAGACATACATGATTAAGCCTACAGACACAAATCACCACATACACATACATGATTAGGTCTACAGACACAAGTCACCACATAGACATACATGATTAAGCCTACAATCACAAGTCACCACATAGACATACATGATTAAGCCTACAGACACAAGTCACTACATAGACATATATGATTAAGCCTACAGACACAAATCACCACATAGACATATATGCTTAAGCCTACAGACACAAATCACCACATAGACATATATGATTAAGCCTACAGACACAAATCATCACATAGACATATATGATTAAGCATACAGGCACAAATCACCACATAGACATACATGATTAGGTCTACAGACACAAATCACCACATAGACATACATGATTAAGCCTACAGACACATTCACCACATTGAAATGGAGAAGACAAAAATGTTAATTCTTACCAATGTTCAATCTTACACACCATCTTTCTTCACCCTCTCCCTCGTTTATTTATTTTTTTCTTTTGTCCAGGAGTCTGGCAATAAAAAAAATAAAAAATTATCAAGCCTAGTCCCGGACATTTTTACTTTTATTTTTAATAACAAGTTTCATGTTTATTCAGATGGCAGAAATGGTGAATCGTCTGCCTAACTGGCATATTTTGAGGTCATCTCTACCACAACGAGGCCAATTTCACAAAGAAAAAAAAAAGCATTCTTAAAAGTGAGGCTAAAATAAATAAGGAAGGAAGAAGAAAACAAATCGCTAAAACTGAATTAGCAGACGACACGTTCATATCTCAACAAGTTTATATTTGTTGAAGTTACAATTTACCGGTGCAATTTCAAACTTGAACCGATACTTTTTTTTCAGTGAATGTTTCGATTACATTTGAATATTTAACTTCGCTACCAAGACACCATCGTTAGGTAACAGCTACCAGTAAATGAATATTTTTTAATTTTTTTTTTTTGACGTTTGGCATATTTGAATAATCACTACATTCTAGACCAGTTCTCCTGCAGACGACAGGACTGGCTTACAATTCGGTATTTTTGTGAGTCCAGTCCGTAGCACGTGCTATACGACCAGGCAGCCAATCAGTCCCACGTTGATTGCTAAGTAGTCGCACAACATTGATTTACATGTCCCTGGTAACCCTTAGTTCAAAACCCAAGCGATTTATCACTCGGCCACCAAACCCCTATTTTAGTAGGCCTTTCTTTAAAAGGGGAATTCCGATGGTTTTGACAATTTTTGATATAATATGTGTTTTGATTTAAAGAAAATGATTATATTATTCTTTTTATTTTATTGTCAATAATAACTTACTAATTGATGTTTTTCTGACATATTTTTTTCTGTGCATCCAAAACGGTCAGATTTTCACCGAGTTTCTTTATGTGACGTCACACTAGCCTATTAATTTAATGTATTGACTTACTGTATAACGAAAAACCATACTGTAAAATTTACACTTTACAGTCTCGTAAAAGAAATAGATCTAGGTCTATGCAGTAACAATGCAGTTAGATCTAGATTTTGTAAGCAAAGAAAAACAAAAATGCGTGTTGAGAATAGGTGTACACGCTTGACTAACTAGGGCAGTGTTTATTTTCTCGCCTGACCACTCAACACACAACAAACATTATCCCTTAGTTGTCGTGTCATGACCGACTACACGTAGCCTAGACTAGCCTTACACTGACCAGTTAGTTAGCATCAATCAGACACACTATATAGTTACTTTTTCTGACAGGGGTGTATGTGACGTTATTTTATTTTTTTCCCCTCGATTTGCTTATCATAATGCTTTTAGATCTATAAATGTATATAACTGTATCATAGCTACGGATTAGGCCGTCACTAAGCCTAACAGCTACTCTAAGAATGAAGCGATACGATTGGTTAGGTGTCATGTGGCCAGCACAACGACCAATCGCCTTTACTTTTCCCCAACTAGTGTCAGGTACCCATTAGACCTAGGTTGACTCAGAGGTGCCCAAAGATCCCGAAATTAAAAATGCCAGCATTCGAACCAAGAGCTTTACCGCTCAGCCACCGCGCCTCCCAATCGTAAATATAAAATTACCATTTAATTTGGCACATAAGAAAAACAGAAGTCCTCCCAGCTTCTGCTTTGAATTCGATTGTATTGAGAGAAGAATTATTGTTCTCTTTAAAAGTTTTTATTTAGGAGTAAAACAATTATAATAACTAAAATGTTACTTAACCTTGGTTAGGCCAATAATAGAATATGCATCCTCCGTTTGGGACCCCTCTACTCAAGAAAACATTAGGAAACTGGAACAGACACAAAATAGAGCAGTGAGATTCATAACAAACGAATATTGACATTTGACTAGAGTATTTAGAAAGCCTTCAGGAGGGAAGACTCAAAAAGTAAAGTATTACATTGATACTTAAAACACTGAACCATAATCTTCAAATACAAGAACAAAATTTAATAAAAATACTCAGAAAGACACAAAAATAAAGGCACATTTCTCGTTCCGTATGCTAGGAGAAAATGCTACTTCTTCCATAGTGCTATTAGAGCATGGAATGGGTTGCCTGAGCTAGCCAGAAAAGCCAGTGACTTAGCTGAATTTAGGTCATTGGTTAATATGCATGACAAAATGCATGACGCGTAGGACGTAATCATCATCTTTTTTTTTTTTTGACGTCTGTATTATAAAAGATAATAATAATAAAATAATAGAAAAATAGAAAAACAAAACCTAGTAAAATACTCAGAAAGACACAAAGATGTAGTCACATTTCTTATTCCATATGCTAGAACAAATAAAAGTGCTCGTTCTTCCCTAATGCCATTAGAGAATGGAATGGGTTGCCTGAATTAGCCAGGAAAACCAATGACTAGATTGACAAATGAAATGCGTCTGAAATCTTATTAGATAAAATAATAATTGGAGATGTTCGTACTCTATTCACAGAAATATGTTTATAGTTTTTAATTGATCTCCGTATTCTGTACACCGGATACACCATTAAACTTGCTATTTATGGATATGCCTCCATTTTATGAAAATCTCCAACAGCTAGCTCAAAAATTACGTTCTGAAACCGACAACATTTTTTTTTCTTTGTCTATTTTCTTGTTCTGTCGTCTATCTTTCTGTTGGCCTCTCTAGCATTCTCTTCGCGTATCTATCTTGCGTTTAGACTCTAAGCACTCGATCAATCTCGATCTCGAATCACGTGACGGCAGCCATGATGTTTACTATATAAACAAGTTCGATTCAGTATCAGGCCAACGGCGTCCCTAGAGATGCACATTTCGTTTCATGGCATCCATTTCTATAGAGGATTGTGGGCGCCGGGGGAGTGGATATTTTACTAACTTCTTTCTCAAGATGTTTTCTTTGCAGGGCAAGGGGAGCCAATTCTCGAAACACCCAGGGAGCTAATTCTAGAAAGTAACAAAAACACAAACATTCAGGCGTTTGGGTTTCAGGTGAATTCGTTGCAATGGTTCTCACATTTTAGAGCTCCGCGTTACGAATCTTATGTCATTGTCACGATTGGTCCACTAGGTCCAGACCCACTGTAGTCCTGTTGTGCGCACTATCACTAAAACCAGTGATACACAAACTAAGAGCCATGGGTCACATTCGACCGGCACACACTGTTTTGCAGCCCAACATACCTCCCCCTCACACACATCGAAAATTCTGCCCACAGGGCATAATGAAGCCGGAGTGACAGAGGCGGCAACAGCCCAGTCCCCGAGCTTTGGGAAAGGGGCACGATTAGGAAAATCTTTGGTCACCGTCAGCCTATCGTACAAATATTCGAGGCCCTGCTATGCCCAGGCAAGACCATTCGTAATAAAAGGCCTTGACACTGACCTGCAACGTCACAAACTGTAGGCAGTTTAGATCGATAGCCCTTTGTCACGTCGTACACACATTGAATAATTTATAAGTTAATCAATGTACCGGCCTTAAAAGTATTCGCTGCACTACGGTGTCAAAGAAAGAGTCAAAGCAAAGCCCTTCAAGATCATTGACCAATGGAACACTGGAAAGACTAGAATATTCTCCTAGATTCTAGGAGTGAGAGATGGTCTCTTCGCCTCTATGTCATAGCCAGATTTTTTGCAGAAGAAAATCTTACACTTCATTAGATCCGACTCCAAGCAACAGATGGCGCCATACATTTTAACACGATTCCTCTACAACGGAGTATGCTAGGTTTAACCCTGCGCACTAACTTCGGAATTTCCCGATAAGTTTGTGTTGAACATGTGTAAGATGAAAGTAGCAACTCCCAAAGGCGAAGTTTTGTTCAAGCAAAGAAATAATATGAAAATCCAAACTTAGAAGATATAATCGTTTCATTCTAGCTTACTTAAAGTAAGTTTTACAGATTACGTAGTTTAATCCACCGACTAGTGCTATTAGAGCATGGATTGGACTAGTGCTATTAGAGCCGGATGGCTGCCTGGTCGGGATGGCTGCCTGGTCGTGTGGTTTGCGCGCTGGACTGTCGTTCGGATTTATCGACGGTTGAGGGTTCAAACCCTGCCCGCTCCCATCCCCCGTCGTCCTGTAGGAGGGTTGGACTATGAAGTAAACTATCTTCAACTCGGAAGAAACAACCGAAACATGTAAAACAAAACAAACAATGGGTTGCCTGAGGCAGCCAGGAATATCAATGACTTGGCAGAATTTAAGTCATTGATTAACCTGCAGGACTCGATGCATGACGAGTGGAACTAATCATCTTGTTTTTTAAAGTAATGTCTGAATTATTATAAGATAAGGTAAGACTAGAAATGGAACAAACCAACACCAATATCTAAATATGATCTTTGTTTTAAAACCTATCAGCCTTAGAAGTTAGACATGCCACCAAATCATGTCTTAGTCTTGGCACTACGTTGTGACTAAGCTACTTGCGTTTGTTAGCACTAGGCTATATCCGTACATGCATGTGTTAGCACTAGGCTAGGAACATTTGTTAGCACTCTGCTACTTACATGTCTTAACAATACGCGACTTAGCAGAGTTTAAGTCACTGATTAACAAGGCATAACTAGAATGACACATCAAATGCGAAAAAAGAAGATGATAACGTCCTACGCGTCATGAATTTAGTCATGCATATTAACCAATGACTTAAATTCTGCCAAGTCAATGGTTTTCCTGGCTAGCTTTTCCTTGCTGCTTTACTTTTGAGTCTTCTGTCCTGAAGGCTTTCTAAATTTAGTGATTTTTACTAAAAGTGTTACTCTAGTCAAATGTGAATATTCGTTTGTTATGAATCTTACTGCTCTACTTTGTGTCTGTTCCAGTTTCTTAATGTTTTCTTGAGTTGAGGGGTCCCAAACAGAGGATGCATATTCTATTATTGGCCTAACCAAGGTTAAATAACATTTTTATGTTCACCCTCCAACTCATTGTGTATTATTTTTTTGTACAACTCTGTCTGGTTCAATTTTGGAACACGTTATTTCCCACTTTCCATTCTCGGATCAAGTTGAAACTTAACACAATTATTTGTTGTACTTAACAAAACATGAATAAATATTAAAAAAAAAAAATAACCAATTTGGTAATTAATTATTTTGTTTGGTATCAAACAAGGGAAATAAATGCTGCTCATTGAGCTTTGTAACTGTATATGTGTCTTCCAAGACAGAGGGAGCCATAATGTGGAGTTATTCCCCATAACACCTTTTGTATACGTTTAATTTCAACTTCCCATTCTCGGATCGAATTAAAATTTTGCAGTTATTCATAGTTGATGACAGTATACGAATCAATAATAATATTAAAAAAAAAACAATTAGTTAATCAATTAGTGGCAACTTATTTTATAGTTAGCAACATGGGAGCTTATATTCATACAGTATTGAGATATATACCAGTGATTTTTGCGGTTCTTTCCCTAATATAATGGTAATTTTTTAAAAGTATTATTCGATTTTGCTATAGACCGCAAGGTCTGAAATGGAAAAAAAAATCGATTTCGCTTGTTAGAATTTCTTCTCTAAAGCTTTCGTCCATGGAGATGTTTTAGCATTATCCTTCATTTAACTACAATTTAAGGGCAATAACACAGAAAAAGTGCTCCGTTGATTATGGATATTTATTTCCCTGTCTTTTAAAAAAAATAATTTAGGGAATGTTCTTTTTGCATTTGACTTTATTCTTAAGGTTTTTATTATTATTATTCATTTAATAGAGAACATTTTTTTTTCTTTTTTCTTTTTTTTTTAGTGTCCAATACTGCTTAACTGGGCCAGTTTGCTATACGCTTGTTACGACCTCTTTGATGTGGCTGCATGCAAGTCAGAGCACTGTTGCTTTAAATGGCGGTTCTTCTTCTTCTTTCCCCTGACATTCATTCTCTGTAACCTATCAACTATGCAGGTGTCCCTTTGAAAGACAGTGAGTAATTATTTGTGACTAGTGACATGTTTGTTTTGGACTTTTTTTTCCATCCCCGCAAGTACAATGGACTCAGTGCTGAGGCACCCCCCAACGCGGGTTCTGTTTTGCTTCCCCTTGACCTAATCATCTTCTCCAACGACCGTTTCCACTCAAGCGCCAAGTTAAGGTTGATAAACAGTGCCAGGATAGATAGGGGTTACAACTTAAAACGTGATTTGTACATTAAAAACAATGTTAAATGCAGGGGAAGCAACAAATTTATAAGGGCGTTTAGCGATTCAGAGTTCTTTCCCTTTTGTTTCCTTTAATATGAATGATTTACCTGGAAATCTCCTCGCATTTCAAACAAGACTAAACTAAGAATCGTTAACTGTAATATCAAGGCAGTCCTACTGTATGGTTCTGAAACATGGAGAACAACTGAAGCAGCAACAGAAAGTAAAGACCTTCATCAACAGATGTCTGAGAAATATCAAGCAGTGTGTCATGTGGCCAGCACAACGACCAGCCCTCTTTACATTCCCCAACTAGAGTCAGGTACCCATTACAGTTGGGTGGACTCAAAATGCCCCGAGAATCCCAAAATTCAAAATACCAGTCTACTCCGAGATTCAAACCCCAGAACCCCAGGTTCAGATACCAAGCGCTTAACCACTGCACCCTCCCCCCATATTTATATAATTATATAATATATAACTTTTGTTACATATCTCAGACGGGCGGCAGGGCGGCATGGTATAACAGCGTATTGTTCAAATTCAGGACTACTGGATGACAATCGACCAGAAATATAAAAGCTTGTCACAAAATTAAAAAATATGTACTCATATATATATATATATATATATATATATATACATATATATAAGTACACTTTTCAGTTTTATAATATTAAAATATAAAAAAAAAAAACTAACCCTAACTGTTCGTTCTCCTCAGGAGTTAATTCCCTAGGATGCTTTAACCTAAAGAGTGAGTCAACACATCAGCTAAAAGTAACCTTGGTTCATTAAACGTATTGAGTAATTGAAAAAAATATAACTGTTGTTGAATAAAAACAATCTCCAATATGGGAGGCAGAATTAAGACCAAGATTATCAAGTCTTTAAGTGACTGTGATCCGATCGACACCGAAGAAAATGGACCAGAGTCAGCGCGTGATCAGAATAGCAACGCTGGTCCTAGGAAACCAAGCGACAACAAAAGTGGCAGACAAACTACTTCTGGCAGAGGAAGCCAAGATGAAGATCCAATGATTCTGAACGTGGAAGAGTTCATCAGGCAGATGGTTGGAAATGCCCAACATCGCTTGATGGCCCCAACTGATCCAAATTTGGACCTTGATGAAATCAGAAGACTGATAACAGAATCTCAGAATGTCCAACCCAGGGACCTATCTGACCAGTCTACCATGTCCACTGAGCTGCCAATCTATGAGAGTGACACTCCGGACACGTCTCCAAGAGGAAGAGATGCTAAAATGAAGAAGAAAACACTTCGACGAAAGCGGTTTGATCCCACTCACCAGCGACGCCCGCTCTATCGGCCTTCACCTTTTTTAACCTACATAAAACCGGAAGACTACGTCTGCGTCCCTAACAATCATAACCTTCCCTCCTATTGCCATAATGCTCTACCGTTTCCTTGGGGAGTTCGTCTGCCGCTACCAAAGTCACAGAGGAACTCCCCGGATCTTCCAGTCTGCTCCCCACTGCCTCTGTTCCCATCAGAAAATATCATCGCATTCTCTTACCAACATTCTTCCAAACATTACCAGATCTGCGCGGACAGCAAGGCTGAACAGAAGCTTGAGTGGCTGTGACGTAGCTGTCGGCTGCTGAGGAGATTGACAGTTGCCAACTCAAAAGCAGTATACATCATACTGAAATTGCAACTAAGATTTATTTTCATTTCTTCTACGACTAATGTTTCCCCCCCCCCCCCCCCTCCCCATGACATTCCAAGTGATAATTAATGTATTGAATGTTAGTCTGAAAATTAAAAAAAAAAATTATAAAGAAGTAATAATAATATAATTTAATATCAATTTGTAATCTAACATCATAAATTGGTTAATTCTCTCTTTCCCGTTTTAACTCCCCCCCCCCTTTTTTTTTCCCCCTAGAAAGTTAAAATTCAGAAATAGATTTTTAAAAAAGGGTCCTCCACAAGTGTGGTTTGAAAACTTTACAAAAAAAAAAAATATCTTAGTAAATCCTCTTGAACTGACGTGAACACACCCAATATTAAGAAAACAATTGGTACAATGTGTAGGTTTACGTCCAAGTTTAGATGTATTCAAATGTGAGTTTTTTTTATTGTTTTTTTTAATCAATATGAGAGGCAAAGAAAGTATTATACAGTCATGTAGACCCTATGCCCTTTAAATTTTTTTTTTACTATGCCTCTTAACCAAGAGTTCTTTAGCAGGGTGCCTACATTGAGAATGACTTAAATATGTAGGCAAGTGATGTGTCTAGCTTTCCTATACATTATGTGCCAACTAAAAACATAGGTTGAATCTATTAAATTTATTAACAAAAAAAAAAAAAAAGGTTTCTTTGGTTTTCTTTCTTGCAAGTTTTGTTTTGCTTAAAAAAAAATTACTTTAATTTTTACAGTGACGAAAAAACATTGTCTCTATTAGACCAACTTTTTAAAATAAATATTACAACTTAGTGAGAACCAATTAGCTTAAGTGATATTGTCACCGAGTCGTTAAATTTTGCCCAGGTTCTTTTGAAGAAAAAAAGTCATAGTCACGTTATTGTGATATTGATCTAAAGTAAAAGTTCCTCTTTCATAACCTGCAATCTATAGGGCTGATGATGTAAAGGTAATCTATTTCTGCGGCCCACGGTTAACGAGGGTGTCATGTGGCCAGCGCAAAGACATTACTTTTCCCCCAACTTATGCCAGGTACCCACTAGAGTTGGGTGGTGTCAGAGGCCTCCTAAAACATCCCGAAATTTAAAATCCAAGTCTTCACTGAGATTTGAACCTGTGACTTACTCAGTTCTGAAGCCAAACGCTTTACCAGTCAGCCACCATGAGCCATACAGTACTAAACAATGCCTTTAATCAAGTAGAGTACTACTCTATGTCTTTGTGAAGACAAAGCTTAATGTACAGTATTATATTTCATGGGCGTAGCCAGGATTTTTATCGTGGGGGGGGGGGGATTTTTTTCTCCCCCCCCCCACACCGCAAAAATATGTGTTTGAATGTACACACAATCTTAATTAATCTTTATTACATTCTGACCTTTCATTCTTTTGGAAGACGTTTATTGTACCATAAAATAGGTTCTTCCTGGAGTAAGTGGAAAAATTGTAGACTCCCCGCCCTTGCTAGCAAGGTGGGTCGGGGGGAGCGCAGTGAGCTCCTCCAGCGCGTGACGGAGCCCCACCGCCAAGCACTATTTCCGGTATTGAAAGTCAACAAAATGCATCTTCTGAGGTATCTACAGTGCATTATCCTGCTATTAAAAAGTTTTATTTCAAAAACCTTATGTGCTATGTCTTACTGACTTAGATCCTCCGAGTCGTTCGGCGCATTGGGCGCCAAGCTGCTTCCACAAAAATCTGTCATTGGCAATGTCTGAAGCCTCTTCCTACCTGCTCTAATGACCTCCATGAAAGTGTGACGCCAAGTTGTACTAAGATTCTAGGATGTCCTTGTTTGCGCTTTCCTTCGAATGGCCTCCATGTCATCGCAACTCTTATTGTGCGTATTTCATTTTGCTGGAGAACATGTCCCTCAAACTTCATGCAACGCTCTGTCACAACCTTACCAAGGGATCGACTCCCAGTTCGGCATAGGATTTCCTTGATTGAGACCCGATCTCTATAACTGACTCCTAAAATCCGTCATAGCCATCTTTGTTGAGCCACATTTAATCTTTTTCAATTTTGACAGATGACTATCCCACTGCAATTTATTAATTGAGCCCAGCCACTGGTAGAAATTTGTAACCTCTCTTGGCTACGCTCTCGGAATTAGGTGACTATAGTTTGCTTTAGATTTTATATCGAAAAGGGAAGTTTTATCGTCAAAATCATCTGTTGAGAGGTTTTAAACTTAACTCTGGAGTTTTTTTAAAACAAATTCTAAACCTTCTTGGCTTGGCTACGCTCATAGAATTTTGAGTGTGTAATGTGCTTTACTTTTATATTGAAGAGGTATTTTTAGCTTCAAACCCCGCTGATTTGGGGGGTCTAAACTCAAAACCCCCTTTGGCTACGATCATAGAATTTTGAGTGTATAATTCGCTTTTTTTATATTGAAGAGGTGGTTTTTAGCTGCAAAACCCGCTGGAGGGGGTTTTAAAGACAAACCCCCTCGTTGCTACGCTCATAGAATCTGGTGACTTATGTATGGATAGTCTTATATTTAGAGGGGGTTTTATCATAAATTTTGGAGGTGGTTCAAAATCAAAATCTTCCTTAGCAAAGCTCTTAGAATGTGGGTATTGTCGTTTGCATTATTTTTTTGTTTGTTTTGTTTTATAGAAGAGGGGGTTTTAACTCCAAAACCCCTGGTAGGCGGTTTTAAACTCAAAACCCCTTTGGCTGCGATGAGGCAAATGATGGTTTAGTTTTAAAATCTCACCTAAAAATAAACAAAATAAAAGCGAAAAATCAGTCACTAGATTCCGTTCCCTCAAACTCCCCCCCCCCCCGACTACGCCATTGGTATATTTACCATGTAAGGGATAGGTGGTCGCATTGTCTGGTATGGTCCCATGCCTGGCATTAATGGAAACATCATATGCTGCTGGTTGCCATACTAGCTCAGAGGCGGCCTCAAGATCCAGAAATTAAAAATCCCAGTCTTCACCAGAATTCGAACCCAGACGTCAGATCTGTGACGTAGCTACGAGGTCTTGGTCTAAACTGTCCAAAGGTTGCGACGTTGCATGTCAGTGTTCAGGCCTTCTAGGACGATTGGTCTCAGTTTGACACAAGAATAAATTGAAGACACGAGACACGACTGAGCTACAAGTTTCACATTAACTGACTTTTAAATACGAGCAGAAGTGTTGATAAGGGAAGTTGTTAAATCAATACTGTAAATAAGTTAAATTTGTAAAGAAGTTGAATTTGTAAATAAGTTAAATTTGTAAATAGGTTTAGTGTGTTTTACTTATCCAACCACTTTACATCGTTTACACCAGCATCCCAATCCTTTAGGTACTGTATGCATGGCAGCAGGGCTACTGTCTACATCATTTATAAGAGTTTGTGTGTTTTAATAAAAGCGAAAAATATTTAGAATCGAATTTGCTTTAAAATAAGAAAAGCCAGATATCTTATCTTGTATAGTATAGACGTTTTTTCAAAAAGAAGATGATTACGTCCTACGCGTAATGCATTCAGTCACTTTAAGTCATTGCATGCCGGACAGAACGCGACCTCAAGAAGGACATGTCCTACTTTGGCCGGACGTCTGGAAACCTTAAATGTGAGCTAAATAAGCTTAGTCATTTAGATGACAAGACGATGTCTTCAGTGTGAATGGATTCCAAATTTAGATTATTTTTTTTGTAAGTCAAGGGAAATGACTCCAAATATCGGCTAGCTGAATTGTTTACAAAAGATGGCGGACGTTTCTATCCTGGCCCTATTCGAAATATTTAGAATCTATATTAATTATAATTAATATTATCTAGATCTATTGTTCAGATAACTTTTAAAGGTAGAGACATGAGTCTATATAATAGATCTATTATAGATTTAGTTTATGTAACTGTATCTACATCTAGTATAATTATAATCTAGACTCTACAGATCTTTCTAATCTTAGTCTTTGTGATAGTGACTTTATTCTGCTATTCTACTCTTACTTATGTTACTTAGGTTAGTCATAGTCTTAGCCTCGCAGTCATTCTCCTCAGGCTCAGATCAGTGGACAATTTTAAACTATTCTAGATCTATATATTTATTCGATTTTATTATTATTTACTTAAACTTAGCCACTTCACTTGAGTTAGGAGTCTGTTAGATTCTAGTCACCTACTCCTATGTTTGTTTGTAAAATGTTTTACATGTTTTGGATGTTCCTTCAGAGTTAAAGATAGTTTATTTCCTAGTTCAAACCTCCCACAGGACGATGGGGGATGGGAGCGGGAGGGTCCAGCGCACAAACCACACGACCAGGCAGCCATCTTACTCATTGATTCAGTCACTGATCTACTCGAGTTAAAGTTAAACTTTAACAGTTTTACGCTCTGCAATGTCATTTGGACTTCTCCATGGTCCGGGTTCATAATCTGCCAGCTCCTATTCCCTATCATCTTGTGGGAGGTTTGGATTAGGAAGTAAATTATCTTCAACTCTGAAGAAACATCCGAAACATGTAACACATTTTTATAGCCAAAAAAAATAAAGATCTCATTAATTAATAAAAATGTACATATGGTAACTTATAAATAAAATTCTTTATTTTAAAAAACATAAATGTTTTTTTTATCTTGAACCAATCTTTCATTTATTGAGCAGCTTGTCTGCCAGTACAAAAAGTGAGAATGTCTTCAACTAGTTTGTCTACTGATGTGAGAGTTACCTTCTTAGACAAGGTAAGCATCTCTAAGATACTTTTATTTTTTACATAGTGATAATACTGTTACAATTTTCTCTGTAAACATTGCTCAACACTGCACATTAATACAAGAACTTGACAACAAAAGTTTCAAATAACAATGTGGCGGTTTAATCATAAAAACATCAACAACCAATACAACACAATTGGGTACACTAACTATAAATGCTTTCTTTTATTTAACAGAACAGCCTACTAAACATAACTAGTCTCTCTTGACTTGTATAACTACATTCTCGAGGACTCACATTGTACTGCACCGTCCTTACTGGACTCGTCTGCCTTTTTTACACACCATCTCTGGTATGTGAAGGCTTTTTGATCACATGACCACAACACAGGTCATATTTGTATGTACTAGCAGTACTGTCCCTTGTCCATTGACATCCGGTGACCTGTGTTTTGCCTGAGTCATGTGTCTCAGTAGGTTGCACACACATTAATCCTTTTAGTCCACCACTGGAGTTGCAACAATACATAAGATACTTTTATTTTTTATATTTATAATAAATTTATCAGACTAAAATACCACTAAATTATCATAAAGCTCTTTAGTTTTTTAGATGTATAACTGTAAACATTACTATTCTTGAAACAAATGTATTCCAGGAAATGTTGACTAGTTATATGAGAAAATTAAACTTAGAAAATTCTGCTCTTCAAATGGAAAATAAACTTTTAAAAGATAAAAACAACAGGGCTGCAGGTAAGTTGATGATTATCATTGAATCATTTATCATAATAATCCAAAAATTGTTATTTAATATAGACAATATTGAAACATTATTGTATTGATCAATGAGTTAGTCTTAATTTATAAAATACAACACTACAACTTATCTTATCTTATAAAATACAAATGCTTTTTCATAAGAGAAGATAATTAATTGTCTTGTGTGTATCTATGTGTCTATTTAGTCATGCATGTTAATCAGTGGCTTAAACTGTGCTACGTCATTGGTTTTCATGGCTGACTCATGCTCTAATAGCACTTGGGAAGAAGAAGAACTTGAGAACTAATTTATCCTAGCATATGGAATAAGAAATGTGCCTTTATCTTTGTATCTTTCTGAGTATTTTATTAGGCTTCTTATATTTGTAAATTCTGGTTCAATGTTTTATGTAAAATTGCAACTTTACTTTTTAGTCTTCTGTATTAAAGAGTTAGCAGATTTAGCCACTATCAAAGAAAAAGTGCTGATTAAAAACCAGACTTGTTGACTACATTATCATCCCTTCAATTATCTACAAGTTTGAGTTAGATCAACTGATAACCACTTATAAACTTATTTTGGTCTTTTGTAACTAAAGCCTTAAGGCCAACAAAAAACATCAAGCAAATTCATCAAGCAGTGCCAATACAGTTTGGGGCCAGCGGTTTCGCATGCTCTGTCAAGGTGTTGCACAGAGTGCTGCAAAACTGCCTAAGGCACTTGCTTCTCCTTTGGATACATCAGCTATGAGGAGAGGGGGAAACTGATGTGTGGATGACATGTGCCATGCTAATGCCCAGGCATTGGTGTTATTTATATGAGATGATCCATAGTCGCTTTGTGACTGAAGGAGGTCATAAATTCCAATTCGACAGTTCTGAGAAGCCACATTCTCTTGTCTTTTGAGGAGACAAATTTACACACAACTTCAGGGTTTGTGTCAACATTGGGATAAGTTTTCAGTAGCTGATGCATGCAATTTTCTCAAATCAGATACTTAAAAACAGACATTCCAGTGATGATCTTAACTAGATTCCAAAAAGACATCAGAAAGAATCAGGCTTGCTTAATGATCACAAAAAGGGCAAATTGAAAGAAACGTTAAAAGGTTGTAATCAGATACTTAAAAACAGACATTCCAGTGATGATCTTAACTAGATTCCAAAAAGACATCAGAAAGAATCAGGCTTGCTTCATGATCACAAAAAAGGCAAATTGAAAGAAACGTTAAAAGGTTGTAATGGTTTGTTTTATATTTTGGGATATTCCTTCAGAAAGGGAGAATACTAAGCTCTAGCATTAACTTCCTCCATGATGGAAGCTAGCAGTCTCAAAACTCAGGACCTTCCTGATGACAGTTCAATATTCAAAACCACATAAATTTTATCAAACTTGTAATATTTATTTTTTAAATTCAAATTATTTGAAGTTTGCTTAGATATTTTCTCGACAATTTTGGTTTTCACTTTTTAGTCAGAGTTACAGAACTTGAAACCAAGTTACAAAAAAGCCAAGAAGAAATTTATGAAATTCAGCTGAAAATGGATCAAGAATCTGGCCGAGCTTTACTTACTGCCAGGCTGGAAATGGAAAGAGAAATAGAGCAATATCAAACCAAAGCTACCAGTGCTGCCAAACAAGTTGATTTACTGAAGTCTGAGGTAAGGATTTGAGTCATTAAAATACAAAATATTCATTAATTCTGAATTTCGATGTAGGCCATTAAACAGCTCATTAAAAAGTATGTGTGTGTGTGGTGTGTGTGTGTGTGTTGCTGTAACAACCAATGAACTCAAATTGTAATGATTGTTGGCAGATCTCGTATTTGGATGAACAGTTAATCACTTTACAAAGAGAATTGGAGGTCACTCGGCAGGCAGCGGACAGAAGTAAGATCTATGAGACTCACCAACAAGAGGTGGAAACATTCAGGGTAAACTTTGTTATCAAGTCAATTGACTGTGACTTGAATATATGGATTAATGCTTACAATGTAGCTAGGAATGTGTTGTACATATTTGAAAGCCTTTAAATACATTCTAAAAAGTATATTTGAAATTCATTCTAAAAAGTATATTTGAAATTTGATAATAAATTTCAACATTCACTGATTGATTTAGCTTGTTGGAAGTTGATTAAACAGTTTCGGGTTGTAGGAATTATAATAAAACTTCTGTGGTTATACTTTTTCTATTTGATGCTGGCTTAGGTTGAGTTTTTTTTTTCAATACAGGGATAGGCTGTTGCTGGTATATGAAATTTCTATTATAGGTTAATGTTACTGATAAAGTTCTGCTGTGATTCTTTATCAACTTCAAAACTTTTGTATTTATTTATTTTGTATTTTATAAGTTTGGGATGTTCCTTCAGAAATTAAGAGTATTGCATCCTAGCCCAAACCTCAGACAGGATGGCGTGGGTGGAAGTGAACAAGGTTTTTAATGTCTATTATTTTTATTATTCCTTATTTATACTGGGGGTGTGGTGGCTGAGTGGTTAATCGTTTGGCTTCTGAAACTGGGGTCCTGGGTTCAAATCTTGGTAAAGACTGGGATTTGTTAATTTTGAAATTTTAGTGCGCCCCTGAGTCCACCCAATTTCTAATTTGGTACCTGACTTTAATTGGGGAAGGTAAAGGCGGTTGGTCATTGTGCTGGCCTGCTCATTAACCATAGGTCCTAGAAACAGATGACCTTGACATCTGCCCTATACATCCCAAGGTCTGAAAAGGGAACTTTACTTAGCTATACTAGGTATAGAATTTAGTTTTAAGTAGTTTCCCATGTATCTACACTCAATGAATAGGCAGGTTCAATGACCAGTGTGTGGTGTTAACAAGTACAGTACATATCTAAACAAAATAACTAAAAGAATTATTTTGTTTTCAGAGTGAAATTGAAAATCTTAAAAGTCTGCTGGAGCAGACGGACCACGCTTTAGAAAAAGAGATTTCAAAATGTGTTGATCTGACAAATCAGGTTCATAGACTTACAGAAGAAAACCAAATACTGAGGTCACAATTAGAAGGAGACAATGATGATGTCAGTGTGGCAGAGAAACAGGTGTGTGAATATGTATTTTTTAGTCTCAGTTTCTGCACCTGCTGCAGTGTGTGTAACTTAAGTCATAAATGTTTTAGTGGCTTAACAGTTTTGTATTAACAGTCTGAACCATGACCCTTGGCTGAATTATGAATGAATAAACTATCACTGTAGACTAAACTATGACCTTGGACTGAAATATGACCTATGAATTTTAACCTTTGATTATCTTTTACTGATATTACATTGTTACTTATTTCTCAGATTACATCACTTCTTTTGAGGCTTCATGTTACTGAAGAAAGATTGTCTCAAGAAAGAGCTGACAGGGCTGGCAATTTGTCACAAATTGAGGAAAAGCTTCTAACAGACAATGCCAAACTTCAGGTTTATCTTCTTTCTAGCAATGTTTTAAAAATGTTAACCTATTTTGGATGTTCCTTCAGATTTGAAGAAAATTACATCCTAGCTGAAACTTCTTGCCGGACAATTGTTGAGCATGACATTGGGAGTTCAAACAGTGACCATTAGACAAAAGTCTAGGGCACATACCACACAACTAGGCAAGACAATCGTGGTCATTATTATAGCACAAAATTTAAATAAGACTTGAAATATTAAAAAAAGTTCACCATTTCTTAAAAAGTATCATGAAACTAGCCCAAAGATTGGATATTTTTATTTTCCTTAAAAAAAAACAACAAGGTGGTCACAATAACTTGGTAGGCTGAGTGGTAAAAAGCTTGGTCTGAACTTGTGAAGGCTGGGATTTTTAATTTCGGTATCTTTAGGGCGTCTAATGTGTACCTGACATTATTTGTGGAAAAGTAGAGGCGGTTGGTTGTTTTGCTGGCCACATAACACCCTCATTAATGTAGGCCACAGAAACAGATGACCCTTACATTATCTGCCCTATAGATTGCAAGTTCTGAAGGGAGAACTTTTATCATGAAACTAGCGCCAGGACTGGATATTTTTATTCCCCATTATAAAAAATACATTGTGCTAATAATAACTTGAATAATTCAGAGATGTCAATACGCTTCATGGAAAAGAATTATTATTGTATATTTCCATTACATTCCATCTTTGAATTTATCATTGCAGACCAAGTCCAAGGAATTAGATCGTCAACTGAAACGTGAGAAAGAGAAGACAAGAGTATTAGAACAAAGACTGAAGGAGTTCCGTGAGGAGAATCTTCACCTCCGACTGTCTGTACCAGATGAGGATGAGCAAAGCTATGACCTCCCTTACATCAGACAGTCCAGAGCAGACGCTAAGAAAGTGAGTTCCAAAACTTATTTGTTTCAATGGTGCTTTCTTTTCAGTCACAGATAATGTTCTTTGTGATGGGCTGTAATTAGCTTATAAAAGTAAAGTTAACCCTTTCATACCTTACGATCAATGACAGCAGATGATGTAAAGCTCATATGTTTCTATAGCCGAGGGTTAATTATATTGAGAATACTTTATATTATATTTGTCTAATATTAACCCTATGTAATTATAATAAGTGTCCAAATTGTGGTCGAGAGGCTAAGTACGCTTGAACTTGGCTGGCTTGGCTACCTATGAAGGGGGCTCGAGGTGTGACACCCGACTCTAGCAGCGTTGTGTTTACTGAGCGCCTAAAGGCGGCACGGAAAAACTTCTCCCGGATACCCCCTCCCACTAATGAGATTGGACCATAGCGCTCTGAGTATGAAAGTATATGCAAGCTATAATTAATCACCTAGACTTCTTTTGGGTAGTTTAATGTTTCTCAACCTTTCTCATAAATACCTTTTTGTCCTTTACAAAATCTTTTACCTCTCCTGATCTTTTATAACAGGGGTTCTCAACCTGTGGCGATTGACCATTTGCTGGGGGTCGCCTAAGACCATCGAAAATATGAATTATTATTGTCTACTCTTCTATTGTTGGGGGGGGGGGGGGTCGTGGCTGAGTGGGGGAATTGTAAAAAGGGTTTGCCTAGCTTACAAGGCTGAGAACCGTTGTTTTATAAACTGAAATAAATCTATTTATCTCTTCTTTATAAGTGTTGTTGCAATTTACCTTTTTATGATGGAGAGCTGGGAAGTTGAATAGGGACTTGCATCTCTGCTGAAAAATGCTGAGCCTGTTGAATTTTTTGAGCTACTTCTTTGTTTGATTGTCACATATCATGCTTTTTTTTAACATGTCACGTTTCATATTTGTTTCACTTGTCACATATTTTTGTTTGCATGATCACCAGCATGGGAATGACTTGACAAATATTTTACACGAGTTAGTTAAAGAGAGCGGTCTGTCCTTGGAGGAGGAAGGTCCGGACGGACTTCTGCTGTATCTCTGGCAGGAAAGACAACTCCTCCAACAAAATGTAAAGGCTTGGAGGATATGTCTTGACCAGTGGAAAAAGGAGTTAGATCAAAATGGTCACTCAGTTGAGGAGGATAGCTTTGAAAACTTGCAGGTAGAGCATATTCAACAATCAACTTCTTGCATCTGATTTTCAGTCAAGTTCAAAGTCATAAGCTTAAAATGTGCAATTCACTTTGATATTGAATTTTTAAAAAATTAATAAATATTATTGCCATTTTTTGTAGATATGTAATTTCTATGTTATTAGTTCTTAAAATGGCATAGTAAGTACAATGCATTCAATTAATCTTTTTTATTTCACACATATAAAATCTCTCAATATTACAGTTTTATTTTATTATTTCATCTAGATGGCATTAAGCATCACCAGAGAGTCAGAGTCTCGAATGTTGAAAACAGAAGAAAACTATGAAGACATAAATGCTGAAAAAATCTCTTCAGAACAAGTTTACAGGCAGTAAGTTAAAAACTTATTCTCATGACTAGTCATCTCTCTTAGTAGTTGGTAGCTTCAAAAGTAAGTTAGCAGCTTGTGAATATCGAAATTTGAATTTTATTTCACATTTTTTTACTTTATGAATGAATCTTTGTGTAAATAAAGAGGAGATAGATTACATAAGTGTAAAGAAAAGATTCTAAAGATATAGTTATTTGAAGTCACCTGATTTTGAAGATGTAGGTTAGTGAAATATTTGTTTTTTAGTTGCAAATTAATTTATATGTGGCTTCTCTTGATGCACAGATGTTATATATTGTCTCTGGAAAGTATATGTGATTGAAAAAAACATGTTTGACAGTGTAATCATTTAAAGAGTTGGTGTGAGATTCATAAGCAGAACACAGGTTTGGAAGGATACTGAAATACATTACATCACCTTCTTCCCTGGTGCTATTAGAATGGGTTGCCTGAGTCAGCCACGAAAACCAATGACTTGGTAGAATTTAGTCATTGGTTAACATGCATGACTAGATTGACCTAGGAACATGCGTTGGACATAATCATCTTCTCTTTTGAAGTAACATATGTAACTTATAAGATAAGTTCACCACACTCCCAAACTCCCAGACCATTTATTTTGTAATTATAGGATTAACTTGTCACATTTTATTAGATCAGCCAATAATGACCTCTGAACTCTAGCATAGACTTCTTTTATCATTATGCACACTTTTTTTTCAGCTTAACAAAATATTATTGATTTAAAAAAGTTGAAAGTTTACAAAATCTTTTAAATGTTATTTTTATTTTGAAAAGTTTAAAAAAATCAAACTAATGTACAATAAAGGAACTTTAGTCACTAACCTTAATTTGATTTTACAATATTGTACAATAATGCATATTGTATTACCAGGCAGTTGTCAGAGCTAGTTAAAGACAAACACAGTACACATGCCAGACTGGACACTTTACAAGATCTAATGGATGCTTTAAGAGCAGAAAATGAAATCCTTCGCCAAGGATTGGCCATGACATCAGGCCAAAAGGATGTCAAACCAAAAGAAACAGAGTCTAAAGAAGGTTAGCTCAAAGATGTCTTTGTACACATTATTTTGTGTAGAAATAGTTTTGATAGCAAACCTGGAGCATAAAGTGAATATTGAAATTTTGTTAATAGAATGTTGATTTTGGGGGTGACTGCCTCGTTGTGTGTTAAGCACTTTGGACTGTTGTCACAGTGGTCTTAGTTCAAACCCAGCCAACTTCCATTAGTACTGTCCTGCAGATTTCTGGGCTAGGATATAATAATAGTCATTTCTGAAGGATTGCAGAAACCTGTTAAACTAACCTGGTTATTTATTTTGCTAACTCACTATACTGGCTGTTTTTTTAGACTGACTGTTAAAATTTAATGTTACTTTGGACTGAATCATTCACAGACGTACTGCTTGGGGAAATCACAAGTCTGGAATCTAAACTGGCTCAAGTGATGAGGAAAAATAAAGTCTTGATCTCTGAACTTACCACCCTACGCAGCCAGCTGTCCTTGCGAGATTCAGAACTGAAAGAAACTATTGCTGAGTATAAACTGACCCAATCTGTGTCTCCTTCTCAACAAGCTGATGAGAAGGTTAAGGGTCATCATCTGCAGGCTTTACAAGAAGAGGTCAGTGCCATAACTAAAGTGATTGGTAGGGTTACAGATCAACATGTCTAGACTAATGCAGTAAATCATGTATAGAGTAATGCTATACATCAACATGTCTAGACTAATGCTGTAAATCATGTATAGCATAATGCCATACATCAACATGTCTAGACTAATGCTGTAAATCATGTATAGCATAATGGCATACATCAACATGTCTAGACTAATGCTGTAAATCATGTATTGAGTAATGCCATACATCAACAGGTCTAGACTAATGCTGTAAATCATGTATAGAGTAATGCCATATATCAACAGGTCTAGACTAATGCTGTAAATCATGTATAGTGTAATGCCATACACCAACAGGTCTAGATTAGTATGTAGATCAACTTGTCTAGGTTAGTGTTGTAGATCAACATGCCAAGACAAGCGCTATAGATCAGTATGTCTAGACTAGTGCTGTCAATCATGCTTAGAATAATGCCATAGATTAGTGATGTATATTGTCATACCTAGATTGGAACTATCAATCTATATATATATATACAATAGTAACCACTTCCTCTTTACATAATAGATCCAGACTGAGTGAATTTATCTATGACTTTTATTAACCTTATTTTGGTAAACTTTCATACTGCAAAGGTTTTTTATTTCATATTCCTACTGCCTGTCACATCTACAACCATGACATCACTCACTTCTTTTATCTACACTATACATGACATCACTTCTTTTAATACGCAATTATCTCTTCTGAGTAGAAGAATGTTGACTTTTAAGGTTACTTTTTTTTTTGATTTAGTGACAATCTTGTCTTCATAATTATTTAACTAAGATCACAAATGACATATTTCATAAAGTGTTTACAGTGTCAGATCACAAAATTACTCAATCCTTCTTATAAAGTCTAAAATTTGTTTTCAAAATAGAATGCTGTTTAAGAATTTCGTTAGTTTATAAATATGTAAGTCTAGAAGTGAAAAGAAAATTATTTATTTTTAAAAGAATTAATTTTTTTGAGAAAACATTGTTTTAATGCCCTGCATCAAGGATCTAAAGGACTAGCTTTGGTAGAGTCCAATTTAGATCACTGTGTATGCCAAGGGTTTAGACGTAAGTATCTGCAAACACTAGATGGTCTATATTCTCATTACCAAACAATTTAGAATTTGGTCATGTGTACACAGTTGACTATTGAAACCAAGGATCTTGAGTTTAAATCCTTGTGGAGACTGCAAGTATTGATTTGGATCTAGCGCTGATACCTGATATTACCTATAAATCAAAGTTAGCTGACTATACATCAACCAGAACGTATGCATTAAGTTTGAAACCATATTGCATTACTTTCCTAACAGGTGGCAGGATACAAAGAAGAAATTCGGTGTCTGAATGATCGCCAGAGTGTAACACTAGCAGAGAGGCAAAAACTGGAATTTGAGTTAAGTGAGGTGAAAGGTCAGCTGAGATCACTCCAGGCTGAGTACAGGCAACTGGAAGCAGGGAAAACTCAGGTTAGAAAAGAAAACAGTTTTTAAATAATGTACACAAAATTTTTAATTAACCAAGGTAATAGACACAGCTACACCTAACTCTTTCTCTCCTAATTGACGATTCCATAGTTGATTTTAATACATTTGTATTATCTAAAAAAAAAAGATGTGTATTCTCCTTTAGTTTTATACCAAATATAACATTTTCTGATAACAAACAAACTAAAGTTATTAAAGTTTAATCATGACAGGGTAGTGAAATGCATATGAGCAAAATGAATAATTCAGTCGGAACGTGGAAAATAATACGGAGAGAAAGAGTTAAATTAACCAGGTAATAGACACAGCTACACTTAATTCATTTAACAAATTGACTTTGTGCATGACAGAATGGTGATGTGAACTCTTTTGAAGAGGAGATCGAAAAGAAAACTGTACAAATACTTCAGCTGACGTCTCAGTTGACTGAAGCAGAGATCAACTTGAGTCAGGTGCGGAATGAGTTAGGGCATCAACATCAAACCCATCAAGACATAGTGTCTCAGGTAAATGCTAGAAATGTTTGTATGGAATCACAGTCAAGCAACTCTCATGCAAATCAGAGTTGCCCACATAACAAACAGCACATTATTTATCCTTATTTTTCATTACTATGCTCTGGCTCTCATGAAAGAATTCTTGTTGGAGTTGCATTAAATTAAACATTTCTGATGCGTACCTTTTATGCATATTACTTCCATCTTTCACACATCTGTGAATTAGATTTTTTTTATCTTATGCCACTTATATCCAAAGTGTGGCCAATGTCTTGAACTGATGTTATAGTTTGCTTTTTAATTTTTTTTTGTTAAGATAAGGGAATAAATTGTAGAGCTGCCATATTTATTGAATGGAATTGTCAATGAACGTTGGTAATGTTATTAATCAGACCTGATGAATAATTATCTATATTCGTAAATAATTATAAAATCTCATTAGTGTTACAAAAATGTGCTATGTTAATAACTCTTTTTTAATAATTGAAAAAAAAAAAATCTACATCAATAAAAAATTTAAAGTAATTTCTCTGTTGCATCTAATAAAAAAGATTTTTTTTCCCCCTACCAATGAGTGTGCATGTCTGAATGGAACTCTACCAGAGACAAAAACTAAAGGCTAGATCTAAAACATTTATGCTGTGAGTTGCTTTGATATGCTGATAATGCTTAGTTTCTTGTTACCACCAGATGGACCAGCTCAGATCTCAGCTTGACCAACGCTGCCAGATGTTGGATCAGATCAGCTTGAGAGAAACTGACCAGTTAGAGCAGCTAGAAATGGTCAAAAGCATGTTAAAGACTTTGACCCAAGGACTGACCAGCAAAGAAGGGGAGGTATGTTCGGACTAAAAACAAAATAGAGAAAATTAAAAAATGTCCAGTAAGGTCTGCTGACTTGTACTGTGTCCAGTGTACAGTCTTGTGATCTAGTTAATTATTATCTTAAATGATTTAATTCTGTAGTACAATATTAGTTCATTAACCTCACCTAATGATTGAAGTCTGTTACTGTAATCTCCTCACATGAAGGCCAGTATTATGATGGCCTCACATGATGTCTGGAGGCACGGTAGCTGAGGGCTAAAGCGCTTGACTTCCAAGCCAGGGTCCCAGGTTCGAATCCTGGTGAAGACTGGGATTTTTAATTTCGGGATCTTTGGGCACCTCTGAGCCCACCCAGCTCTAATGGGTACCTGACATTAGTTGGGGAAAGGAAAGGCAGTTGGTTGTTGTGCAAGCCACATGACACCCTCATTGACTGTATATCATCTGCCCTGTAGATCACAAGGTCTGAAAAGTGAGCTTGACATGATGTCTGAAGATCCCATTTATTGCCCAATACTTCCTCTGTTTTTCAGGTGGAAATTCTAACATTAAAACTGCAACAGTCTCAAGATAAAGTATTGGCTTTAGAAGAAGAGATTGCTGCAGCACAGGGTAAAGGTGAAGTGAAAGGTGATGGTCATAAATTGAGTTCAGCTGCCAAGGAAAACTTGAGACACAATGAATTACAAGAATTAAAAACCCAGGTTTTGGTAAGCATGTCTTTAATAGCAAAATGCATTCATTTTATTTTAATATAAGCCTTTGAAAAAAAAAGTGGAAGTGTATTTGAGCATTTGAATGTTTTGACCCAAAGTTTATCAAGCTTTTATAAACCCAGGTAATACTTGAAAAGATTTTTACTATTCCATCATATTTGTTTTTTATTCACACCCACACTAAAAACTTATTAAAAAAAAAACAAGTTAAAAAGTGTATTGAAAACTCTTCACCGTAACCCCAATTTCCTTAGAGTTCCCACAGCAGAATATCAGCTGATTTTTTCTTTAGGTTTACCTGTTTAGATTAATTAATTTAAAAGGTTGTTACCATTTGTATTATTATTATGGTTGCTTTTGTTTCGCACATCTCTCAATGGGAGAAGGCTTCCATATTGTCTTTAGGCACTCACAGTTAGGTTGCTAAGTGGTTTATGCTATTTGGCAACACATCTCATTATAGTTTCTGATTATTATGGCTGCTTGGTTGTTTGATATGTATTTTAAATTATCATCAGAATGGACAAGATTTTCAACCATTCCTTCCAAGAGCTTTCAGCTGGGATATAATATATTTTTAGAAGGAATTGCTGAAACTTTAAAGTCAAGATTAATAGATATTTTCATTATTTGATAAGAGCAATTGCAATAATAATATTTGTTGTTTTTTTCCTTCCTTTTGAAAAAAATGTAACTCTTTAATGTGTTAACAGCAAGCTGTGGCGTCTGCTAACACAAGTAAACTAGAATGTACTGAGCTTACACAGGAAGTGAACAAACTCAGGCTAGAGCTGTCCACAGTGATGTCCAGTAATGTCCAGCTGGTCAATGAAAAAGGTTTGCTGGAAAGAAAAATTCAGGTGATTTTATTCTGGACATACTACATCTCACTATTTACTGGCTGTGTAAATCTATTTAACCCTTTTCTATGACCCTGATCATTTTGTCTGAATTTATTTTATTTTAGGCCCAAATCATGTTTCAATTAATGATCTTTATAAAAATGATTTTAAGTTTCTATCATTATTGGATTGGTTAATCTTGTGTGTTGTTTTTGTTGATTTTTCTGTTGATGTGTTTTAGTTGTCAATATTGCATCCTGTATTTGTTGATATGTTGTATCAATATTGTATCCTGTTGATCTTGTATGTTGTACTTGTTGATCTTGTATGTTGTACTTGTTGATCTTGTATGTTGTACTTGTTGATTTTATGTTCCAGATTTTAGAAGAAGAGAACAATCTTGTTAAAACAGAACTGGATGTTGGCCAAACCAGTCTGAACCAGCTGGAGAGTTCTTTGCAAGAAGTAGTGGAAAAAATTGGAGGTCAGATAAGTCATTTTGAGCCTGGGAATGAGGAAAATATGGTGGAATTTGACCAGAAGGTTGGTCCCACTCTGTTGCATTTTGTTTTTTGGTAGATTTTACATTAATAATTCTTTTTGAAAATTATAAATGTTTATAGTCAACCAATAAATTGAACCCAGTATTATCCTGTATTGACTTGACATGTCTGTAAGCAAGACATGAAAAACACAGGCATCAACGAAAGTATGTGGGAAGAGATAGCCCAAGATTGGACACATGGAGACAGACTGTGCATGTTGGTACGAACCTCGCAGAGAGCAAAAGAAACTAAGCTGCCTTAGTCAAGAGAAAAAAAAAAAGAAAGCTGCCCTATCAGCTAACCATAAAACAGATGCATATACAAGCACAAACTTTGGCAAACTCTGCTGCTTCAGAATGGGCTTGATTAGTCACACCAGATTCTGCCCCGTCTCAAGATTAAACCAAAACCAGTGACTCACCTGGGCGCATCCATTGTCTTCCGAGACAGAAGGAACCATATAGAGAGACTCTTTCTAAATTAATATTTTATCTAGTTGTGGTTATATCAAACATCAGATATATGGAACAAATTGAGTCAATCAATCCCCTGTTGTTTTATATCATGAGATTTGTTTACAATTTCAACATTGATTAACTCAGGTTCTAAACATCTAGCAAAGTGTGTTGGTGATATTGCTTTATTATTTCAAACATAAATCTGGTGACACCAAAATGTATGCCAGAGATAAGTGCAAGTTTGAGAATAAATGTGTATCAAAACAGCTTCCAATGTTATTAGTGACAAATGACATGTTTTATCATGTAACTAATAGTATTGGATTATAACCTTTTGATTTCTATCTTTATTTCACAGGTCCTGCTCAACAAACTTCAGACTTTACAGTTGAATGAATTAGCCAGAGAAAAGGAAAATGAAGTCATTGTGGAAAAAATTAGGTCATTTTTTTTACTTTTTTCTCTTCTGATTTAGAGAAATATTATTAAAAGCTAAACAAATATTTTAAAAACTTGAAATAAATATTTCATAGATACTGTTAATATTTTAAAATCCATTAACATATGTCTATGCTTTATCTTAGTTTATAAAAATATATTCAAAATTATTGTTGCAGACGTCAGGAGCAGGAGAAGATAACTATATCAAAGCATTGTGATATTTTACAACAGGAAGTCAACCAATGTCATCAGGATGTGAGCAGAATAACCAAAGAACTTGTTATGAAGGTGAGTGCACTTGAACAATTAATATTTGTATTATTTTACTTGCAGTGATATTTTGATGGTAAAATGAATGGCTGCTTATTGGTCAAGTGGAATCCACTTTGGACTGTCATCTGATGGTTCAAACCCTCCTTGCAGGCATCTCCTGCCATCTGCTAGAGGAATGGGTCTGCATGTAATAGTCTCCATTTCTAAAGGAATGTCAGAAATTTGTAAAACATGTAAAAGCTGATGTAAGACAGGAGTGGCAACAGAAAAAGGTTTGGGGCAGTAGACATTGAGGTCAAACTAAACCTTAACAGACAGTATTGACACTATAAACAGGATATTTTTTAAAAGTTTCTGAATACTACAAAGCCAGTTTATTTATTTACAATTTTCTGAAATAACAAAAATATTTACACTTTACTTCTAACCAAATTCAGATGAAAGAAAATGCTTCTACCACAGAAATCAATCGAATGCTACAAAAAGATCATCTGAGTTTGCAAAAAAAACTGGCCACTTTAGAGACCAAAGTTGAAGAAAAAAGTGTCATGGCGGACAAACAAAAAGCAGAAGTACTTGAAGTTATCAAGCAGGTAATAAAGTTATATAGGCTAGGGGCTTGAGTATTGTGAATGGAAGGAAAAGAAAAGTTGGTCTGGATGCCATGTCTGGGACAGTTTTTTTTTTCATTGTATGCAAATTAATTGGGGCATGGGGGTAAATCACTTCCAAACCAAGGTGGTCTCATGCTTGTTAATCAGTGACATACTCTGCTAACCGTCTGCAGCAGCTAAGTCATTGGTTTTCCTAGCTGATTCAGGCAATCCATTTCATGTTGTAATGGCACTTGGATAGATGGGGCACTTGTAGGAATTTGTCCTAGCATATGAAATAAGAAATGTGTCTTTATAAAATCCTTTGTGAAGACTGGGATTTTGAACTTTAGGATATTTGGGCACCCTCAAGTCCACCCAACTCTAATGAGTACCTGACATACAAACATGGGGCTGTCTTCATAACACTTTCATTTAATTTTGGCCATAGAACTAGAAGAGATTTGTATTATCTGCCGGATAGATAACAATCTCTGAAAGTGTTATCTTGATCCAAAGTAAAAGTGTTTTTCTTGTCATCCTTCTATTTCTTATCTTTTAGTAATTTAACTCTTTCTCTTCGTAATTATTTACCACATTCTGATGGGATCAATGTTGGTATCGTCGGTTAGGATCTCTCCTAACACTTGCCAGAATTAAATTTGAAATGAAATGAAAGCAGTTTCTGCACATCTAGTTACAGACTTGTCTTTCCGCAGATGGAAATGGTTGAGCAGAAGCAAGACTCCACATTGTCAACTATTCAGCAGAGGGAGAGCACTCTTGTTGACTATGAGAAGCAGATTCAACAGCTGAGTCTCAACTTGACCCACATGGAGAAGTTACGTGATGAGATGCAGGCTGGGATTGATCACCTGACTGAGGAAGTGACCAGTCTGAAGAATGTTATCTCTGTCTTGGAACATAAAGTGCAGGAGAGAGATTCAAATGTAAGTGTCTGCTTTGATTTTACTGTCTCAAATATGTCAAGTGATACTTAGTTCTTTTACCTTAGAAGCTTGACAGAGCATAACCTCGTCCATTTGATGTATATTAAATGAATTGTCAGAAGAAAAAAAGAAATGTAATTATCATATCTTGGCTAGAAAGCCAGGGGCTTTACAACTTTCCTACCCTTCAGTGTAAAGTGTAGATGATAATTATTTATAGATTATGTCAAGATAGATGATTATAGAAGGAAAATTATGGAAGGAAAATATTTTATTTTCAGATTCATGAACTGAAAGCCAAATGTCACAAACAAAAAGAAGAAATCCTGTCCTTGACCCACACTGCTAAACTAGCCAATCAGGAACAAGATGTCTTGATGGCTAATATTAACTCTGACAAAAAAGTTCTGGAAACTTTAAAAGTAAGTGATTTGTGATTTGTGATTTTGGGCACATCGGCACAATTTAGGCCATGTCGTTTAAAAGTAAGTTGTCTTTCCTTTAAAATTTTCATGCTGATCATTGTATTTCATTTTCTGGAAGGTTTCTAGGAGGTTAAAGCAACAGCTTTTCTTAGATTAGTATTGTTGTTTTTTTATAACGTTTGAGTTGCTTTGTTGTATGCCATCATATTGGAATGATTGTTTTATCCAAAAAACCTAGACCATTTCCCAGCCATGGTGTTTAGTGGAAATTTTTAGGCAATAGTGAGGAAATATTTAGGCCATAGGGAAACAGAAGTCTCCCAGTGGGATGTAATATCAAAACTAGTTCTTTGCACTTGATAGAGATGAAATAATCTCTCACAATCTACCACACATCATTTCTCTAAGGGGCAGTGAAGCCCTTGGAAACTCCCCATAGTAGTTGTAGTCTATACAACAAAAATGAGCCCCTTCTGTTCAAAGTTTACTGGTTTAGGCATCTGTTACTTGCCTTTGCCCCTCTTTGTCAGTGAAAACAGTTCCACCAGACTTAATAGATGATGCTATTTGAGATGCATGTCACTAAGAAGCATTTTATAGGTATTGGAGTGCTTATATACATTACCACTTGTGCATATCACGTGACCAGGCAAAAAAAATAAATAAATTATAGCTTTTATATAGCGCTTTCATGCTTATAGCATGCTCAGAGCGCTATGGTCCAATCTCATTTGTGGACCAGTGAGGGAGGGGGTATCTGGGGGAGGATTTTTTGTGCTTCCTTTAGGTGCTCAGTAAACACAGCTCTGCTCGAGTTGGGTGTCGAACCTCAAGCCTCCTTCATAGGTAGCCAAGCCAAGTTCAAGCGTACTTAGCCTTACGACCACTCTTCCCAAATAGGTGTTATACATATGCATCTGCGTGAAACTATCTCAAGTAAGATTCATGCCAATGTTGGGTAGTATTGAGTCTTCATAGACAAACTTTCATGGCAATCACAAATCTGAAAAAAAAAAGATGCCAGATTTTGGTCTGTACTTGTCAAACACTTTTTATTTCATTTAGGAAGAAATCAAAGTTCATGAAGAAAATGAGAAAAAACTTTCAGACAAAGTGGCACAGTTGACAGGTGAGCTAGAAGTTCAGAGGAGTCATCTTATAGTGGCTAAAGAAACCATTCAACAAAGTAAAGCAGAAAAAGAAATCTTTATGAAAGGTAAAATAATTTAAAATGTTTCCCATTTTGTTTTCATACACAGTGAATTCAAATGCCATGCCCAGATGCCAACACTGGCAAGAAAATGTATTCCTTCTGGCTGAAATATGTATTTGTGTAGTTTTGAATCTTAATGTGTCTTTTGTCATTTTTTAAAAAAAATGGTTAAGATTTAAAAACCTAATTAATAAATGCTTTCAGAATATTAACATTAAAAAACAAAAGCCTAACCTTTTGAAAGACCATAAAAAGCCTTGCATCTACTTCAAGGTTGACAAAAATATTGGAACAACAGGAATTTTTATACCAACTCTATATATTCAAAATACAAGCTTGATTAGCATAACAGAAACTGTTTTGTCATCTTGTTTTAAAAATGGTTAAAATATATGTGCCTATATTAAAATTTTCTTAATTTCCCAAAACATAAAGGTATAATTTAAAAGACTAAAAAAAACAATAACATTCAACTTATAACCGTTATGGAGTATGATTAGAGCAAGAGTGTAATATTTTTAATAGCAATTTATTGTTTTTGAGATGATGGACAGACAGACAGCTAAAAAAAGTGACTTTTTCCCTTCCTTTGCCTTTACCTATCCCTTAGTCTTTTGGACCATTAAGGCACCTTGCAAGATTTGTCGACCATCTTCCTCCATTCCTCTCTGTCTTTTGCCTTTGTTTTCTCTTCAGAGGCCAATAAAAACATTTTTTAATTGATAATGAATATTATCCATTCAAGAAATGAAATAATGAAAATCCATTAAAACTATTCACATATTTTCCTGGTTACTTTCACATGACGTACACAAAGTTCACTCTGTTCTAGTTAATATAGAGATGCAGCGTAGTTGACAGACTTTGATGTTATTATTAGTCAGTTGGTGTTATGACTTCAAGCTGACAACATCATATTATGGACAGAGACTCAACTGTGGCCTTTATGCATTAAACTTTATTCGAGTATCTAATGGTCTGGACTTAGTTCTCATGTCTTGTTAATGTGTAGGTCTTGTTCATAAGTAGTTTACTTTAAACACATCTGGTGCACCCATACAAGAAACTCAACATCACTTGAGTAATCTGTCCAAGTCAGACATCATACTACTTCAAAATCCAGGCCTATCACAGTTTTTTTATGGCTGATATTTTATCAGAGACATGCTGAAGATGAATGATTTGAAATGTGTATTATATACATACTAAAGGTGACTGAGTAATATTTGTATCAGTCACACACACCTGAGGGAAAAGACTGATAGTTAGAAAAACCTTGGTTTTTACTCACATATTGTAATTGATTCATTGATAATGTTTTGCAGACTATCAAGATGTTTGCCGTCGACTTGGTGAAAAAGAAAATATTCACAAAGAGACAGAGAAAAAAATAGAAGCTGAGTCAGCACTAGTGAAGGAGGAGTCTCAACGACAGAAAGAAATGTTTCTAGATCTTAGAGCTGCTTCTGAAAAAGAGATCAATCAACTCAGGTAAGTCATGAATGAACTCAGTTATAAATCAACTCATGTCGTATACAAATCATTTTATTTATTCAACACTAGATGATCTAATCTGGTAATGCACTGGTTATTTTTTTTTTATAATGAAGGCAAAGTGGTGTTACTTTGTTATGGAGAACCTTCAGCTCCTTTATCTAGTTTTATTTTTTTTATATGTAATAAAATGTTAAAGAAATCTTTCATGCTTATCAAAATAATATTAAGAATAAGGCTTGTCTTCGAGTCTGAAGATTAACGAGGAATCCAGTATTTCCCATTTCTGAAAGTTTATAAGATATCATGAAATAAAAAAAAATCATCTCAATGTATAGTTTTGAGCATCTTATCAGTAAAGCCAATATTTCAAAGAGATCCTCTTTTCAAAGTATAGCTAATGTTGATTAAATGCATTATAAACCAAACATTGGATTAGAGATTTTACTGCTTTCATTTTGAAAATGGCATTACAGGATTGTCAAAAAAAGAAATATATATGGTTATTTATTTTGTTTGTATATCATTTTGTTATGTTTCTTGTTCCAGTTTTTATATTTTTGCATTTCCCCACAGACAGGAAAATGAACTTTTAAAGCAGCAACTACAGATAAAAAATGAAGAGATTTCTAAAAATATGGAAAAATTTAAAGAAATGGAAGAAATACAAAGGTAGTTGAAGTCTTATCATGGATAGACTTTTAACTTCATTACTTTAGTTCTCAAAACCTTCATTACTAAACATTAGAGACGTTCCAGTACATTCATAGAGTGACATAGACTTGAACCAACCATAGAATTACATCAAACCCAATTAATTCTTTGACTGACAGACTATCCTTTGGACATAATCCTACAGTCTAGTTATCTTAAAAAAAATTCTCTACATTTATTGCTTACTTCTAGAAAATGCTATTTAATTTTATACTATCTATTTAGGGACACTTTCAGAGCTTCTCTGAAAGTGTGCAGCCAAACATTCCGGGCTCACATAGGTCTCACCTGCCACATGAGGAGGCACAAAACCACAGAGCAACACCCTCAGTCCCCTGGATGACAAAAGTGCTCATAATCGAACCACAATGGACAAACTACATATATCTATAATTCATCTTTTTTCTGCTTTTTTCAATCAAAATATTTTGTGCTTTAATTACTAATCCTTATCCACAGGATCAACAAGTCACTGGAAGTGTCCATTCAGGAGAAAGAGGTGCGGTCAGGCCAGAGCAACATGCTGGTGGACTCCCTGCGTAAAGAAGTGATGAGTTTAAGAGAAGAGAACTCCCAGCTGCAGGACACAGTGGCCAGAAAGGTGGTGAGCATTTTGGACCTCCAGGATCAGCTACGAAGCAGCTCAGAGATGAAAGAGACTCAGGCCATAGATATGAAGCACACCATGGAAGGGATGAGAGCCCATCATGAGTATGAGCGCAAAACTTGGAAGGAATCATTGAACAAGGTCAGAGGTCAGATTACTCTTATCTGATAGACTCAGAGAATTGCAAGAAAATAAATGTCTTGGGGGCATATGGTTGAGTTGTAAAGCAATTGGCTTCTGAATCAAGTGGTTTTGGGTTCAAATCCAGGTGAAGACTGGTATTCTGAAATGTATGGATTATTTAGTCCATTCAGCTCTATTAAGTACCTGACTCTAATGGGTACCTGACATAGGGAAAAGTAAAAGTGGCTGGTTGTTGTTTGGCCATATGATACCTTATTTTAACATAATCCACAGAAACAGATGATCTTAACATCATAGATCATGGTGCTTTTAAATCCGTCTGATTAATACATTTTTTTAATGATTTTATTGATTTATTTTTGAACAACTTTCTTTTTATTTGAACTCTCTAAATGAATGTCTCTGTTTTAAGGTGGAAGAAAGTGCAAGAAACTCAGCAGAGGAAGTGTCAAGACTGACAGCCAAATGTGACCAGATTTCTGAGCAACTTCAAAGCAAAGAGCAAATCTTGGTTGAACTGAACCTGAAACTAAAAGAAAATATGGCATCTCAGAAACATTTAGAAGATAAGATTCTCCATTTGAAAGAAAGTCTAGAAGAAATGAAGCAGAAAAAGGTAAATGAAAAAGGTTCAGTGTTCTTGGATTAAGCTAGGATTTTTTCTCAGTATTGTTCAGTTCACTAGCCAGGTAAGTCTGGCTAACAATCTCACTTGACTCTTTAACAAATAATTGTGCAAGAATTAAATTGGCTTGAAAATGTAAAAAAAGGATTAAAAAGATAAGGATGACTTTTGACCTAGTTCCTTCTTTTGCAAGAATGAAAAAAAAAAGATTTTGATATTGTAAACTTTTAGCATTGAATAAGAAATGAATTTTAAATATCTTTGATCAAAGTAATACACAAATTCAATGTAGTGTCATCTTTTTATTTAAATATGTGTCCACAGCAAAAAAAAATGAATGTTCTAGACTATAGCTACGATATATAAAGAGAATTTTATTAACGCCTTATTTTATAGATTACAGACATTCCTTCAATAGAGAGGATAATTATATCCTTCATGTATTCATCTAGTCAATTATTCATGCATGTTTGAGATTTAAACTCTAAGTCAATGGGAAGTGTGGTCAAGAGACTAAGTATGCTTGAACTTGGCTACTTATGAAGGGGACTCGAGGTTCGACACCCAACTTGAGCAGAGTTGTGATTACTGAGCGCCTAAAGGCAGCACAGAAAACCTGTCCTAGATACCCCTACCCCTTTCTACCACTGGTCCACACTTAAGATTGGACCATAGTGCTCAGAGCATGCTATAAGCATGAAAGCAGCGCTATATAAATGTTATAATTTATTTATTTAATTGGTTTTCCTGGCTGATTCAGGCAACCCATTCTATGCTGCAATGGCACTAGAGAAGAAGGAGCACTTGTACAAATTAGTCCTAGTATAATGAATAAGAAATGTGTTTTTGGACTTTTACCTACTGTGTTGATAATGGATATCAGTTAAACATTCATTGATAGATAAAAACTTTTGAATGATATCATAGAAGGAAAAAGAAAAAAATCCTGTGCTAGTTATGTTGACTGATAGAATTGTGGTTTAATTTTTTTTTTACTTGCCTGGTATTAACCAAATCATTTTTTTTTCATTCTGTAGCTCAGCCTTGAAAATTCATTACATTCAACTCAATCAGAATGCACATCATTTAAAGAAAGGATTATGAGTTTGACCAATCAGATAAAAGATAAGGAATCAGCTTTGAACATTAGTCAGAAAGCTGTTCGATTGGGCGAAGAAAAAATTGAATTTCTTTCGGTAAACTTTGATTGATATTAGCGACATCCCTCATGACGTTTTATCCCTATTTTTAGTTTTACATCTTGAAATATTTTGTCACTTTGATTAATATTGGTTTAATGCTGCATTGCATATGTCATGAAATCTGTGTGGAGTGTATGTGTAATATATTAAATCAACTCATAACCTTAGAAACAGGGCTTTATTCCAATTAAACACGACTGACACACACAATAACACAGTTCAGACTGGTCATGATCCACAGACTATGATAATGCGAACAGTATTACAAATACTAGCATGATTACAAGCATGGGTAACACACAAGTTCATTTAACGATTAGAGACTTAGAGCTCAAATCCTTATGAGGCAAGAAATTTTAAATTTGGATTAAACTTCAGCTGAGTTGTGTTTTTCTGTGCAACACAACGACAGCATGGAAATTTTCTCCAAGATACCCTCTCCCTCCACATGTCCTCTGAACAGATTGGATCAGAGTAGACTGAGTATGCCATAGCATAAATGGATGGCTGCCTGGTCATGCATTTGTGCTCTGGGCTGTAGTTTGGAATTACCAATGGTCCTGGGTTCAAATCCTGCCTGCTCTCATCCCAGTTGTCCTGCAGGAGGTTGAGACTTGGAAGTAAATTATCTTCAACTCTGAAGGAACATACAAAACATGTAAAACATTTTACAACGTGAATGATGTGCTATACCAATAACAATAAAAAAAAAAGTTCTGTCTAATTATTGCCTTATGTAACAATAGCTCATAGGACAATGATCTATTTTGTTTTTGTTTTTAAAATCAGTGTTACTATCTTTTTTAATCAGCTGAAAACAAATTGCAAATGATGTTGACATGACATTGAGTTCATGGCAAGAGTTCATAAGAACAAGTGAACAGAAAAAATCTTTTCTATGGTTCCTTATTAAATCTATGTATTTTCAAGATACATTTTTCTTGGAGATGAAATGGTCATGGAGGGAATGTCAGGTTCACCTATGACACAATCATTACATTTCAAAGTGAATGTCAGGTTCACCTATGACACAATCATTACATTTCAAAGTGAATGTCAAGCTCACCTATGACACAATCATTACATTTCAAAGTGAATGTCAGGTTCACCTATGACACAATCATTACATTTCAAAGTGAATGTCAAGTTCGCCTATGAGACAATCATTACATTTCAAAGGGAATGTCAAGTTCACCTATGACACAATCATTACATTTCAAAGTGAATGTTAGGTGAACTCAAGGATGCCAGTAAATCCCAAACCAAAGCTCTAACCCTTAAAGGGTCTTCAGCTCAAGATTCTCATTTCCACAGCCATGCAGTTTATCACTTGGCCACATGCTTCCTCTTATTATAGTTAAGAAATTTCAATTTGAACTAAACTTCACTCTCATGAATGAGATGATCTCATATAGACTTGATCACATTTATAGATTTCATTTGTGGAGAGTGATTTACACCATTTAATTTCTTTTCTTACAGTCAGAATTGTTAAGACATCAACGTCTGCTAGACAGCCATAAACAGCAAAGTATGGCTAAACTTCAGCAGCTGAGGAGTCAAGCGTAAGTTTTTCTATTATTTCTACAGTAATAAGGGAGAAGTAAGCAGATTCTTCTACTTTCAGAGCTTTGTATGCACCATTGTAGTTTGGGCTGCTTAAAACTTTGTAGGCACTATTTAGCTATGGGAAGCTTCAAGATGTTTTAAATCCCATTGTAAAGTAGGTAGTCATGGTGTCACTTAGGAATGGGGAATCACATTGTGAAGTAGGTAGTCATGGTTTCACTTAGGAATGGGGAATCACATTGTGAAGAATAGAGGCCATGGTTTCACTAAAGAATGGGGAATCACATTGTAAAGTAGGTAGTCATGATTTCACTTAGGAATGGGGAATCGCATTGTAAAGTAGGTAGTCATAGTTTTACTTAGGAATGGGAATCACATTGTAAAGTAGGTAGTCATGGTTTCACTTAGGAATGGGGAATCGCATTGTAAAGTAGGTAGTCATGGTTTCACTTAGGAATGGGGAATCACATTGTAAAGTAGGTAGTCATGGTTTCACTTAGGAATGGGGAATCACATTGTAAAGTAGGTAGTCATGGTTTCACTTAGGAATGGGGAATCACATTGTAAAGTAGGTAGTCATGGTTTCACTTAGGAATGATGCATAGTACCATGAGGGGAGAAGGAGAGTGACTAGGCACTTTTTAAAAAATTGGAAAAATACTGAATTTAAAAAAGTTTATTTCCAATTGATGCCATCAGCTCTTATTTTGTAAAGTTCAGGCCAACTTTGCTGTGAGGAGAAAGAGGAAACCAATTCTTTTTTTCGTTTCTTGATCATTCCACACTTGCAGAAATCCAATTTGACTGGTTGCTCTTGAGTGGTATGAAAATATACAAGCACTACATGCAAACATCAGGGTCTGTATCCAAGGCTTTTAAAAGAGAGGACTTGCATCTCTCAAGCCCTGACTCATATGGAATTTGAGGAAAACAATTTCCTTCTAGAATGTATCCTTAACCATTGACCTGTTGTTGTGATCCCCAGAGAAACAGAAAGTAAAGACCAAATCAAAGTCCAGCAACAAGCTCATGTCCTGTCTGTGGAACTGGAGCAAGTCAGAGAGACCTTGACCCTCAAAAACAAAGAGAGTTTAAAGGTCAGACTGACACAGAATAGTGCCATGCTAGTCATAGTTCTCTAAAAAACAGAAATTATTTTTTGAATATAGTAAAACAAAATTATGAAATTTTAAGCGTATATATTTTATTCATAAATTATAATATTTATGTAGATAGTGTTTTTTTGTTCTAATGAACTAGCTTCAAGAAACAGTTTTGGAGTTGGAACAAAGAGTTAGAGAGTATGAAATCAAGTTAAGACTAGGGGAGGAAATGCAAACAAAGTTAGGCTATAGGTGAGTTATTGTTCCTTATGGCTAATAGCACAAACAACATGAGGACCTTTCAATCACTATCTATATATTTCTTCCTAATTGCATTATAGTAAGTAACATTATATGACTACGATACATTAAGATATTAAAGTATTGCACAACAAAATGTGTTTTTGAAATTAAAACTGTAAATACTCTGTACTTCTAATTAGCTATTAAAATTAACCATGATTACTCAAATTCAACTCTTTCAGATTTGAAGAACAAGAAAATGAAGTCAAGAAGCTCAGAAACTTTTTGTCTAAGAAAGCAGAGGAGGATGGTTCTGGAAAGAGCATGTGGTAATGGTGGAGTCTTTTTTTTTTTTTCTTTAATTTGACTACTAAAAATACTCTTTTGTTAAATTAAGTTTAAAAACTTTTTTTTAATGGACATTTTCAGGCAGGAAATGAATCGAGTCATGTCCGAACTCTCTCACCAGTTACAGTTTCACTTTGAGACTTCCAGGAGCATGGACCATGGTGGCAGGGAGGAGGATGAGTTGGTGTACAAATTGAGGAAACAACTTCTGGAGACAGAGTCCCAACTCAATACAGAGAGAGCTTTACATCAGATCACCAAGGGCTCCATGCAATCCCTTGAAGAAGATTGCAACAGACTACGTCAAACAATCATGGCTATGAGAAAACGTGCCGTCAGTTCTGAAAAGTAATGTACATTTTCTAGTATCTAAAACTTTTCAATGAACTTTGGGATTTACAACAATATCTCTGGACATTTTTCTTTTTAAAGTAAAGTAAAAAAAACCTTCAGATCTAAAGGGCAAAAGATGTAATGGTCATCTTTTTTAATGGCCTATTGTTAATGAGTGTGTCATGTGGCCAGCACAATGACCAATGGCTTTACTCTCCCCAACTAATGTCCAGTCCCAATTAGAGTTGTGTGGAATCAGGAGTGCCCTAATGATTCTGAAATATAAAATCCCCGCCTTCACCGTGATTCAAACCCAGGATTCCTCAGTTTGGAAGCCAAGTGCTGTAACACTCAGCCACCGTGCCCCATCACATTTTTCTTTTTGTGTTTATGTTTTTACCTTAGGATTATCTATGTTTTTACCTTGGGATTATCTATGTTTTTACCTTGGGATTTTCTATGTTTTTACCTTGGGATTATCTATGCTTTTTGTCCCTTTTTATCCCTTGTACTAACAAGATTTGTTAGTGAGTCCAACTAAGAAGTAGAGTAAATGAAAAACCAAAACATTGTTGATGTGTATCCATGATCTCTTAAGAGTGAAGAGCTATAGTGTAAAACTAAAGTTCCTCTTTCAGACCTTGATGCTATGATGTAAAGGTCATCTATTTCTATCGCCATCAGAATGATCAATAGCATTTACTTATTCCAAATTATGTCCTGTACGTATTAGAGTTGGTTTGACTCAGGGATATCCTATAAATCCAGAAATTCAAAATCCCAGATTTCACTAGAATTTGTACCTGAGACCCATTGGTTTTAAGCAAAGCGCTTTACCACTAAGCCACCATGCACCAGTTGAGTGACCATGCTTGTCTAAAAATGTGCCTTTGAAAAAAAAGTTAAATTCCACAAAAAATATTACAATATCTTTATTTTTATATTAATGTATATGTATTTTGTTTTATTTTATCTACTCATAAACTCTCCTTACACTAAAGATACAAATGTCATAGTTCTAAGAATTTTTTTCTCTTTCTGCAGGAAACAAAAAAGTCGTATGGAAGAGATCAACGAAATCATTGCTAGGTCACAGACCAGAGCTCAAGCTCTACTGTCAAGTGGAGACTACAGTCTAGATACTTCTTTTAGAAGTTTGAATCCATCCAGAGATTACAATCTGGCTGATGTTAGCTTTTCGTCAGATACTTCCCTGGCCAATGAAGCCCATCTTGCCAATTTGTCCTTCCTCAATCTGTCTTCTACCTATCCAGGCCTTTCACCAAGGAAATAATTTTAGTGTTTAGAATGTTTTAGAGTTTTTAGCCATTTTGGGAATCACTCATTCAAGCTGACTTTTTTTTTTTTTTTTTTTTTCACAAAGTACGCTCATTGTTGTTAAATAGTTTAAAACCTTTTGATCATTGTTATAGAATATCTAATAAGCAATGGTAAAGTAGTAACTCAGCAACTGACCTTGTGGTATAGCAGAGCATACTAAGATTCAAGCTCTTGTCAAATTATTAAAAAATCCTCAAAAAATCTCAGTTGGCCTCATGTAACTGCCTAGCTAGGAAGGCTGGCTTCTCAGGCTGTGAAACCAGTTAATGCACCCACCCTGTTGATTGTACAAGCTGCAGATGAATATTTTTTTTCTTCTTTTGCACAGAGATTCTTGTGTAAACTTTTTTTTTATGTGTAAACTTTTGTTTTTATGTAACATGCTTTGAGGTCAGAATTAGAATTTTAAAAAATATTTGTCTAGAAGGCTTGAGCTCATGTAAAAAAAATTATAATCTTGTTCTTTTGATTTAGTCTGGATTATATTTTTAAAGGAAAAATAATAATAAAAATGAAATTGCTCCAAGGAAACATTTAAATCTTTAGGTGCTAAGAACTTTTTCAAGTCTGTCATAATATTCTGAGAAATAGATTGTTTTCACATAATCTTTATTTTTTATTTTTTTTTTGTTGACTGATTTTGTAAAGAAAGATGAAAAGGTCAGATTCTAGTCTGACTTGATGTCAGTGCGTACTTTGGTTCTGTTGGTCATATGACCTAGTTGGTTTCTGACTCTATGACTGATGAGTTTTTCACTGTGATATTTTTTGTCCGTCCAGATTCAAATAATTTATTTATTGTTTTAAACTCGACGTTTTGTACAGCAATATTTTATTTCAAAGATGGCAACATTCCATTTAGTTGATTATCATTGGATATTTTTTTAGTAGTCCATGGCAGTCAACTTGATTTTGTGTTTGCTACAATCATAGGTGTTTAACTGAAACAGAAAATAATGTCTTAGGCATATAATATATTCATGTCATTGATTCTTATTCTTGATGACACCCTGATTCCTGTCCAGACAGTAGTTAGTTACAGTTTACTTGAGAACTTTTATCTGGCTGTGAGACATGAGCAATCGACCTTACATTGAACCCGGACCATTGTATTACCATGCTGTCTTGCAGGAGGTTTGGGCTAGGATGTAATATCTTCATTTCAGAAGAAACATCCAAAACATATAAATCATATGAATAAAATATAAAGGTCATAACATATAGATTATAGATTCAGGACATAATCCATAGGATTTAAAATTAAGTTATAAGGCACTCATGTTGCAATGCTAAAATGATAATATATTTCGAATTTAAATCATAACTCTTTTTTTTTTTTTTATACCTGCTATTGTGTAATCAATTTATATAGTATTTTATTTATATAAATGTTAATCAAAATATTTTTGTGAATTGCTGATATGGTTTGAATGTTTTTTTAGTTTTCCAATGTAATTCAATAGTCTGGACTTAAAACATTTTCAAGAAGAATATAGATCACTCATATTGTATCTAATAGTTAAAAAAATAGAATCTATTCACCATTTTGATTCCTTTTGTCCAAAAGTTCACCTATGATCATTGACTTCACCACTCAGGAATATTTTAAACTGTCCAGTTCTGTCTCACATATTGTGTCTAATTTAAATTTCTATATTTCAGTGACTGCCTGGTCGTGCGGTTTGCACGCTGGACTGTCGTTTGAATTTATCAATGGTCCCGGGTTCAAACCCTGCCCGCTCCCATCCCCCGTCGTCCTGCGGGAGGTTTGGACTAGAAAGTAAACTATCTTCAACTCTGAAGGAACATCCGAAACATGTAAAACATTTTATAAAACATTTTTATAAACATCACCTGCCTATACAATTACAATTTTTATTTTAACAAATCACAAAGTCTGGATTCTAGATCTTCTTTGTGAGACTTTTTTTCTTGGATAAGAGGAGACTTAGAGTTGACAAGGTCGTCTGCTATTTTCTATTCCTGTAAATGCAATAATTGAATAAAGTTCAACTGAACATTTTTTCTCAGGTGACTTTCTTGTCTCATAAATGCCAGGCTCTCAATACAAATATTTTTGTGTGTTCTTTTTGTATCACATAGTAATTCTATATTATTTTAAATCTGATTTGTTCAATTGTTTTCTAAATATAGATGTGTGATTTTCTCAGAATCTAGATATTGGATTTAGCGTATTGATGTCAATCAATTGTTTGATTTATATGGAGATCTGGATGTAGCCATATTGTTGTAACTGTAGATAACTGTATTTGTGTTTACCTTTAAAAGCATGAAGTTAGACATAGTTTAATTATATGATCACAGTAGTTCATATAGTTTAATTATATGATCACAAAAGTTCATATAGTTTAATTATATGATCACAGTAGTTCATATGATCAATACTGGATTTACCTATAGGCAATGTAAGCTAAAGCTCAGGGCCACTGCTTGCACCTATAGGCAATGTAAGCTACAGCTTAGGGCCACTGCTTGCAACTATAGGCAATGTAAGCTACAGCTTAGGGCCACTGCTTGCTTGGGACACCCTAAAAATTGTTACAGGGATATTTTCAAACCATTTTGGAGAGATAGTGAATGAAAAAAATGGCCTTACAAGGGACACCATATCTATAACATTTGAGGGCAGTGTTTCCCAAACTTTTTCTTTAATGGAACACTTCGCACATTCTGAGTATTTAGCGAAACACCTTGATTATTTTTTTTAGAGAGATTGATTTACATGGTTGCCTACTAGTTAATGATGAAAGTGCAGATACTTATTTTTACAAACCTTATATCAACTCATTGTGTCTGTTTGAAATCACGTAGGTCAGTGATTGTGCAACTCTTTCCCTCATATAACCTTTTATTTTTAAAAGAGTATTTTTTATATTTAATTCATTTTTAAAATTGGAATTTAGCACAATGCATGACTGGATCAGTCACCTGTTATTTCCCTTTAGTGCCATGACTTTGTAGTTTTGAATGTTTTTTTTTTTTGTATTCTTAAAAGAAGTTCAATTTGTGTGCATTCAGAATTGTATTGGGATAGAACAGCTTCTTATATTGACTCTCTTGTATGGCACTCTACATATTGATCTATTCATTAACCTAATCACAGGTATTTTTACAGAATTATTGTGGAAATTGTACTGGAAATAAAACTATTTACAAAATGAGACCAAATTGTATGTTGAATTAGTTCACTTAAAATTGAACTAATTTTCCACTTGATACCAAAGTTTTCTTCGTAGTTTGGGTGAAAGTGCGAAGATTAATTTCTTATATTCCTCCCTTTTGAAACCAAAAATATGACAATAATAAAGCACCAAAGAGGCACTTTGATTGTAACTACTTTTAACTCGCACAAAGATAATTATATAAATATATTATCAGCATTTAGTCATTTCTGAATTAATTTCTCATGTATTAATCATTCTTCAGTCGTAAGATGACTATAGCTCATCTGTTTTATGATGAGAGCCTGGGCACTTGCTATGGTTAGAACATTGTCACCCGCACAGAACACCCTCCCCCCCCCCCCCACCCCCCCATAACTGTTAGGTTTAAAGGAACAATAATAGAAGATACAGTTTGGGGTCAGCTGTGTCCTTGGGTCTGCCAGAGTGTAACACAATAATTTTCGGCTCAGGGTTGACTCCCAAAGACTTGTTTGGGTTCAGCAGCAATGCTGTTAAATGTATATTTATATGTATGTTTGGGAAGTCAACACATTTACATCATTTAGATCTTGGATCCTTTCTGTGGCTATTCTTTTAAAGACTTGGCATTTCAGTGGTAATCAATAATCAATGGCAAATACAGAGGTGAACAATTACCTTACACAAATAGCAAGTATCAAATATGTCTACTTTTCAATGACACCAAAGAAAGTACAGAATATTACTAACACAGATTTATAAGGTGGTGTATTTATATATATATATAATTATCTTCGTGGCTAAACCATGCGGTACACCATGATGAAAAGTCATGGAAAGATAACTCTATTATTTCTGCAAGTCGGACTAGAGTTACCCCACATAACTTTCGCATGACAGAGAGCAAGGCTCAGAAAAAAGGAGGGGTGGGGGGATGCTACACCACGGGTCAGCTCATTTCTATGTATTTTTTCTATGTATTATTCCTTTAAACAATAAGCTATAGTATATAATCTTTTAGGTCTTTTCTCCATCTTTCTACATGACCTTCAGCTGAATTTGCAAGCTTAAGACCTAGTGTCTCCAATGTTAAATTCTATCAGCTAGAAACGTATTGTTAATTCAGCAATTAGAAGCACGCTGAGCAAAGGAACATTCACCCTATACTAGGATCAAAATACTAATAGACATACAAGAAAACAATTCCCAAAAAATTTTAATGTCAAACAAAAAAAATTGGGATAATAAAAAAAAAATTGCACAAGAAAATCACAACATTCCAAAAAAAAAAAAAGTTGACAACTTTTGTAAAAAAAAAAAAAAAGTTGGAGATTAAGCATGATCTCCCTTGACAACATTAGTCTGAACACAAAAAGAATATAAAAAATGTGGATGTTCAAGAAACAATTCAAATAAAGGTACATATCATTATTAACAAATAGTTCTAGTCATTTGTTGTCTTTGTGTTGTGTAGTTAGGTCTAAACTAAAGGCACCAAGTCAAGGCAGACATGACACCAAATGTCACTCTGATCTTGTATCCTCATTCATAAAATTCTGTCAATTTCAGAAAAATTAAACTTGCGAAAAAAAAATTCCTGTTAAGAAACTATTAATCTCGTTAATCTAAATTTATAAAGATTATATCAGTAAATATTTCTTTTGCACATTTTGAAATATTTGTTTGTTTCCAATGTTGGTTGATCAATAAATTTTTAAGAATTAAATGTTGCAGCAATAACCAATGCCCATCTTGATTGTCCTACCATCATTGCAGTTCAAGGTTAATTGTTAGACAAGAATATGTCATAATTATTGCTGCCAATTGCAAATGAATTTCATTTCAGTCTTGCAATATCAATATTCAAATAATAAATGTGTTGGTTTTCTTCAGTAATGAGCATTTTGGATATTTACAATTAAAATCAAATATGCTAACTTTATTTATCAGTTTTAAAAAATGTCTTTTCGGTTAGCATTATAAAAAATGCTAGTGGGGTATGCATACTATTGGTTGAGAAACACAGAGCATAGAGATTGGGCAAAAAACTTTCTCTGTAACTTTATGATCTACATTTGTTACTGAATCATGGGAAATGCGACAGAGTGGTACACTAAAATCAATGAGTGTTGCAATTCAAAACATGAACACATAAATTTAGGTCACAAAGTTTTACAAAGGAAAAATTTTTTTTACAAATAAACAAAGCAAAAAAAATAATAATAAAAAAGGAGAGGGGAGAAACAAATAAAGGCACTTGAAAAAAAACAAAAAAAAACTGAAAGATACATAGAACATCTGGTTCTCAAATGAAAAGAGAAACATACAATTAAGATTAATGCAACAGATTACACTCTCAGCTGAATAGAAATTTTTTTTTCCTAAGTTTTTCCCCTCTCTTAAGAAAAAAAACTATGACTAGAATAAATATTAAAATCAAATGCACAGGATGCATTTCCACATCCAGACTTGGGAAAATAAAATTATTGGGCTTTTTCAAAATTAATACTCAAAAAGACTTGAAAAACTAAATGAAATGTTAATTATCTTCTCTTGTGATATCCCAATTCACATACAGATAGATTAGTTCCCTTTGAAAGAGTAGACAGTGTTAATATGAGCAATGTTGCAAAAGCTTGCGATAATTAGCTTCTAGCAGTCCACTGTAGCATTTGCTACAATTGATTAAAGCAATAGGTGAACGTTTATTATAAATTACCTGATTTGTTTACCTAGTGATTAAATTATGCATTATATCTACTAATTTATGCAATGGTACAATAATTACAATGTAAAACTGCAATACTGAGAATGTGAATTTAGTGTCTAGCTGGTGAATACTTCATTTTTCAGTCAATATTCTGGTAATGGTTTTAATTATCGATATTATAAGTCTTGGAAAAATTTCATTAAGTGACAGCCCATGTATTGGAAACTAACTCTGGGAGAATTGATTTCTAAGAACCATAACTCTTGCTTTAGAACCAAACTGATCTGTATGTTTATAATAAAAAGTGATTTTGGGGTCCTCAAACCAGACTAAAATATAATGAAAAAAAAATTAAATTGAAAAACAGGAAAATAATAGAGTTGCAAATATTTTTCTTAATGCAGCTGAAATAGCCATGAATTTAATCTGAAGATAATTGAAGGTATAGGTACTTAAACTTGTTCACCATCTCTTTAGGTTAATTTATGGGTCAGATTCAGAATAATATATCTACCCACTGAACTGAACTATATTATAATGTTTATAGTAATTGCTTACACTTTTATTGTGAAAATGAATTATTTTCATTTTAACTAACATTTATTTCAATCTCAAAACCACATTTTTTGTAAAATGTTTTACATTTTTCGGATGTTCCCTCAGAGGTGAAGATAGTTTACTTCCTAGTCCAAACCTCCCGCAGGACGACGGGGGATGGGAGCGGGCAGGATTTGAACACTGGACCCTCGATAAATCCAAACGACAGTCCAGCATGCAAACCGCACGACCAGGCAGCCAAATAGCTTTTAATCAGCTTTGTCAACAAAAGTTGTTTGTTCTGTAGCCCATTGCCTTATCACAAAAAAAAAAAAGAGATTAATATTAATATGACTAGATGTTGGAATAAAAATTTAAAAAAAAAAGAGAAAATTTGAGCATTGATGAGGAACACAGAGAATGAAAAGTCTCTTATGGTACAAATATAATATATTGGAATGTTCTTCCATAGTGTACAAGAGATATTTAGAGTAAACATCTCTGGCAATAAATACATAGGCTAGTGATTTGAAAACAAATATATTCACTTCCCTCTTAAAGTAATCCAACAAACAATGGTAACAGTTTCAGTACAAAAGTTGAACCGAAAAAAAAAAGAAGGAAAAAGCACAACCTGGTAATAAAAAATACTTAACAATAACAAATTTTTAAAAATATCTGGAATATATATCTTTTTGTTAAAAAGATCTTTGTAAGGTTTAATATTTACAAATATTTGGAAAAAAAAACAACAAATGACTAGCAAACAGAAAAAAAAAAAAGAAAACAAAAAAAAATTGTAAATGTGAATAAACATTTTGTAAGCCAGTCAAAAAGTCTTTAAATATCAATGATAAATCTAGAAACCAACTTTAAAGGGAAACTCTGATGGTTTTGACAATTTTTTATATAATATGTATTTTGATTTACAGATAATGAATGTATTATTCTTTTTTTAGAAATAGCAATAATAACTTAGTAATTGATGTTTTTCTGGTGTAATTTTCCTGCGCATCCAAAACCATCAGATTTTCACCCGGTTTCCATGTGACGTCACATTAACCTATTAACTTAATCTATTGACTTATTGTATAATGGGAGACCCTATAGTAAAGTTTACATTCTTGTAAAAGAAATATATCCTCGTCTATGCAGTTAGATGTAGATCTTGTAATCAAATAACAAAATATGTGTTGAAAGTAGATTTACATGGATGACTAACCAGGGCAGTGTGTATTTTCTCACCTGACCACTCAACACACACAAATAGTATTGCTAGTCTAGACTACCCTTACACTGACCAGTTTGTTAGAATCAGTCAGACACACGATCTATTTACATTTTAGGACAGGGAGGGGCCTAGATAAAAATGTTACTTTTTTCTCGAGTTGGTTATCCTAATGCTTTTAGATCTCTCTTTATATATACAACTGTACCATAGCTCTGGACTAGGCAGTCACTAAGCTTAACAGCTACTGTAAGAATGAAGCGATACAATTGGTTAAATGTAGTTTCTCTTTCAGTATTGTTGAGGGAAGTGACATTTGACTGAGCTAAAAACAAAATCTCAAAGAACCCAGTTTTTTCTGGTCAAGAATTTACTGACTAATTTATTAAATATAAATGTTTCTAAGCATTAAAATACAAAATGGTAAAATGTCAACTATTACAACTTTTTACGCAGAATTTAAGTATGTCAATAACTCAAATTTGAAAAACCATCGGAGTTTCACTTTAAGATTGGTCAAGAAGAAATGTGTATTATGCAGTTAAGTCAAACGGAGGTAACAATCAAGTAACGAAATCCAATAACGCAGGTGAAAGGCCCACAATATAAGTTAGTCCACTCTGATAGTGAATGTCGAACAAGAAGTTTAATAATAACGAAGGGAACCGTAGAATGTCGTCAAGCTAAATTTATACGTTCATAAAAGCTGCCACTCTTTAACTCTTTCAGTGCGGCCTTACTCTCAGCGAGTTACTTGGTTTATATTTATTTCACTATCTTTTTAAGTTAAACTTTTTTATTTTATTTCCTGGATGTGGGAGTGATTGTTCTTTGTTTTGGTAGTAAATTTGATGCAGTACCAACTTTCTTTTTATAAAAAAAGAGAAAATTGTGTTAATGGTTCCTCTTTTTAGTTTATTTCCCGGGACCCAAAAGATGTAAATAATACAATTTCTTAGTGTATTTGTTCATCTTTTATGACATTTGAAGTGATTAAATGTGTTAAGTATTGGGATTTTTCAATATTTATGGATTAAATGTTTAATTAAAAGGTTAAATATTTCAGTATATCGATTTTAAGGGAATTTTTAAATATATTTTTTTTCTGTGCTCAGTTTAAAATTAATGAAAAAAAATTTTTCTCAATTAATTTTATTTATTATAATTTTGTAGCCCATTCATTTTTTTTAAAAAATAAAATCAAATAAGTTAGATTGTTTAGTAAAATAAAAAAGTTATGCTAGTTTTAGTAACTCTACCCCTCTTGAAAATTTGTGTTCATCCCGGAAAACTCCATTTTTTCGATCTAAATAATTCGCACTGAAAGAGTTAAAGCCATCATATGTAGTCTCTGTTTGCATTTTGTTATTCTTCCTCAAAACCTAGTATAATTTTTACTAGTCATGTTTTTGTCTCTAAGTCAAAACTTCCCCTGTTTACGAAACAAATTCCTAATCATGCCATAACAAATGTAAATGCGTTTGGTGTAAAGCAATGAATTTAATAAAAAAAATTTGAAAGGAAAGTTGTCAAAATGTCTACCTCTGAGGAAATACATTTTGGAAGTGAATCTGTTGTAGCCATGATGAACTGGTTGTTACGAGGTAAACTATAAAAATTATGTCTTACAAACCAAAGTAAACTGGCTTGTTGGAGACACAGACTTGAAGATATGTGAGTGAAGCATATGACATCTAGCCCTAGTTAGGACTTATGGTTCCCTAAACATTCAACAGTTTTGAAGATATCTAGCCCTAGTTAGGACTTATGGTTCCCTAAACATTCAACAGTTTTGAAGATATCTAGCCCTAGTTAGGACTTATGGTTCCCTAAACATTCAACAGTTTTGAAGATATCTAGCCCTAGTAAAGACTTTTGGTTCCCTAAACATTCAACAGTTTTGAAGATATCTAGCCCTAGTTAGGACTTATGGTTCCCTAAACATTCAACAGTTTTGAAGATATCTAGCCCTAGTTAAGACTTTTGGTTTCCTAAACATTCAAAAGACTTGAAGATATCTAGCCCTAGTTATGACTTATGGTTCCCTAAACATTCAACAGTTTTGAAGATGTGTGAGTGCAACATTTGACATCTAGCCCTAGTTATCTTTTTCTCTCTCTGAGTATTTTATAAGGTTGTGTTTTTTTTATAGTAAATATCATTACATACTATAAACCTGTTTCACTTATCCTTTCTTCTTATTACTTACCAGCCATAAAAAAAACACAATACATATCCAAAATATCTGAACTAATTTGACATCCAAAATTGTTCTTGTTTAAAGCACACAATGGTGATAATGATAACAATCCTCTAATTCAAAATAAAAATAAGTTAAAAAATGTGTATGTGTGATCTGAAGGACAATCAAAACCAAGATGGCTGACTAGAAGAAGTATCAACAAAGTGATCATTGATAACAAACAGAGTCACAGACAAACTTAAAGTTAAGGTCCTGTTAACGGTTGCTGGGAAACAAATAAAAAGAAAATAGGAAAAAAATGTTATGAACAAGTTGAATGCAGAAAAAGTAAACAATTCAAATTATTTCACAAAACAATCAATATTTGTCAAATTTACATTGAGAAAATTTTTTAAAATAAAACTTTCTGTAGATTTTCTTCCTTTCTTTCTTAAATGGAAGTCTAGTTTGTCATTCCATTAAGAAGACTATCCTAGTTCAAATGGATTTTTAGCTCCAACCAGGTGCCACTTGGAAGAAGATTGTTTTTTTAATTTTAGAGAGAAATACTATGTAGGAAGGGTACCAACGCATTGGAATGAGGATGGAGTGATAAGCTCTGGATACAAACGATTAGTACAAACATTTTTTACAAGCTAATTATGAATATTTAGATATAAAAAAGCAAGATCATAATCATATTTCATTCAGAGATTTCTAATCAGTAATTTAAACATAAAAATGATGAGTCTAAAAAATGTTATGTCTAAAGTGGTTTTCAATAAATCTCTTGACAAAAAAGTCTTATATACTTTGCTAAATAATTTTAGAAGTATATGACAAAAATGAAGTGTAATAACTGATAAGGTATAAAAATAAATTCAACTTTGTTAGAACTCTGCAGAAATACCTTCATAAAAAATTGAGTAGTTAAAAAAAAAAATATCAGAAAGCAACAGCTCATACATGAAAAAGAGCATTCTGTTAAAAATTAAATGTTGTCACTCCTTAAAGCATAACTAGACTTAAGATTCCTTTCTGCTGGAGCAGGTTACTAGCTTAGAGCAATGTTTAGAACATATGTACCTATAGTCGAAACTTGTATATTTAATACAAAAAAATTGAAAGTGCTTTGACCCTTGACCCCACCACAAATCAAGTGCATGATGTACACATGTGCAATGAAAAAATAATGAGACAACAAGAGATAAAAGCAAAATTGAGACAATATTCTGAGCACCATGAAATATAAAAGTTTTACAGTAAAAAAAAAAAAGTCATTATCAAAAGTCTAAAGCTCACCCCCTGTACAATACATATATACCTGTGATCATTGAGACAAGAATATAGAGTTAAGGCAAGTCTCCAATCTTTTGACTCTGGTGTAATAAAGCTTTTTTTGTTGTGTTAATATAAAGACTCTTTTGAAACATCAACAGTTTAAGTTGAGGCCTATTTTATAGGTCAGGGAGAACATTAAAACACCAAGAGGAAATGTTTACTGCATTCATTCTAAAACATAAACAACAACTTTGGGTAGCGGCAATCGGATAGTCCAATGAAAAAACAAAATTTACATTCATATAAGCTGAAATAAAGTTTTGAACTGGCTGATGTAACAGAATACTGGCATTGTAATTAAAGAAAGAAATTTTAATTTATTTTAAACTCCGAAAATTGTTGGGGTGAAATAAAGAGTGAAAAAAACTAACCAGGACTTTGGCTAGCTTATCTCTTAACTGATCTGACTATTGTGGATATGTTGGTTTCTGTAAGTTCATGTCACATTTTAGACATTAATTTTAAGATACATGTATCGGTGCAAGAATGTATGCATAAGTATAATATTCCTTTAACTGGGCCATTATCACAATAAATCTTTTGTTAAAACTTCGTAAAGATAAAAATAGAATTGATCTACTGAAAACAAAAGTTTTTTTGAACCCATTATGGCAGTGGTACAATAAATACATCAAGAAATACATAAAACTAAAGTAAAATGTTGGCTTTATAAACAGTAAACTTAGTGCAACAAAAAACAAACAAAACAGCCATACAGCTATAGACAAATATAAAAGCCATAAAGCTATAGACAACTATGACAGTCAATAGTTAAAGACAAACTTGAATTCTTGCAACAAAATTTGTTTATAAAAAATTTAATCAAGAAAAAAATTATGTCCTCTGAAAGAATGAATTACGCATACCAAGAGTTGCGATGACATGGAGGCTGATACAAGAAAAGCACAAATGTCCTCGTATAACTTGGTGCCACACTTTCATGATGGACCTCAGAGCATTGGACACAAGATGGGAAGAGGCTTCAGACATTGCCAGTTACAGATCTTTATGGAGACAGCTTGCCACCCAGTGCGCCAAACGGTATGGGAGGATCTAAGTCTAAGTCAGTCTAATGGTAACTATTTTTGTAAAAGTATTCCAGTTACAAGGCTCTCATTTCTTTAGCTTACTGTAACATTCACATAACACTTTAGATGAGGGTTACAACAAAAATATTCACTTGACAGTTTCCTAAGAAGTTTGCCACAAGAAAATTCTATTTCAAACAGCTCCTCTGGTTAATTAAAATTTGTTTTTATTTTTAAATTTGTTTGTTGGACTTTATAATTTCAAATCAAAACATTAAAAACTCTTATTGTACAAATATAGATTTATATATAGGTCAGTTTCATAAAATATGAAAAGATTTAATTATTTACATGTTTTGAGCAAAATATACACAAAATGTTCTCAATTGACAACAAACTTGATTCAACATTAGAAGAAATGGAATGTGTTTGGAGAAGTACAGGTAGATACACACTTCAATGGATCCCAGGACAGATACACACTAACAACACACCATACCATTATAGACAGCACATAATAATATGCACGTAAAAACAAGACAGTAACATATCAATGACACAGACCAATAAAGAAAATCTCGTTGTATCTACAAATTTAAATACAACACAAAATGTGCTGAAAATTATCAAAAGCAATAAAAAAAAAGGTAAGTTGGCATCTCTTGATATGAACTTGTGAAGAGAATCAAGTGCTTACAAAGAGAAAATATTTATAACAAGCATGTTGTATGATGTAGAGAATAGAGATATCTTTTACTGTAACAATGACTAACACTGTTTACCAATTAGAATAATAAAAAAAAAGCACTTTGTTTCTTTAAAAAATAGAGTTGTACTTTTGAAAGAACTGTATCACATTCTGATGACAAAAAAAAAGTTTATCGGGTTGATTGTAAAAAGTGATTTGATCAGATAGTTTGTTTATAAAGAGTGATTCGATCGGATGATGTGCTGCTGCTGGTGGAGCTTAGATCAAAGACACGATCTTTATTACAAGGCAAATCAAAAGCAGTGTCTGCTGGGAATGCCGCAGAGCACTTTGCTTGAACTTTATGTTGCAGCTGTATTAATAGCTCTGAAGCCGAGTTGTTGAGGGTGAGATTTGGGTGAATACCTAGCACTGTGTCCAGTTGACTGGGAGCAGTTGCCATATAGGGCTGGAACCAGGCCATGCCCGCTTCCTTGTTGACTGCAGGTAGACCTAAGGCACTCACAGGGGCAGGGGAGGAGGCTGGTGGGCTCACAGACTTCGATGTAGGTGCAACAGATGACACGGAAGGGGACATTTGACCATCTATTATTTTGGACATGCTGTGACTATCTTCATCTAGCAATGGGCTACCATTGGAATTATTAGGAAATGAGGTCATTGATGTCATCACTTCCTCTTTGCAGTTAGATGGAGAAAGTAGATCTCGAGACTTTTTCTGACGCAACAAATGCCGTTCTTTGACCTTGTACTCTAGTGTGGAGTGAGGCACCCCAAAATAGCTGCCAGCTCTGTGGACACTCATTTCTCCTCGTTGAACGGCTTTAACAGCATCCATTAAAAGCTGCGAGTTATATTTGCGATACTGTCCACGTTTCGGCCGTGTTTTCTTACCAGCTGAAGAGTTAGATTCGGAACTAGGAGGATGGAGAGCTGACTTAATACAATCTTTTTTAACTCTTTTGGGTGGAGAGCAGCCCCCATTGGAAACTTTGCCCTCTTTTTTAGCCACATGTAGATCTAAAGTAAATCCTAGTGAACTACGCTCTGGCTGCTTAGCTGTAAAATGTTTGTATGTGTCAGGATTGGAGTGTAATGAGCTTTCATCGGAACTCCCATCCCGGAACTTGATTTTCTCGGACAAAGTTTTAGCAATAATGTCTTTGAGCGTGTCGCCAATCCTGCTGCTTTCATTGACCTTCCCAAAAGGTTTAGGGAGTGGATTGTCCTCATTCATCATGTTAGAGTAGATACTTTCCATGATGTGTTTGTACATAGGGCCAGTTAGATTCTCATCATTGTGACCAGTATTTAAAAATGGGGAAAAAGCTGGCAAGTATGGACCAAAAGAATTAAAGATATCTGAATCTGGCGTCTGCTGAGATTTAGTCTCGTAACTTTTTCTGCTGAAATTTTCCTTTATCTCCATCATCTTCTGCTGAACTAGTTTACGAACGATGTTGACCAGGAGTGGAAGTCTGAGTTGGTTAGAGTGAGCTGGCCGAGGATGGTTCTCAGTGAACCCATTTAAGTTGTGCATTCGTCTAATCTGGCTCAGACGCTGTTCAGCCACAAGATCACTAACTGTGTGCTTCAGGCAAACAGGGAAAGGCATCGGTGGGAAAAATGACATCACAGACTCGCACATTCCAAACATGCCCATATCTGACATCTTCAATCCCGCCAAAGGACAAGGTTGAGCTGACTGGTAGAGTTCAAGCTCACTAATATCTTTGAGGCCCTCAGCGTAATCCTCTGGTGCAGCAGAGTCTCGTTCTGGCTTGACCATCTTGCTTCTCAGTGTGGAACGAGGTATCCCATAAATCATGGCTGCCCTTCGAGTGCCCAACTTGCCACTTCTAATATCAGATACTGCAAGGTCAATGTCTTCCTCTGTATAATTCTGTCGGTTGCTCTCCTGCTTCTTGTAAGACCTAAAAAGAAGCAAATTAAAAACATAGAATTTTGTTCTTGAGCTCACATAATTGATTTTATTTTTGTAACCTCATGAGGTCAAAGTTCAAAGAGATAATAATGAAACAGTTTAACATTAATTAACATTTGAAACTTTAAATGTGTGATTTATTGTAGCATGTAACAGTCAGTAAGTAAACTATTAAAGCATTTATAAATGTGTATCTGTTTATCATTCTACAGTTTTCTCAATAACATTTCTTGATACTTTTTCTGAGAGTTGGCATGTAGTAAATGAAATTTGTATACATAGAGTATATAAGAAAAGTTACAAAATGTGTTAAGTTTGATGAAATGAGATTATATAAGGAATATTTGATTAAAATAACACTATTAGTAAAATTACTTTCAGACAGAAGAATAAAAAGTAAGTAGCAAGAACACATAAAACATTGAACCATAGTTAACAAATAGAAAAACAAAACTAATAAAATATTCAGAAAGACACAAAGATAGAGACACATTTCTTATTCCATATGCTAGGTTAAATTTGAACAAGTGCTCCTTCTTCCCTAGTGCCATTAGAGAATGGAAAGGGTTGCCTGAATCAACCAAGAAAACCAATGACTTAGAAGATTTCATGTCACTCATTAACAGGCAAGACTTGATTGACACACGAAATGTGTAGGAAGTAATTACCCTTACTTTAATCTATAAGATAAGATTGACAAGTTTTCTGAACATAGAGTTAGCAACTTCTGCTCCAAGAATGAAGTCAGAGAGAAAGAAATATTTTTCAGCTTGGCAAAGAATGAAGTCAGAGAGAAAGAAATATTTTTCTGCTTTGCAAAGAATGAAGTCAGAGAGAAAGAAATATTTTTCTGCTTTGCAAAGAATGAAGTCAGAGAGAAAGAAATATGTTTCAGCTTTGGAAAGAATGAAGTCAATAAAGAAATATAAAAGAAATATTTTTCATCCCTGTACAGGAAAAAAAGAGACAAAAGTGTCAAGAATGAGATGAGGCTGCTGTTGCTAAGAGTTTCTGTAATCAAGGAATCTAGAAATCAAGTGTTATGCTTTTCTGAGAAGTTCATCCATGGAAGAGAATGACTTTATTTTTGTATCCGCAGTCCAGCAGTGTGTGACCCAATACCAGAAAATTGTTTGGTATTGGCAAAAATGGTATAGATACAGACACATGACTGTAGAGGAAGACTGAATGGCAGTGCACTATCTGTATTTTTCTTACCTACCCTATATTCCTTTCGCTGAGTGTTTCCTTTTTTGTTAAGTTACAATAATATTAAATTTAAAGAAAAAAAAAAAACTACCAGGTTATGAAACCAGCTAAATAAAATTGCTAATCAACCTACTGATACATAACAAAAAAGTTGACAATATGATTGCAGAAGCTCACCTTCCTGATGCCAAATGAGGTATTCTTAATCTAGCTAGGTCAGTGCTTGCTGGAGGGGATTCTAATGGTTCTGGCTCTTCCTTTACATCAACTTGTGGGACAATAGTTAAAAAATGAGATTTCACCAGATCGCTAAACAGTTCTCGACCAAATCCTCGAGTATAAAAATCTAAACAGAATGGCATCAAGTCTTGTAGAGACCTCAAACCTATCAGAGGAAAAACAACTGTTAAACAAGATATACTGACTGCCAAACAGAAAATAAAACATTAAAGCTACTCAAATAACATTGTCAAAAAAAAAAAAAATTAATTAATTAAAAATCACAAAATTCTTGGACTATCAATGAAACAATCTAGAAAATGTTATAGATATTTAATGTACATAATGCACTTACAAATTTTCCCACCATTTTCTTTTCCCTTTTTAGCATCTTCAATGATTCTCTTAATACGTTTCTGTCATAAAAATGAGAGAAAAATAGATTAGCTTGAGAAGCTGAAAGTTCAAATTATTTCCTTGACTGAAAATAATGTTTCTGTCATAGGGAAATAGATCATACAGAAAAGTAATTGAGCATATAAAGTTCAAACTATCTCCAAAACTAAAAATAAAACACCTAATGTTTCATTAAATAGTAATCAATTTAAAGGAACACAACTTCACTACATAAAGTGAGCCTTTAGAACTCTATGGCCACCATGGGTTGGACTTAGTTGCCCAAGCCAGCTAGGAAAACCAATGATTTAAGTCACTGGTTAACAGGCATGATTAGATGCAAGAGGCGTAGGATGTAATAATCTTCTTTTCTGAAGTAACTTCTGTATTATATAAGATAAGCGTGGTATCCCCAAAAGTCTTTTGTAAACAGAAGGCTATAAAATGAAGGAAACTCTTACCTGTCTCAAATAGAAAAAAAAAATTACTTTTACTACACTACTTTGTAGATAAAACCAAAGCCGTTTTAAGTACATTATCTCTCCCCTTTATTTCACAATAATTACATAATATTTTTTTAAAGTAAAAATATATAAGTGATATATTAATTTCTAAGAAGAACAGATAAACTATTGTTGTCCTTATTTAGTTATGTATATATAGAAAATAATTACTTTGCTAGCTAGTCTACATGGAGACTGTAGAAAGTCTAGAGAATAAGTAAAACTAAACAAAAAGCATGCCACATCTAGAAACTCACATAAATATTTGGCAGCTTCTTCTCACAGTGAAAACATCTTTGACTGGGTTGAAAATCTTGTTTTATTTCCTTTTCCCATTCTGAAAGAGTTGGAAAAAAAAACAATAGCCATCAAGTTTTAGCCAAGGAGGTGTCTGGAGATGTCTGGTGAACAGGTCTCAAGCCTAGAACTTTGTTAGTCATTGGGCTATGAGAAGTGCTCTTAGCCGGTTAGCATTACATCTCTCAGACTAAGAATTAAGCCTATTAGACATGAAGCTCTGAGACTTTGTCGTAAACATATTACCATTAGGACTAGATCTTTAACAAGTTAGTCATGAAGTTCTAGGATTAAGTTTTAAAATTAAGTGATGCTGGTCCATAATGATCCATGGCCAGGAAATGCTATGAAAGTCTGAAAATTGGGATGTTTAATGATCTCAAAGTGATTTCAATTATTGTAACAATGGTGACAATAAAACTAAAGCCATTGAATTAACTGAAGCATTAAATTTAATTAGAGTCAGTAGAGTCTGAAAAAAACTAATATTATTATTTTTTTTTTTAGGGAGGAGAGGGATGTTGATGGAATGTTATAAAAAAAAAAAGTAAAATATAATTCAATCGAAATTAAATGAAAATATAAAAAAAAAAGCATTACTGAATTTTATCATTTTTGTATGGTATCATGATGCATTTGTTGGTACTTTCTCATGTTTTATACAGAACTTCAATTTATGGTTGACACAAGTTGTAACACAAGTTAAACACTCATGTGCACATCAATCATTTTTTAAAAATTCAGTAGCATAAGAGTTAGCATGCAAATGAAATTGCACAGAATTAGTTACCTGGAAATGGGTCCAAAAGTTTTTGTGCAGTTTCCTTATCAACATAATCTGCTGCTATTCTCTCCAATCCTGTAAAACACAAAAAATATAGTGGATTGTGTAGTGAGTACCCTTTTCAGACCTTTCCATTTATAGGGAAGATGATGTTAAGGTCATCTGTTTCTTCACCACAGTTAACAAGATTGTCATGTGACCAGCACAATGACCAATCGCCTTTACTTTTCCCCAACTAATAACAGATAACCGTTAGAGTTGGGTGCACTCAGGGGCCACCTAAAAATCCTGAAGTTCAAAATCCCAGTCTTCAGAAGGATCCAAACCTGAGACTCCACAGTTCAGAAACCAGGGGCTTCACCACTCAGCTTCCACTCCCCATTATACAGTAAATGATATCCACAAGTTATGACCAGAATGAGGTACAAGGGTCTTACAAAAATGTGAGCATGAAGTAAGAGAGATAACACCTACATTAATCTAGAAAGTTTAACCAGTACACCATCCCTCTTATCCCCACTTCATTTGATTTCCTAGCCCTTACAGTTGATCTCAATGTGCATACAAATATGTAGATCTGCATGTGACACTGATTTCACCTTGAAGTGTTAATTTCACATCAATGGAACTTTTTTTTTGTAAAAACCTCTAGAAATTGTCTTCATTGATTACTGTTTGACTTATACTGGATGAAATTGATATCACCATCTTTTTCTTGTTAAAGACATAAAGGAGTTAAAATTATATAATGTGTTTCAATTCAATATTTTTCAAATCTGAAGTTGATCAACCATGACATCACCATTTTATCATCTATAATAATTGTGTGTAAATATTTTGATTGAAACTTTTACGAAATAGAAGAATGATTGACAATTGTGTAATATCAATTAGATTTTTGGGGGGTTTTAAATGGAATGGGGAAAAAGTTACATAGATTACAAGCTGGGAAAGTAATTTAGTCTACAATAATAAGCACAAAATGTTTTCAATTATTCCTATTTCCAAATAATAATAATAATAATTATTGTGCATAAGGAAATTTGTCTTACAATTTGTGCATAACACCAAACAAAACATTATAACTATAAAAAAAAACAAAAATGTACATTCACACCAGACTCACTCAGAATTAACATGTTACATTAACATTGTTAATCTGTTAACCATCAGATTCCTAGTTCCAAACCTTGTTTTATTCACTTCTACTCCAAACACCTAGCCACAGTAAATTGATAATATTTTTAGATTTATTTCCCTGATATTATTGCAAAGTTTGAATTTTCATTTTAAACATTTTTTTCAATTTTAAAAATTAAATAAGAAAACTTATAAATTAGTAAAAAGGGTAAATTTTTTTATTATTATTCATTATCTTATCTTATATTATAAAATACAGACATTACTTCAAAAAAGAATATGATTACGTCCTTACATCCTATGCCTCATTCATCTAATCATGCATGTTAACCAATGATTTTAATTTTGCCAAGTCATTGGTTTTCCTGACTGGCTCAGGCAACCCATTGCATTCTCTAATAGCACTAGGGAAGAAGGAGCATTAGTATATATATGTCCCAGCATATGGAACAAGGAATGTGTACTTATCTTTGTGTCTTTCTGAGCATTTTTATTACGTTTTGTTTTTGTAGTTGAGGATAGTAAAAGTTTGTATTTTGATAATATTAAACTATTATACTAAATTTAAATAGAAGTGATGTATGCTTTCCCAAAGAATATTATGTGAACTGATATATTTTTTCCGAATGAGGTACAAGGGTCTTACAAAAATTGTCAGCATGAAGTAAGAGTTATAACAACACCTAAATTTAGCTAGTAAATTTAACCAGTGACAATCCCTCTTATCCCCACTTAATTAAATTTCCTAGTCCTTACATTTGATTTCAATGCACATACAAATATATATATTGGATTATTCTCTCCCTTTGAAATCTCAATGATTTACTGATTCTAGTTACTTTTACAAAACAAGAATATTTTCAATACATGTAGGTACTAAATGTCTTCATCGTAATTACAATTTTAGAAATGTTAAGACAAAAATTTAGATTAATAGTAATTTTAATTACTTTGCCTGAATCTACTTGCTTAAAACTTTACGGGGTAATAAACAAGCAAAAAAAAAAAGCCCTTTTTTTCATATAAATATTTTTCTTAATAAGTGTATTTAATACTAGATCTAGATCTAGTAGATGTAGGCTACTATTCTAAGCTAGCCTAAAAGGAAGAAATAGTAAATAATAAACATAATAAAATAGGTCAAAAAAAAAAAGATTTAAATATTACAATAAATAAAAGCAATATTATTTCAAAAATAGCTCTGTGACTTACAATTCTCTGACTTCTGGATGGATGTGTCTATTTAATCAGTTTCATCTAGATCTAGATTAAAATCTAGCCTAGACTAGATTATACCAGTCCAGATCTTTATATCCTATTTAGATCTATTAGTAGTATTACACTACAGATCCACTAAAACTAGATCTAATCTTTGGATAGAAATGATTTTTTTTTTAATTTTGCGAATTAAAATCTACATGCGTTTTACCATAGCAACCAAATGCAATAGATGGTGTAAACACTTTTTTTTAAATTTTAGCATCAACGTAACAAGAGATTCGCAAACAAACAGATCTACATCTAGATCTAAACTAGATACCTGGTCATTACAAGTGGACACGATAGCTGAGCGAAGAAAGACGCGCACGGAAAGCTTTGAGCACTGACAAGGCGGTTATAGCGGTGCTGAGTTTATCGATTGAATTTTTCGACGGTAGGCAGGATGGCCGAATATTGGTGAGAAAATTTGACACAAGCACGCGACACAAGATATTGAAATATCATAACACAGATCGAGTTATAAAAGACACAGAACACACCACGAATATAGGTCCGGCACATACCTAACACGACTGGCAGTTTTTTGCTCCAGCACTGAAGATCTCTCCTTAAAGAACGCCTTTCTTGAGCACACCGAGGGCTACCACAGTCAACCATGTTGACAGACCGTGTCGCTTACGTCACCAGCCAGTGACCCCGAATTCGGTGACGTTGACGGCATACAGGTGAAAAAGAAAGTTGAGTGACTAACGGTTCTATCTACCTGAAAAGGTGAGCGCATTGCGAGCAACCGAATCTAAAATGCGCCGGATTATTTCTTTAGCAGACGTGAAGCCATGCATTGTGGTTCTCGCGTTAAAAAAAATAGACTAGACTGTAGGCCTATACTAGTAACCTATTATAAAAAGATAAGAGTCTGGTGTTAGTGGTGTTTTTAAAGGAAAGTTAACTTTGTAGCAATAGATTTGAAGGTTTGACTTTTTTTTTTTTTTTTTGGACCTCCGGGTGTCATTGTTTCAATATGAGTCATGCATCGATTTACAAATAAAAGACTTTAATGACCGCTGTTCTCCCAAGCCGATTTTGTTTTTTCAAAAAATATTCCTACATTTGAATAACTGTTGTTTTTTTTTTAAATAGTTTAGGCTTAATAGTTATGAAAAAAAATCATATAAAATATATTATGCCTACATAGGTAAAGTCATATGTTCATATAAGTGTAATGGTCACGTGCTTTAATAGAAGGCGTAGAAAAATCAAAAGCTTTTATCCAGAGGCGTAGTGGGGGGGGGGGGGAGAAAGGGGCACGGTGCCCCGGGCGCTCTACTCGCAGAGGCACCAAAAAAAAATATTGTAGATAATTTAGTTGGGTAAGGCATTCTGAGGTTATTTGTATTATATTATATATTATATTATTATTAAATAAGATTTCACTAGATGGAAAAAGAATAAGAGGCAGACAGAGAAAGCGATGGGAAGACAACATAAAAAAATGAACGGGCCTGCCATTGAAAGAGGTTCTAACTAAAACAAAAGACAGAGAGGAATGGAGAAAGACCGTCGACAAATCTTGCATGGTGCCCCAACGGTCCGACAGACCAAGGGATAATTAAAGGTAAAGAGGAAATTCATGATAGTCCCCTAAACAGTGAGATCGTGCAGGTCTGCAGCAGTACTGCTCTCTGACAAGTAATGAAAATCTTCCTATGTAATATTCATGGTTACGAAGATATAAGCTGGGTCATTTGTTATTACCCCTGCCCCTTATTATTATTATCATCCACATTATATTTAAAAAAACGAACTAATATTCATTCTCTGGCACTGCCAGGGTTTAGCTTCGTTAGAGAGAAACAAAATTCATTGTAGTCCCTTAAACAGTGTCCACTGCGAAACAGGTGTTGTGGCAGGTGCCTGCCTCTGTCAGGTAACGAGAATCTTCTTAGGGATGTTAAGGACCTTGAAGGTATCTGTGAGGTCAGTTGTCATTATCTCCTCAGTTGATATAACTACAGGATAATTGTTATTTAAGAAAACTTCCATCACAGCTTAAGCTCCACGACTAGGTTTCCATTTTTCTTTGTTTTTAGCGGCCCCCGAAAGGGGAAAAGACGCTATTAGTTTTGTGTGGAATGTATGTCCGTCCGTCCGCCCCGTTTAGATCTCGTAAATTAGAACAGATAGTGAAAATCCGACATCATAATATTTTAAACCATTCAAAGTTTTGATGCCACTGCTACTTTTTTGTTTTCTGAAAGCGAAAAATCTAATTTTTTAAATCACAAATGCAAACATTTTTTTCATAAAAATACACCACTTTTAAAACTATTCACTATTAATAGGAGGCTCTTGAGTAGGGGGGACAAACATTTACCCCTTTCTAAACAGATCTAAACAAACGGTTTTAGATTTTTTGTCAAAAAATATTTTATATTATATTATATGACATGAGTTAGGCCAAATTCACATCGAACTTCTCTATCACTTTCACCTATTCCTTTGTCTGCTTGACCGTTGGGGCAACACACAAGAACTGTCAACCTTTTTTTTCTCCATTCTTCTCTGTCATTTGTCTTTGATAGAATTTCATTCTGATATTCGTTCTGGGAATATTGAAACCTGCCTTTTTTTACCAGCCTGGGTGAACCACTTCGAGGGCCAATTTTGAGTTTGTGTTTCCACACAAATCGTCTTTGTAACCTTGTTTCTTTTCGTCTTTGCTTAAATTATGGGGGACGGTAGCGGCTTTTTTCTTTTTTTGTTTCGTCATTATTATTATTATTTTTATGATCGCTAACGTTTTCTACTTTTCTACTAAATGGCAAATGTCTTCGATTCCGAAGGTTAAGGAAGAGTGCAGTGTTTCACATGGCCGCGCGAACCCTGTTGCGATAATTATTCACGTCTGATGCAAAGCCGTTTGTTCGCCTGCGGGCTTCATTTTAGTTACCTCTACGTCTCCTGTACTGTCTTCTACAAGAAAAATATGAAATTCCGTGCACTTGGAACGATAGCAATAACCCAAATGAGTTCCGTCATAAAATGATGCCAACTTTTTTAAAAATTTAGAATCTTATAAAAAGGAGTTTTCTTTTTGTCTCATATGTGTGTCCCGGGCCTTCTTAAGGGGGGGGGGGGGCTCTCCAACTGTCTCTTTCAGATGCCGCCAGCTGCAAAGCTACTTTTCCTCATGTCAGTGAGGGCAAAACGGTGTCTGAGTTGATCTTTACAATGCTTCCGGGGATGGGGGGGGGGCACCTCTATTACGCTGACCTTTAAGCTGACCAAAAAAAAAATCACCTTTGGTATGCGGGATAAGTGTCCAACCCAGCGAAGCTGTTGAATGGTAAGTACAGCTTCTAGACTGTCTACACCAGCCTCCAGCAGAACATGGTCATGTGTAAGGCAGTTTTGCCAGCGTAAGCCCATTATGGAGTGATTGCACTTTTGATTGAAGCGTTCGGGAATCTTAGATGCCTTCTCTAGAGCACACAGGTCTCAGAGCCATACAAAAGTGTGATTAGATTCACTGCTTGGTAGGAACTGATTTTCTAGGCGGGTTAATGTCATGGGAAAAGACTAGAAGATCCGTGGAAGTTGTATCAAAGGGGTACAAATTTTATTGGAGCTTTTCCTTTATGGCAGATAACTATAAAAATTGTGTTTTTTGGTGTATCCGGTGTACAGAATACAGGAAGTCTCATGTATTGAAAATGTAGATAATTTCTTTATGCATGTTTTAACTTTGAGAAGTCAAATATGAAAACTGTTTTTTTTTTTTTGCTTGTAGCTTAAAGTAGGCTACTTTTTTTTTATTACGCAGGCCAAGTTGGCAACTTTTATCTTTTAATATAACTTCCTTGACATTATTTAATATAACTTCCTTGACGTTATTAAATTTATCTTTTTATTTCAAAAATTTCTCCAAATCTTGCTCTTTTTATTTCTCTACGTTTTTAAGTCTTTATTAGCCCGCACATTTTTCTATGTAGTTTTCTCTTCTCTTCATTTTGTAGCATACTATATTGCTTAAATAATGCATTTCAGACCTTGCGATATATGGGGCAAGTGATATAAAGGTCGTCTTTTTCATTGGCCGATGATTAACGAGGGTGTCATGTGGCCAGCACAAAGACCAAACTCCTTTACGTCTCCAACGTAAGTCAGGCACATGTAACCATTTGCATTCGGGGATGGTCCTAAAAATCTGGAATCAAACCCCAGTCTTAACTCCTCAGCCACCACGGCGGAGCTTCTAATTTAAAAAAAAATTAGTTAAGAGGAGATAATCTGCAATATTTTAGGATAATGAACATGTTCTGGGTCTGTTAGCTTGAGTCGAAAAGAACAAAACTTTGAGTGGATACTATTGTAATTCGGTCAAGTCGGGACAGGATGCATATTTGTAAGAACCGCGATTTGAAAGAGTTACAACTGTTTTCTATTTTCACATCCACACCATAAGGCAAAATTTCTCTAGACAAAGAATAATTTGGGAAATAAAAAGGCTTGGAGATTGGACGAACGCGTCTCAGACGACTTATAAACAATGTTGATTCTTTAAAGATTGTACTTAGGCTTAGTCTGTGGTTTTTTTTTTCATGTTTAAATTTAGACTAATGAGATTATAACTTTAACTTTTCCGGTAGATCTAGCAGACAATTTTTGCTAATGAGTTGTCTACGCACGACTAACCCTACCTGAACGTGGGCACTTGAGATTGGTGGGCTAGTCGGATGTTAGTTTGAAGAACTTGTGTTTCCATGGCAACGGTACTCCAGGGCATTACTGTTCAATCTGCTTTCCCTCATGACACACGCACACTCACACATACGCTTACTGAAGTACTCTTCTATGACTAGAAATTAGTTCTAATACACGGGGTATTATTACGGAAGCAGATTTGTCACGTGCTTTCTTCTTTTGGTCAAGATGTGTTGTAACACACGACTCCAGCGTGTTGTTGGCCTCTTGGTGACCTCTTGCTGGCATAGCCTCTTACCTTCACCCCTCCCTTCCTCATTTACCAGTTCATAAGTTAATTCATATTTTTGAATACTGGCCATCGGGGGTCGTTACGCCAAGAGTCGTAACTTGCTCTCATACGGCATTTTAACTTCAAACTGTTGTCCATAACAAAAGCTGGTGTATGGTGGCTGATGAAGAGGGGGAGGGGTGGTTTAGTGCTAAGTGCTTGGCTTCCGAACCGATTGATATCTGGTTGAATCTCACTGGGATTTTTAATTTTGGAATCTTTAGGAATGCCCTAAGTCCATCCAACTCTGACGGGTACCTGATACTACTTGGGGAAACGTAATTGCGGTTGGTCGTTTTGCTGGCCACATGACACCCTCGTTATCCACAGAAACAGGGTTTTTTAGATCGCATAATCTGAAAGGAGTGATTCTACTTACTAAAAAAAAAAGCTCTCCTAAATCAGGTTTGTTTGTAATTGTAGTTGCTTAGCTCATAGTAATGAGTTACTTTCATGCCTTGCAACAGGGCGGCCGAAAGCAAAGGCAAACTAGGCAGCCGCCAAGGGCCTCCGTTTGGTGGGGGCCTCGCATAAAACATTTTTTTTAAATAGAAGAAATAGTGAAACGTATGCCCAATGTTATTGTTAGAGTACTCTAGATTTTAAATAAATTGCATAATTAAAAAAAATAATTTTACTGTTAATTTTTTATTTTTATTTTTTATTTGGGACCACCATAGTCACTTCGCCTAGGCCCTCCAATTATCTAAGACCAGCCCTGATTGTAATGAGCAACGATTATGTGATGCTATGAGATATTATCATGTCCTTCAATCGGCTAAAATCCTGCCTTTCTTAATGCAACTAACAAGTCCTGGTGGCTCTGAGATAGAATAATGTCATTGACATCTTATCTTATCTTATAGATTAAGACGTTACTTCAAAAAAAAAAAAAAAAAGAAGATAAATACGTCATACGCATTTCATGTGTCAATATAGTCACGCATTTAGTGTGCCAATATAGTCACGCATTTCATGTGTCAATATAGTCACGCATTTCGTGTGCCAATATAGTCACGCATTTCATGTGTCAATATAGTCACGCATTTCGTGTGTCGATATAGTCACGCATTTCATGTGTCGATATAGTCACGCATTTCATGTGTCGATATAGTCACGAATTTCATGTGACGATATAGTCACGCATTTCATGTGACGATATAGTCACGCATTTCATGTGACGATATAGTCACGCATTTCATGTGACGATATAGTCACGCATTTCATGTGTCGATGCAGTCACGCATTTCATGTGTCGATGCAGTCACGCATTTCATGTGTCGATGCAGTCACGCATTTCATGTGTCGATGCAGTCACGCATTTCATGTGTCGATGCAGTCACGCATTTCATGTGTCGATGCAGTCACGCATTTCATGTGTCGATGCAGTCACGCATTTCATGTGTCAATGTAGTCACGCATTTCATGTGTCAATATAGTCACGCATTTCATGTGTCAATATAGTCATGCATTTCATCTTATCTTCTTATCTTATATAATACAGACGTTACTTCAAAAAAGAAGATGATTACGTCCTACGCGTCATGCATTTAGTCATGCATATTAACCAATGACTTAAATTCTGCCAAGTAACTGGTTTTCCTGGCTAGCTCAGGCAACCCATTCCATGCTCTAATAGCACTAGGGAAGAAGGAGTATTTGTACAAATTTGTCCTAGCATATGGGAAGAGGAATGTGCCCTTATCTTTGTGTCTTTCAGAGTATTTATTAAATTTTATTTTTGTATTTGAAGATTATGGTTCAGTGTTTTATGTATAATTGCTACTTTACTTTTGAGTCTTCTGTCCTGAAGGCTTTCTAAATTTAGTGATTTTTCTATAGGTGTTACTCTAGGTAAATGTGAATATTTATTTGTTATGAATCTCACTGCTCTATTTTGTGTCTGTTCCAGTTTCTTAATGTTTTCTTGAGTTGAGGGGTCCCAAACGGAGGATACATATTCTATTATTGGCCTAACCAAGGTTAACATTTTAGTTTTATGTTCTTATTTGATTTATAGAAATTTCTTTTAATAAATCCTAATGCTTTGTTTGATTTTTTTTATAGTTTCATCAATATGTGGATTCCATGACAGTTTTTCATTTATTATAACACCTAGGTATTTTGCGTTTTTAGTCTGTGTTACTGGTTTGCCATGAATAAGATAAGTGGAATTAATTTGTTTTAGTTTTTTTGTTACTCTTAACAAGTGACATTTTTCTGGGTGGAAAGACATGCTCCAATTTGATTCCCATTTCTGTAATTCATCTAATTCTCTTTGTAAAATATCTGTGTCTTGTGTTGTTTTTATTGTTCTATATAATATGCAATCGTCTGCAAATAATCTGACTTTTGTTCCTGAAGTAATGCAATTTGGTAAATCATTTATGTAAATTAAAAATAGTAGTGGACCCAAGACTGTTCCTTGAGGTACACCTGAGTTTACTGTTATCGGTGTTGATTTAGAGCCATTTATTATTACAGTTTGTTCTCTCCCTATCAGAAAATCTTTAATCCACTGATGCAGTGGACCATTAATGCCAAAATATTTTAATTTTTTAAGCAAACTATGGTGGTGACCTTTGTCAAAAGCCTTAGAAAAATCTAGTAAGATAGCATCTATTTGTTCACTATTATCTAAACCTTTAGAAAAATCATCGATTAGTCCTATTAGTTGTGTTTCTATATTTCCTAAAGCCATGTTGGTATGGTGTGAGGACATTTTGTTTGTCTAAGTGGTTTATGATGTTGCTACATATTATGTGTTTTAGGATTTTACATGTGATGCTGGTAAGTGATACTGGTCTGTAGTTTCCTGGGTCAGATTTTTCTCCTTTTTTAAATAGGGGGTGACATTAGCTTCTTTCCAGTTCTTTGGTACTCTGCCCTGGTTAATTGAAGCCTGAAAGAGTATTTTAAACACTCGCGCTAGCTCATTGCTTAGTTCTTTGAGTAATCTAGCTGGAATACCAGATGGTCCAGATGCTTTATTTGGTTTGGTGTTGGCTAATAGTTTTGAATTCCATTTTCTTCTACTACTTTATCTTCTATGTTGTCTACTTGGTTCAAGTAGTATTTCATGTCTCAATATAGTCACGCATTTCATGTGTCAATATAGTCATGCATGTGAATCAGTTACCTAAACTCTGCTAAGTCGTTGATTTTGCCGGCTGATTCAGGCCACCCAAGCCATTCTCTAATGGGACTAGGGAATAAGGAGCCCTTGTTCAAATTTATCCTATCATATGGAATAAGAAATATGCCGCTATTTTTGTGTCTTTCTGAGTATTTTATTAAGTTTTAGTTTTTCAATGTAAAGTATGGTTTAGTGTGTATGTATTATTGCTACTTTCAATTGTATTCTTCTGTTCTGAAGAAATTACAGGTTACTTGGTTTTTATAAAGTCCTGTTTTAGGTATAATGACATTTGTCATCATTGACAATTCAAACGTGTTTGATTTGAATATCTTAGTGTGTAATGTCAACTTTGTACTGACCTTTTCACCCAAAAGTCACACAATACGTGTCGCCGTTTATTCATAATAGCTAGTCCTAACGGAAATGATCAAACTTTTTTTTTTTTTTTTTTTTTGTATCATTTAAAAGTTGGAGAGGAATTTTACTGTAAACTTCAAAACGTTTTTATGATATTTCCAGATCAATAACGTGCTTGAATATTAAGTGTGTGTGTGTGTGTGTACGCGCTAGTGTTAATGTTCAAGGAGAAGGGGTGATGGAGGATGGAAAATGAAAAATCAATATTTAACAAAAGACAACACACACACACAGGCAACAAAAAAAAAACAACTAAAATTATCCCTCGCCTCGCATGTCTGCTAATTTCCCAGGTAGCCTTTATTTTGTCTTTCATCCCAAAGGGCATTGCAAGTCCGTTAGCAAGGAAGACACGTTCGTTGAAAGCACTCGCTTTGACTCGCCACCCGAGGACACCCCTCTCCCTCCACCCCACCCACCGTCTCTCTACGAGAGGGCAGCCTTCTATAAGCCGCTTTAATAACCTTTCAGTGCGCATGCATGCACGTGAAAGTCGGCTGCAGTTCTTTTGGGCTAGGGAGGGGAAGAATGGGAGATGTGAGATGGGGCGAGGTGGGCTCGGCTGGGCGTAGCGAAAGGTTGGAATCACGCTGACAAATATTATTAATAAATAAATATATAAATATACTATATTTCGAGCTGCGTGATAGCTACGAAGAAAAAAAAATACAATCACAATTTAATGTATTCAGTTGAATGGATGTATGTGCCTACTGACAGTGGCGTAGCAAGGTACTCATGGGCCCGGGTTCAAGAATACAATGATGGGCCCCCTTCCCTGCATTGAGTAAAAACAAACAAAAAATCAGTACATTTTTAAAAAGGCATTCTACCCGCTAGTACCAATGGTGTCAATAAATTAAATTCACATCTTAGACTTGCTTACTTAGACTTAGGTCCCCCCCTGCCGTCCGGTGTAGAAATCGGCCTCTAGCAGAAACTGTTCTCAATGATAATCATAACATTTCCATTAATTTGTTATATTTTAGTTGTTATTGCTATATCTATTTTAGAAATATACTAACACTAAGTAAATCGACATTTTAAAATTATTACCCTCAACACCTTTTTGTTTTTATTTTTTTAAGTGCCTTTGTGGGCCCCTATTGGGTCCGGTTTCATTAAACCCCTTCGCGTCATGGTTGCTACGCCACTGCCTACTAAATAATGCCATCTTTCCTCGTCTCTTAGGAAACAATAGATGAATCAGAACCCGCCATATTTCCACATCTATTTCTGCTTTACTTTCTTTTAATAAAAACAATAACTTTGAAAAGAAAAGGAATTTAAAAAAGGGAGAGGGGGTAGATAAAGAGAGTCAAGTATAAAATGAAAGATGATATTTAATTTTTTTATTTTTATTTCTGGGGATAATCTAAAAGGCGGAAAAACAAGGGGATTAACTTCAGCTTAACGAGAAAACAGAGTGGTCGTTACTGGGACTGAACTCAATGATGGAGATAGTAATCAACTCGCATAAACATTTAAATCGGAGGGCGTGGTCATTTTTTTAAAATTCCTCTTTTCCTTGAATTGAGAGTTTTAATTCGTTTAATGCTTGCGTCATACAGTCTTCTTTTTAATGTCATGAAATTAGAATGCAGGTGAATCTCTTGATGACAGCTATCAGTTTGTAGACAGGAATTATCAGCTTAAAAGTTTAAGATAGCGTACTAAATTAAGTGTGGAATGTTATTTGGCGCCATTGTAGAAATGTTTAGTAGACTGGGGCACTTGGTAGGGTATATTTGGGCTATAGAGACAATTAGCTCAGACAAACCACAGGCTTCACTCCATTCAAGAAGAACATTAAGGCGGGAAGAATGTAGATTAAGAATAGACAGCAAGCAAAATGTTATTTAAAATACTTTTTAAAAAAAACTTTATAAGGGAAAGAACCACACAATTACGGTCACATATGTCAATGTTGCAAGATTTATCTACCCTTTTCATATAAAACAAAATTAATTGATTATCACTATTTAATAAATTACTTGTTTATTTTTTTTTTATTGATTCATATTTTTTTAGAGACAATGAATAATTGTGCAAAGTTTCAACTTGATTAGAGAATGGGAAGTGGGAGAAATAACGTGTATAAGATTTGGACCAGACAGACTAAGTAAGCTGATATAAGCTTTGTAAATTAAGGCTTCTTTCTTTTTTTGTTCGGAGATTTACAAACTTGAGGCCGGCCCCACTTGAGGGGGCCCATAAATGAGTGTTTTTTTACATTTAATATTAAGCAAAATGCAAGGGCCTCCAAAGATGTCAAGCCTCCTCCCCTCCGGGGCTCCCAAATGATGGAAAATTCCTAGCTACGTCGCTGTGTTAAAATCAATTAAGAATTTATGAGGCTGATGGTGGTCTATCATTTCTTCAACTAATTATTGAGTTATTTTATCAACATTGCATCTAATGATCTTAAAAGGACACGTGGACCAGAACTTATAGATAAGAAGATGCGACAAATTCTCACGTATGTCTATTTCCTATTTCACAGACATATAGTATACCTAGACTGGACATGGAAATCTCTAACACTACACAAAAAAAGCTGAAACAGGTCGTTGTTTTGTAAAGTAGTTATAAGAAGTAAAGTTGTTTTTTTTTCAACCCTAACCTATGTATAGTATAATTTTAATATTTAGAGCTAGATCACAGACCTATATATAGGTCTGTGAGCTAGATCTAGTAATGGAACATCGAAATAGGAGCACCAGCACTCTCAACTCTTAACTATTATTTTGCAATTTTTAGCTACATAATCTAGAAAGATCTAGACCTAGGTTAGAAGAACTCAGAAAATTTGTTTCTGTAATGCTAAAGTGTGCGCAAAAATTATAATATAGGCCTTCCTTTAAAACAAAAACAAACCATTGCTTATCGACATTTCCTTTCTATTATGCACCGGATACACCAAAAAGCTAGCTATGTATAGTTTTTCCGCCATCTATGAAAATCTCTAATACTTGTAGCAGAATCTTGTTTTAATGATAAGCTACAACGCAGATTCCCTCTCTTAAAAAAAAAAAAACGTAAATAGGACAACCCATGCTCACCCCTCCGCTCATTTTCAAGCTTTAAACATTAGAAAATTAAAAATATGTCAGCTAGTTTTTATTTAAGAACAGGAAAAATATCTAAGCCGCCATTGTGGAGTTTAAATCCGGTCTTCTCTAAGCCCAAAGTTTCTTGAATATTTCATGTCTGCGAATGATGTGAACATCCGAGATTGTTGAATGTCGGGAAATAAATCTTGCTGCCGCTTTTAACGAAACAATTTAAAGTTTTACTTTTTAAGCTAAGCTCGTAATAAACTATGGTATTAAATGCCATTTTATTTCTAAGGCAATGATATTCTTCTCTCTTTGTTTCAAAACTTCACTTTAAAAAGGGTAGCATCCTGGTCAGGTCTGCCTTGATCTCCATTAACAATGGCTGTCTCCAAGGGCGATAAGCAACGGCTCTTGGTTCGAAGATTTTTTTTATTATTTTTTTCACAGCTTTAAAAAATAAACTGTGTATGTGTTTTACATTTTATCTGCTCGATCAAATTTCTCGGCTCTGTCCTCATTTTTCGACCTTCATTAGACTTAACATTTGTTGTAGTTGCTAGGCAACACAAGTAATATGCAGGCCCCGCAAACCACTTCCTCTGCTGGCGTCTAACTTTGACAGGCATTTAGCTGTGCGTGAGTGTGTGTGTTCTGAAAGGTATTCTCTAGCATCCCATTTGACCGGAACCTGAACCTCTACCTTCTTGCACACCTCCCCTCCCCCCTAACAAGGAGTGGAAGACATCTTGTGGTGCTCCCTGACAGGACACAGGGAGAAAGTATTGATTGATCCAACCAGGTAAGGAGTGAGTCATGTGTCTTGAAACCTAGGGCAGAAAGAAAGAGTGAAAGAGGGGATTTAAAGGACGAAAATGCACTGGGATTTAATGATTGAGAGAGTGTGATTGAGAGAGGGGGTGATTACGTTTGAGAGTGATTGAAAGTGTTGATGGAATGTTATATTGTATGAAGATTCGTGCCCATGCACAGGGGAAACTACTCTAGTAATCAAGATGGCTGATTAAACTTGTTTGTGTTTACCTGAGATTGTTAGTATGTTAAGTGTATTTATATTTGAGTGTCCATCGTAACAGAAAGAATGATTGAGAGAGTAAGTATTGAAAGAATGATTGAGAGAGTAAGTATTGAAAGTAATGGAGTGAGAGTGCGAAGATTTGAGTTAGTGATTGAGAGTTAGTGATTGAGAGTGATCAAGAGAATGTATGGAAGTCTGAGTGTGAATGAGATAGTGAGAGCTTGATTAAGACTTTGAATGATTAAATGTGAGTGATTGCGAGTTTGAATGATTGAAGTGAATGATTTCAAGAGTGATTGATAGAGTAATTGAGAGTGTGCATAATTGAAGTGGATTGATTGAGAGTATAAATAATTGAAGTTGAATGATTGAGAGTATAAATAATTGAGAGTGTGTTTGTGAGAGTAAATGAGATTAAAGGATTGAACGTTTGAAAGATTGAGTAATTTAGAGATAAAGGGGAAAAGAGAGAGATAAAGGGAAATAGAGAGAGAGATAAAGGGGAAAAAGAGAGAGATATAGGGAAAGAGAGATAAAGGGAAAGAGAGAGATAAAGGGAAAGAGAGAGAGAGAGACAAAGGGAAAGAGAGAGATAAAGGGAAAGAGAGAGCGATATACAAATAAAAAGACATGTTTTACGTAAATACTCGAATAGACTTTGTGTATGTCTTAAGAAAAGGAAGACGAGACAGAGACAAATGCAAACGAATAAAAAGAGAGAGAGAAGAAGAAGAAAAAGAAAGATTTTTAGAATAAAAGAAAGAAACTTTAGAATAAAGGAAAGAAACTTTAGAATAAAAGAAAGAAACTTTAGAATAAAGGAAAGAAACTTTAGAATAAAGGAAAGAAACTTTAGAATAAAAGAAAGAAACTTTAGAATAAAAGAAAAAAACTTTAGAATAAAGGAAAGAAACTTTAGAATAAAAGAAAGAAACTTTAGAATAAAAGAAAGAAACTTTAGAATAAAGGAAAGAAACGTTACTGAAGGAGAAATCAAAGGGAAGAGAATAATAGCAGACAGACAGACGGAAAGAAGGACTCACAGATGATAGATAGATAGATAGATTGTCCAAGAGAGACAGTCCTTGAGTCACTGTGAGTAGAGAGCGGGCCTGGGAGAGAAACAAAAAAACTAATCGAGTGTTTTGAGAAAATGTGTGATAAAAAGTGTGAGGGATGAGAAAAAAAAAGCAACTATCATAAATCAGAAAGAGTATTGCTATAAATCGGGATTACATCTTCCGTCGTCCCCTAATATCATAGGAATATAGATCTAGATTAGTCTCTGCTAAGTTGACCAGCACGCTCGAACTTAAAACAAGTAATTTCTTCCCTTGTTCCTATCTAATTTGTTCTGTAATTTATACTGTCCCTTTAGTAACGGGGAAAAAAAAAAAGCAATATTAGTTTCATTATTAACAACAATCTAATACATTCACTGTTATTTTTTTTAACTCACCTTTTTTCCTCCCTTTGTTTAAATTATTTCCCCTGTTTGCTCTCGCTTTTTGAAAGTAATTTGTTTTATTCCCCCCCCCCCCCCCCCCTCCATTTTTTTTTCTTCTCGGCCTATTTTGTTCTGATCCACGTGTACGTCCGTGTTGATTCCCTAAGGGCAATTACTCAAAGTAATCTTTCACTCACCTCCCCTTTCATTTATTACCCCCTCCTTTTCGCTATTTATTCCTAAAGCCTCACATGATGACATCCAGTCGTAAAAAATATTGATTTGGTCTTAAAAAAAAACACACAAAAAAAAAAACGTTTTCTTGGCAAACTCCACAGTGCGCGCGCGTGTATGTGTTCGTGTCGTGACCTAGCAGCAGAGAACAATTTAGCCAGGTACATCAGTTGTTTACGTTCAAATAAAAACACAATACTAAAAGCAACATTCAACTTCGACTGCCGTTTAAATCGACAAAACGTCTAAAATTAGGCCAATTGTAGGCACGCGTTAAGAGTAGGTTTGCTTTAGATTTGGCCGTTTGAAATCCTCGTTTAATTATAATAATAATAAAACAAAGAAAATATGGGAACCAAAGCTTGGAGATTAAGCGTGTATGGAAGTTATGTAAAATGACCATATACCCATTGTTATATCAACCAAAGAAAAAACAAGTGAGTTAGAGATACCTTCAAGGCCCTTAATATTCTTAAGTAGATTCTCGTTGCATTTGTGGGGGCGGTACTGCTGCAGACCTGCCAGATCTCCAGAAAATTCCTCAGTGGAAACTGATAAAGGGACTACAATGAATTTTGTTTCTCTTTAGCGAAACTCGACACTGGCATTGTTTCTAACATAATAATAATAATTATCCGTACGGAAATTTGTCTTACAATTTGTGCATTACACCAAACAAAACATTATAACTATAGAAAACCAGAATATACATTCACACCAGACTCACTCATAATATACATGTGAAAAGGTTATATCCGATAGTTTGAATTTATTAAATGATTTGATTGCCAGGGGAACAAAAGAGTTTTTGTCTTTGCTATCGGTGATTGTATCTCTTATTATACATTTAAATTGATATACATGTTACTACATCCCCAGAAACATTGTCAGTTGGTGGATGTTTCCGTCAACCTTGTTTTTACTTTTTTTTTTTTTTTTTTAAATTGCTCATGAAGCGCATAGCGTAAAATACCCCCCACACACACAATCAAAAGATCCAATATTTTTGTTGATCGCTGCCTTCAGTCGTATGAGACTATAGCTCATCTCCTGATGAAGAAATGAACGCCTGGGTATTAGCCATGAACGGATCGTTGTCGCCCCCACAGCCATTGTCACTCTCCACGCAGCTGGTCCAAAGGGGCGGCAACTAACCGATATTTTGGAATCAACAGCCTCGAAGGTTCTACCAGGGTGAAGGACTTTGTGCTTTAAGCTGCCCGAGAGTCATCGGCTCCTGATGTTTCCTCAATGTTGACTCCCGAAGTCTTTCCCCTGCTAGGGTTTAGTTGCTAGGTTTGGATTCACAAATAGAGGCTAACTCATTCATGCAAACTTAAACTTTATGGTCATATCAACAGTTCCTCAGAACTCACAAAGACCTTCCTGCAGGAAACAGTACCGGTGAAAAGGAAAGGCAGACAGAGAAAGCAATGGGAAGACATCATCAAATAAAGGACGGGCCTATCATTGAAAAAGATTCTATAAATAGATAACTATAAAACCTACTATTTTCATAAGCACTTCGCTGGCAAAGTGGATAGTGTTTTGAGGAGGCTTGAGCCCTCGAGTTTAAAGTCAGGTCGTTCAACTTTTTTTTTCTAAATAAATGCCTTTAAATAGCGATCACGGTGAATTTGACGCATATATTCCATACTTTCTGCCTCTACCCCATTCCCAACTGGTGCAGACAAGTGATAGGATCATATCGTATTGATAAAGCTTATTTTTTAAATATTTTTATCCTATTAAGATCTTTCATCAGTAACACAACTAATTCTATTCATAGTTGGCAACAGTTATCTTTAAATTTAGTGTCTCGGACTTGGTTTAAAATATTTTTTAAAGCTTCAAAATCCCCTTTTGTTTGTATAAATGACAATTATTATTCAACTCAATATGCAATAAACTGAATTTTTCGCCTATTTGAAATTAACTTGTTCATCTTGATTTCAGAAAAAAAAAACTTTAAAAGAATAACGAACTATAACATAGATGCCATGTAGATTGTACACTGCAGATCTGAAGCAACTGACCTATATTGTTTAACATGTGTAAAATGTTTTACATGTTTCGGATGTTCCTTCAGAGTTAAAGATAGTTAAAGATAGTTTGCTTCCTAGTCCAAACCTCCCGCAGGACGACGGGGGATGGGAGCGGGTAGGGTTTGAACCCGGGACCATCGATAAATCACAAAGACAGTCCAGCGCGCAAACCGTACGACCAGCCAGCCAGCATGTGTCGGAAGTTTCTTCACATTTGAAGATTATTAAATATCACAAACATCTCGCAGGCATATTTGGCAGTGGGCAGGATTCGAACACGGGACCATTGAGACGAGTGTCTAGAGTGCAAACCACATGACCTGGTAACCGTTCTAAATTGACGATGTCACCTGTCCCAGGACTAGATCTAAAAAATAGAATTTCGGGGATCAATATGTTAAAGAAAAAAAAAGTCTTAACGCTTATCACGTGATTGCAGTCTGATCATTTTACGCTTGAACATTCTTTATTCAATCAATTAATTTTATTTCATCGATTAATTTGTTTGGTCTTTTCAAAAGTGAGTTATGTGTATGTTTGCTAACTCCCTCGCCCTATTTAGCTATTTTCGTTCCTCTATTAGTTCTGCTTGTTTCGTTTATTTGATTGTTTTAAGTTTTTATTTTTAATACGAAACATCCGGAAAGAACTAGTTCAGGAAAATTAAACAATATATATAGATCTCAATTGTTCGTCCATCGTAGTTCGATAATGACCATTTTTGACATCCAGAGGCTGGGGGCTTTGCACTGGGGCTTTGTGCCTCTTCAAGTGGCTGGTGAGACCTATGAGAATGTTCGGTTGCATACTGGGCATGTTATTCAAGCTGGAGCTAGTGTCATTGACTTTGCTATTTTTTTTCTTCTAACGCTTTTCTTCTGCCAGCGCTGTTCTCCCGTCTTCTGCAATTCGTGCGCCAGTTTTCATAGCGCGAAGCCATGATGCTCATGTTGTCATGGATACGCCTATGTCGTAATCATCTTTTCTATTGAAGGAACATTAGTAATTAAGAAAAAAAAATGTCCCCATCTGCCCATTCTAATTTTTTTTATATTTATGTAAATGATTAATTAGTTAATTGGTTATCCCGGAAGTTGCATTAGCCAGCTGGCATTATATTCAGTTTTCTGTTAATCGCAATTCATCCTGCATCTTTCTTGTCAATGCCAATAGTTTGTAACTAAATTCGTGGTCCAATCCTTGTCACGGATAGCACAGAGATGATACTGCAGTAGTTGGCCTTGGTTAGGCCAATAATAGAATATGCATCCTCCGTTTGGGACCTTTCAACTCAAGATAACATTAAGAAACTGGAACAGACACAAAATAGAGCAGTGAGATTCATAACAAACTTAACCAGAGTAACACCTTTAGTAAAATCACTAAATTTAGAAAGCCTTCAGGATAGAAGACTCAAAAGTAAAGTAGCAATTATACATAAAACTCTGAACCATAATCTTCAAATACAAAAACAAAATTTAATAAAATACTCTGAAAGACACAAAGATAAAGGTACATTTCTCGTCCCATATGCTAGGACAAATTTGTACAAATACTCTCTCTTCCCTAGTGCTATTAGAGCATGGAATGGGTTGCCTGAGCTAGCCAAGAAAACAAGTGACTTGGCAGAATTTAAATTATTGGTTAATATGCATGACTGAATGCATGACGCGTAGGACGTAATCATCTTCTTTTTTGAAGTAACGTCTGTATTATATAAGAGAAGATAAGAAAAGACTACTCGTCAATACAGTCCCATCCCCTTTCCATCATTTGTGGTGTCACCACCTCAAAGTTGGTGCTATATTGTAAAATATCCTATTTTGACATTGTGAATGTAATTCATAGATAATGTTTAGGAAGGTGAACACTTTTAAACTTCAGCTAACCAGTGACTTGATAGCAGTCAGTAAGAACAGTCAGTAAGGGGCAGTCATTGAATGTAGTCACTTAAGAAAGTTATTGAGCTATTATAAAGTAATTGTGATGTGTACCAATATTTCTATAAGTAGTCTAGTATTTCTATAAAGGATTATTACTGACTAGTCTACCGGCAGCGTAGCATACGCATATTTTGCACAGGCCGGCACTTTCATAGGACCCGTGCTAATTTTAGGTGTATACGCATACAAATGTAATAAATGCAATAGCCTACATACGTAGAAAAGTGCTACTTGCAGGCTTCACCCCGGATGTTATAGAAATGTCAGGATTTTGACACACAGTTCGCCCCTGGGCAGAACTGAAACTTTCTCCCAGATACCACCACCCCCTTACGTCCGCCAAAGAGATTGGGTCAGAGCGCACTGAAAGAAAATGAAACAGTGAAGAACCCCTTTGATGTTGACGGCCGTTGACTTGTAGCACCAAACTGCTGGTAGACAACTAAATCGTTGTAGGCGTATTATATCTCAACTTATACAACCTGAAAAAAAAATTGAAAAATTTATTTTGTAAACAAAACTAAATAAAACTTTTAATGCAATATAGACAAATTCAATTGCACCATTCACACTGCATAGCCACCAACCAATCGCTAGCTTTTTTTCACTGTCACCATAGAAACACACAAACACACACTTCATAACACCCTTTCAGACAGTGCTTTCTATCGGACGTTCATTCGATTTGTTTTTCAAGATATATATATTTTTTTTTTATTTAGACGCTTCGACGTTACTGTAGATGTTTACTACCTATGCAAAACATCCTACAAGGAGGTATGGGATTGCAGCAGGCAGTGTTCGAACTCAGAACTATCGTGACCTCAGTTGGGGGCGCGCGTCACACGACCAGGACGCTTTTCTATGTGACCTATTTAGAGGTTAACAAGCTGTCATCAATTTTTGTGGTCAACTTGAAAGCAGAAAACATCCACCAGAAAGTGAATATCAAAAACAGAACAGAACACACGAGTCAATGGACCTCATTCACCAATCGAAAACAAACAACATCTAGTCACGTGATAATAATGATAAGACAACGGGGAAAAAAAGTCACGTGATAGCCATTGAGTATTAAAATTAGATCGTAGTTTGTATAGAAGAGATAGAAAATCACGTGGCTAAATGTTGTTTGTTTACGATTGGTGAATGTGGTCCGTTGAGAACACTTTTGGTGAAGAAGAAGTTTTTATCTCATCTTGTAATATATCTTTTATTCAGAGTTACTCTATATCAGGGGTTGTCATCCTGTGGGTCACGACCCCTTTGGGGGTCGATTGACGATTTGCCAAGGGTCACCTAAGACCATCTAAAATATGGATTGTTTTTATCTATTCTTTTATTGCTACATGTGTGCGTGGGGGGGGGGGGGGGTCGTAGCAGAGTGGGGGATTCTAAAATGGGGTCGACGAGCTTAAAAGTTTGAGAACCGCTGCTCTCTATATCAAACCAAAATATTTCTGTCTTTCGTTTTGTGAAGGTGACAAGTACGTTTTAAGAAGACAGTATTGCAGTGTTTCTCAAACTTTTTCCTTATCGGAACACTTCGCAACTTCTGAGTATTTAGCGGGACACTTTGCTTAATTTTTATTAGAGAGATTAACTGACGTGGACTAGTTTCATTATTCCAGTAGCTCGCGGAACACCTATTCAGGCATCGCGGAACACTAGTGGATTCGACCTCTTGGCCCGCAGTTTAGAGTCAAAGACTTGGACCTGGACCATCAAGTCATGCTAACCGAAAAAAAAAATATGTTAAGCAAAAATGTAGATAAACATAAAATTTAAATAAATAAAAAAAAATCATAACTTCCAATCTTATAAATTACAGACGTTCCTTCTAATAAGATATTTACGTCCCACGCGTATACATGTATTGATCTAGTCAATGAACTATTCGTGCATGTTAATTAGAGAATTATATTCTGATAAGCTTTTGTTTTTCTGGCTGATTCAGTCAACCCATTCCATGTTCTAATGACACTATGGAAGAAAGAGCACAAACTTATTTATCCAAGTTTTTGTGATAAGAAATTGGTCATCAACTTTTGTGTCTTTCTGAGCATTGTATAATGTGCTTCTATATCTGTTACGGTTATATATATATATATATATTGTCGGTCACGATCACCTATCCCTAAGTCTGTTTTAACCGTTGGGGCACCACACAAGATATGTTGACCATCTTTCTCCATTCCTCTGTCTTTCTTCGTGGATAGAATTCCATTCAATGGCAGAACTGTGCATTTTTTTATGTTGTCTTCCCATTGCTTTTTATGTCTTCTTCAGCCTGGTATCTTATCTTACTTATCTTATATAATACAGACGTTACTTCAAAAAAGAAGATGATTACGTCCTACGCGTCATGCATTTAGTCATATATTAACCAATGACCTAAATTCTGTCAAGTCACTGGTTTTCCTGGCTAGCTCAGGCAACCCATTTCATGCTCTTATAGCGCCAGGGAAGAAGGAGTATTTGTACAGATTTGTCCTAGCATATGGAACAAGGAATGTACTTTTATCTTTGTGTCTTTCTGAGTATTTTATTAAATTTTGTTTTTGTATTTGAAGATTATAGTTCAGTGTTTTATGTATAGTTCCATGGTACAATTGCTACTTTACTTTTGAGTCTTCTGTCCTGAAGGCTTTCTAAATTTAGTGATTTAACTAAAGGTGTTACTCTAGTCAAATGTGAATATTCGTTTGTTATGGATCTTATTGCTCTATTTTGAGTCTGTTCCAGTTTCTTAATGTTTTCTTGGTAAATCATTTATGTAAATTAAAAATAGTAGTAGACCTAAGACTGTTTCTTGAGGTACACCTGAGTTTACTGTTATTGGTGTTGATTTAGAGCCATTTATTATTGCAGTTTGTTCTCTCCCTATTAGAAAATCCGTAATCCACTGATGATGGTATTGTTCCCCGATGGAATGTCATTGCGAGCCCTGAGGACCTTGTGATGATAGAGCTTACTATACTAATAGTATTACTGTTGTCAAATCTGAAAAATCATTTGTTATCAGAAGATAAATTCTTTATGAATAGGCATACTACAAACATATCAAATGAATGTAATATAGATTATAAGAACCTACATTCTAACAGAAAAAATAATAGATTCTAAATTAGACACATTTCAATGAAATAGACAAACACAAAAAAGACTAACACACGAGATGGAGACATTGAGCACTCCAAAGGTCACTGAACCATGTCTTTGTGTTCAGGTGTGATGACGAGCTACACACCTGACCTCTGACCCTGCAATCCCCTCTCCGACCTTCTGTTATTGAGTCAAACAATCAGGCCAAATTAATGCACAGGCTTGATAGAATGTTTCCATTTGAGTCACGTGGCTCCATCCCACACCTCGCACACACCCAGTCACGCGCAACAATGTGGGAGCCCCATCCGCAGTCTTCGAAAAACTCATCATTAAATCAAGCAAGCTCCTCCCACCCCCACCCTCCAAAAAAAAGGAGAGAAAGGGGGGATAATTATATGTAGAAATATAACAGCTGATGAGTGACTTCCCCTTTTCAATGTTAATTCTTTTTGTCTTCATACCAAATAAGTCGACATTTTATTTGTGACACGAACTATTAAATCAAGCCAAGGAAAACATTTATTGCAAGTTTACAGAGTGCTAAATTCAGGGGCTTTTCAGCTTTCTGACTCTTGGGGAGAGAGTTACGTTCTAAAGGTCCGTCTCTCACAGGGGTGGACTGGGTATCGAAATCGGCCCGGCATTATCATATACACCGGCCCACAAATGGCATGTCATATATTTTCGGTTAGGGGGGGGGGATTTTTACCCCACTCCGCAATTTATATATATTGTCACGTATTACGAATTGAATTCTACTTTTAAATGGCTTGCCTAGGGGAACGTGACAATAGAAAAGCAGTTGTGTCACTTGTCTTAAGTCTGAATTTAATCAAAGACTTACAATGAATAATAAAAAAAAATGACACAAGAAATCGGAAGGTAAAATATCAACTTAATGTTTAATCATAATATAACTCAATACAAAATGGAAGGGTTGACCAAAACCCTTTTACAAAAATGGCATGTAAAAATATTACAATACAAGAGTTTGAAAATATAATTACAAATACAAGCAAGGCCTTGAAAAAAGAAAAATCTTAACTTACACGATCAACTGGTATACCACGCACGGGTCACGCAATGTCTCCGCTATTCTGTCTCACGGCTGTCTCCGTATGTCTGTCCGTCAACGTTACGCGAGCGGTCTTTATATAATCTACCGCGCGTCGATATCTGGTAATTTCTAGAACAGAAAGTCATCAACACCCAGATCTAGAACGCTCTTCAAAGAGACAGAAGAAAAAAAAAAAAAACCACCCTCCTTTCAACCAGAGGTACACACATAGGTCAAGGACCGGTCACTGTCTGTGTGGCTTGACTCACCGTGAAAAATAAAAAAAAACTTATTACACAAGGGGGCAGACAACCTACAGGTCAAGAAAAAAAAATAGTATCTAGGCATTGTTACCTAGATACGTAACACCTCCCTCCTAAAAATAAAAAGTTTACATTTCCACGAAATGGAAATCTTTTTAGAATAATTACAAAAATGATATTTACATTACAGAATGTATTTATCATGATATATATAAAAAAAAATATATACATCAAAATACTTTTTACAATCTAGATAAGGCATCGGCGATAACATTTTCGCTGCCTTTTATGTGTTTAAGATCTAGGCTGTACTCTTGTAAATATAAACTCCACCTGAGAAGTCGTTGATTCTTGCCAGACATTTTGTGGATAAATGTAAGGGGATTGTGGTCAGTAAATACAACCAGTGGCCATCTGGACCCACTGATATAAAAATCAAAGTGTTGTATAGAAAGAATCAACCCAAGACATTCTTTTTCCACAGTAGAATAATTTCTTTGATGTCTATTAAATTTCTTGGAAAAAAAACAAATAGGGTGCTCTACTTGGAAATTATCTTCTTGGTAAAGGACTGACCCAACACCTGTGTCACTGGCGTCAATAGCTAACCTAAAAGGTTTTCCGAAGTCAGGAGCCATCAAAATGGGGAAGCTAGATAATATCTGCTTAATTTGGTTAAAGGCTTTCTGACATTCATCCGTCCAAGTAAATCGGACGTTCTTTCTCAGGAGGTTTGTTAAAGGACTGGCAATGACAGAAAAATTTTCGCAAAACTTTCTATAATATCCAGACATTCCCAAAAATCTTCGGAGTTGTTTCCGATCAGCAGGAATAGGGAAAGCTTGGATAGCTTCTACTTTGGCCATTACAGGTTTCACCTGGCCTTGTCCTACAATATGGCCTAAGTATTGGATGGAAGCCTGGCAAAAATCACTCTTACTCAGGTTTACAGTAATTTTTGCATGTAAAAGTTTAGTAAAAAGACAATGCAGTTGTTTACAATGGCTAGAAAAATCTTGACTAAAAATTACTACATCGTCTATGTATGCGTGGCAATTCTCCATGTCAGCAAGCAGGGCATTTATCATTCTCTGGAAAGTGGCAGGAGCATTCTTCATGCCAAATGGCATCACTTTGTATTGGTACAGACCATCAGGGGTGACAAAGGCGGAGATTTCCTTTGCCCTATCAGTCAGGGGAACCTGCCAATAACCTGAAAGTAGGTCTATTTTGGTGATGTACTTAGCGTCACCAATACGATCTATGAGATCGTCTATCCTAGGGATAGGAAACGAATCGGTCTTTGTTACAGCATTTACCTTACGGTAGTCTGTACAAAAACGATAAGTCTTGTCCTGTTTAGGTATCAAGACACATGGGGAGCTCCAGCTACTGGAACTTGGTTCAATGAGGTCATTTTCAAGCATATACTTGATTTCTGACCTAAGTATGGCAAGTTTTTCAGGGTTAACCCTGTAAGGATGCTGCTTGACTGGAGTAGCCTCGCCAACATCTACATCATGCATTATAACATTAGTCTGTTTTGGTACATCAGAAAAAATGTCATTAAATTCATTAATGAGTTTCATGATAACTGGCCTTTCTGTCGAAGACAGATGAGACAGTTTTACATCCAAATTCTGTAATACAAAAGAATTAGGTATTTTGTATTGTCCAAATTTCTCCTTTACAATATCATCATCAATAGGAGAAACATGGCTATTTGAACAACTTTTGACTGTATTTAAAACACAATTACTCTTCTCTGAGTGATCTGGCCGAGATACATAAGGCTTCAGCATGTTTATATGACATAGCTGAGTCTTTTTCCTACGGTCAGGAGTTTTGATTGTGTAATTGAGGTCACTAATTTTGGTCTCAATTTCATAGGGACCAAAGTATCTGGCTTGCAAGGGTTGACCTGGTATGGGCAAAAATACAAGCACCTTATCCCCGGGAGAAAATTCTCTAACACGGGCCTTTCTATCATACCAGCGTTTCATGCTGGATTGGGTGTTTTGTAAGTTATTTTTGGCCAGAACACAAGCATCATAAAGTCTAGTTTTAAACTTAATTACATATTCTAAAAGTCCTTCAGTGGCTGTTGGTGACAACAAAGTCTCTTTTATACATTTCAAGGGACCGCGCACCGAATGGCCAAAGACTAAGTCAAAAGGGCTGAATCCCAACGATTCCTGGACGGATTCACGGGTTGCAAACAGCAGCATGTGGATTCCTTCGTCCCAGTCTTTTTCGTGCTCAAAGCAATAGGTTCGGATCATGTTCTTGAGAGTCTGATGGAATCGCTCAAGAGCGCCTTGCGACTCGGCATGATACGCACTCGACATGCAGTGTTTGATGCCCAACTGAGTCATGACTTGCTTGAAAAGATTGGCCGTGAAATTCGTTCCTTGGTCCGATTGGATGGACTTTGGTAGACCAAATAGAGTAAAGAACTTGATTAAGGCCTTTACAATGTTTGATGCTTTTATGTTCCTTAGAGGAATAGCCTCAGGAAAACGAGTTGAAGCACACATAATGGTCAACAGGTATTGGTTGCCAGCTTTTGTCCTTGGGAGAGGACCAACACAGTCAATAAGTACTCTGCTGAAAGGTTCTTCAAAGGCTGGAATCGGCTTCAGAGGAGCAACAGGGATCTTTTGATTAGGCTTGCCAACCATCTGACAGGCATGACAGGATGACATCTTTCTTCAAACGTGACCAGAAGAAGTGTGACATAATCTTGTGGTATGTCTTGTGGATGCCAAGATGACCTGACATTGGTGTGTCATGAGCCAGATTCATGATGTACGCTCGGTATCGTTCTGGTAACACGATTTGATGGCATATTCTCCATTCTTCTTCGTTGGATGCGTCTGGAGGTTTCCATTTCCTGAAGAGCATATCATCTTGGATGTAGTAGCACGTTGATGCTAGCTCTGCCTCTTGTGATGTCATTGCGGTTTCTCGGAGTTTGGCGAGCTCTGGATCCTTCTTTTGGTCCTCAATCAACTGTTTTCGAGTTGATGCCGGCTTTTCAGAATTTGGCGTTGGTTCTTCTTCAAGAGAAGCAAAAAATGTGGTGCTCAAGTCCACATCATCGTGGTTACTGTTGGCTTTGATAACGTTCTCTTCTTGAGATGCTTTCAACCTCATTGCCCTTGTTACTGCACACGCTGGATATAACCCTAGGTCTTCCTCGGGTGTGGCAGATAAGTCGGGTTTTTGAGTGACGATGGGTTCGGCTATCACCTTTCCACCTGCTAAGTCATTGCCTAACAGCAACGAGATGCCTTCCAATGGTAATGTTGGTCGGACACCTACAACAACCGGTCCAGTAATGAGATTTGACTTTATGTCGATTAGATGTAGAGGCACATCTATACATCCAAGCTCTACGCCTCGTAACAGGATGCTCTTCCCAGTCGATGATGATTTTGACAAGGGCAAGATACCCTCTAAAAGTAGCGATTGTGAGGCACCTGTGTCTCTCAAAATGGTGATAGGTCGTAGACTTGTAGAATCACCGGATAGTGATACGAATCCTTCCGAAATGAAAGGCTTAAAATCCTCTAATAAAACATCAATTTTAGTTGATGCAGACTGGACTTGGGTCGAACTCTCGCTGGAGTCATTGACATCTCTAGGAGACGCAGTGGAGAAACTCTTTCTTGAGTCAGTAGAACATCTTTTGGATGTATTTGGAGAACTCTTGATGGAGTCATTAGAACATCGGGGTGATGTCTTATGGGAACTCTTGATAGAGTCATGGGAACATCGGGATGATGTATTATGGGAACTCTGGATAGAGTCATTGGAACATCGGGGTGATGTATTATGGGAACTCTGGATAGAGTCATTGGAACATCGGGGTGATGTATTATGGGAACTCTGGATAGAGTCATTGGAACATCGGGGTGATGTATTATGGAAACTCTGGATGGAGTCATTGGAACATCGGCTTGATGTATTTGAAAAACTCTTGTTTGAGTCATTGGAACATCGGCTTGATGTATTTGAAAAACTCTTGTTTGAGTCATTGGAACATCGTGGAGACATTTTCGGAGAGTCTTGTACAGTCAATACATTTGAAACAGGTGGTGTCGAGGTATTCTTGATATGACTTGATGATGAGGGAGTAAACCTCGCCGACCACTGTACTGTGCAAGCGCTGACTTTTGAAGGAGCTTTTTCGTTTCTCTTCCTCAATTTCCAGCAATCGTCAATTTTATGGCCTTCTCGTTTGCAGTAGGAACAAGTATCTTTACTTGTAGTAGGTTTTCTGTCATTTGTACTGCTGTTCTTGATGGAGTTGCTAGCAGTGGACTCAGGCTGTTTGACTTGTTTTGGCTTGACATCCGTCGTATACTTGGCAAATTGATGTGATATTATATAATCGTCTGCCAACACTGCAGCCTTGTGCACATCTTCCTCGCCACGATCAGCTATATGCGTACGGACGTCCAGCCGCACACAACTCTTGAACTCTTCCATCAGCATTAGGTTCTTGAATTTTGCAAAGTCGGTGCCGATTTCCCTGGAAGTGAGCCATTTCTCAAAGCGTCGCTCCTTTTCCCGCAGGAATTCTACATGGGTTTGGCCATCTGATTTGCGACAATCCCTGAACTGCTTTCGGTAAGCTTCCGGAACAAGTTCATATGCCTTAAGAATTAAGGCCTTAACAACATTATAATCTTTTTGTTGTTCAATGGTCAAAGAACAAAATACCTCTGCAGCTCTACCAGTCAAAACTGTTTGCAGCAAAGTGGGCCACAAAGTTTCAGGTACATTAAAATTTTTCACAGCAAGTTCAAATTGTGGAAAATAATTGTCAATTGTGGCTTCATTAAAGCGTGGAATTATTTTCAAAAATTTTGTTGCTTCAGCAGTATGACTGGCAGGGGAAGAATCTGGTCTTACATTAGCAGCTAACTCTAATTTTTTTAACTCTATTTGTAATTTCATTTCCATTTCTTTCTGCTCTCTAGCCGCTGCAAGCTCTAATTCTTTTTGTTTAATTTCTTGCTCTCTAGCCGCTGCAAGCTCTAATTCTTTTTGTTTAATTTCTTGCTCTCTTAAAGCTAACTGGGCTTCTATTTCCATTTGTTTTAATTTTATCTGAAGTTCTAAATCTGATTTACCCTCATCGGGTCTAAGGGTTTCTAAAAGGTCTTCAGAAAACACTTCCTCGTCTACATAATGGATTACAATGTTATCTCTGATTTCTTGTTTAAGGGCATTTGATTTTATTTTTAACCCTAAATGTTTAGAAATAAGGACCAGTTCCTTCCTAGTAAAAGTTTCAAGCTCTTTCACAGAGGGATTTGCAAGAAAAACCTGAATATCCATGACTAACTAACAACTATTACAAGCAAAAAAATATGTATACAATGTAAATATACAGTACAAAATCAGTACAACAAAAAACCTTAAGAGAGTTTGGTCAATACTATTGATACTTTACTTCCGACTCTTTGAACAAACAAAAAAAAAAAAAAAAATTTTTGTTAAAGTCAACTTCGCCTTTACAAAATTACTCAAGTAAGATGAAAATAGGTTCAGAAAAATATCCGGGACGAAAGCCCTCAAACTTCTTTTGTCACGTATTACGAATTGAATTCTACTTTTAAATGGCTTGCCTAGGGGAACGTGACAATAGAAAAGCAGTTGTGTCACTTGTCTTAAGTCTGAATTTAATCAAAGACTTACAATGAATAATAAAAAAAAATGACACAAGAAATCGGAAGGTAAAATATCAACTTAATGTTTAATCATAATATAACTCAATACAAAATGGAAGGGTTGACCAAAACCCTTTTACAAAAATGGCATGTAAAAATATTACAATACAAGAGTTTGAAAATATAATTACAAATACAAGCAAGGCCTTGAAAAAAGAAAAATCTTAACTTACACGATCAACTGGTATACCACGCACGGGTCACGCAATGTCTCCGCTATTCTGTCTCACGGCTGTCTCCGTATGTCTGTCCGTCAACGTTACGCGAGCGGTCTTTATATAATCTACCGCGCGTCGATATCTGGTAATTTCTAGAACAGAAAGTCATCAACACCCAGATCTAGAACGCTCTTCAAAGAGACAGAAGAAAAAAAAAAAAAACCACCCTCCTTTCAACCAGAGGTACACACATAGGTCAAGGACCGGTCACTGTCTGTGTGGCTTGACTCACCGTGAAAAATAAAAAAAAACTTATTACACAAGGGGGCAGACAACCTACAGGTCAAGAAAAAAAAATAGTATCTAGGCATTGTTACCTAGATACGTAACAATATATATATATATATATATATATATATATATATATATATATATTGGTGTGTGTGAATATGTCATTAATCTTCATTGCATTCTGACCTTTCATTCTTTCAAACGTTTTTTCTACCCTATAAAACTCTCTTCCTATAATTAGTAGAAAGACAGTACACACCGCCAAAGAACAGCTAGGGAGTCCGGGGGAGCTAGGACTGGTAGAAAATGGTAAAATGCTTTAGTTTTCGTATTGGATTGGGAAGGGAAACCACAAAACCCCTTTTGTCTACGCTCATGAAATTTGGAAACTGTAGTTTGCTTAAGTTGGCTGTACTGGGGCAGTAAGTAAAGTTTTCCTTTCAGACAATGAGGTCTGAGGCAAGTGATGGTTTGAAGACCCTCCCCTGCAGACTACGCCCATGTGTTATATTATAGGTGTAAGCCTAATTCTCTACAAAATATATAAAGTTTGATAACGCATCCAAAACTGGATGTATGCATTCGTATGATTACATAATGTATTGTATTTATACATGTATGTAGTCTGAAAACTATAAACAATACGACAGCAGACTAATGAGTTTGAAGCTTTTTGGTATTACTTATAGATTACAGACTTTTCTTCTAAAAAATAAGATTGTTACGTCTTACTCATTTCATGTGTCAATCTAGTCATGCATGTTGATCTGTGACTTAAAATTTGCTAAATCATTGGTTTTCCTGGCTGACTCAGGCAACTCATTCCATTAAAAGATAAGAGAAAGCAGAACGGTTAGAGAGGCACTTACTTGATGTGAAAAGCTCTTGCTTCCTCCTAGTACATTATCAAAAACGCAATTTGTATATGAATATATTATGACCAATTATCTATATGTAGTAGGGAGGACCTGATATACGGGTCGGCTGAACTTGACCAAGCACCGGTCAGCAAAGGCTCAAGTTGACCTCTGCCCCGGTAGCTGAGATTTGAATTCCTTTTCCTGCTGGCATCCTCCGTTGAAACTTGCTGCTACGCACCTACTTCAATATCACCTTGTTTGATCCTGCTGTGTTCTCCCTGAGTTCATTGTTTTGGCTAAGGCTGCAGGTAAACACATTTTTATTGTTTCTTGTATATCATATATTCTTGTTTATTTTTTATATAGCATATTGCTACCTAGGTTTTGTCCTCATTGTCGGACTACCTTTGTTATGTATTCTATAATTCTTTACATACAGTGTATAGATTTTTTCTATTTAATTGTTATAGTTTTTGTAAGGAAAGGAAGCTCTTCAATGTATGTTAGTTTTATGTAGAACTAGTTGATTTATTTTTTGAAAATTACTTTGTCATTTATTTTCATAATGTTTGGTGGTGTTCCATATCTCTCTTGTGTTTATAAAAGAGATGATTGGTTCACACTATAAGATTTTCTTTTTTGTTTTTTTGCTAGATCTAGTAGTTATACCTGATGTGTTTACAAATTGGTCTGTTCATTTAGGCCGTATAATTATGTTTATTTTATGCTCATTAGTAATTATGTTGTATGTTTGCCTTTGGCAGGTTTTTTGTGTACATTAAATTTGAAATAAGCCTCCTGACTTGCCTTGTCATTTTGGTTGTTGTAATTCTGTGTCGAACCCACCACATATATATATAATTCTCTTCTTCCATCAACAGTTTAAACGAGAAGAAGTAGTAAAGGAAAGATCACTCTCTTATTTCTGCGGATAGTCATCCCATGAAAAAAACAAGGGGGGGGGAGGAGAACACGTTTTCACAGCTCGCTACGGATGGCTGCGCGCTGGTCTGTCAAACCCTGTCCGCTCCCATCCCCCTTCGTCTTGCTGGAGGTTTGGACTAGGAAGTAAACTATCATCAACTCTGAAGGAACATCCAAAACATGTAAAACATTTTACTAACAAACATTTTACAAACACTAAATAGCAGGGCTGGACTTAAGCATTGTGAGGCCCTATTCGAAACGAATTTCGCGGGGCCAAGTTTGGGTATCTATCTATATATATAATTCTCTTCTTCGCTCAACAGTTTGGACGAGCAAGAAGTAAAGGAATGATCACTCAGCGGATAGTAACCCCACGAAAAAACAAGAGGCGGAGGAGAACAATCTTATCTTATCTTATATAATACAGACGTTACTTCAAAAAAGAAGATGATTACGTCCTACGCGTCATGTATTTAGTCATGCATATTAACCAATGACTTGAATTCTGCCAAGTCACTGGTTTTCCTGGCAACCCATTCCATGCTCTAATAGCACTAGGGAAGAATGAGTATTTGTACAAATTAGTCCTAGTATATGGGACGAGGAATGTGCCTTTATCTTTGTGTCTTTCAGAGTGTTATATTAAATTTTGTTTTTGTATTTGAAGATTATGGTTCAGTGTTTTATGTATAATTGCTACTTTACTTTTGAGTCTTCTATCCTGAAGGCTTTCTAAATTTAGTGATTTTTCTATAGGTGTTACTCTAGTCAAATGTGAATATTCATTTGTTATGAATACTCTTAACAACTGACATTTTTCTGGGTGGAAAGACATGCTCCAATTTGATTCACATTTCTGTAATTCATCTAATTCTCTTTGTAAAATATCTGTGTCTTGTGTTGTTTTTATTGTTCTATATATTATGCAATCGTCTGCAAATAATCTGACTTTTGTTCCTGAAGTAATGCAATTTGGTAAATCATTTATGTAAATTAAAAATAGTAGTGGACCCAAGACTGTTCCTTGAGGTACACCTGAGTTTACTGTTATCGGTGTTGATTTAGAGCCATTTATTATTACAGTTTGTTCTCTCCCTATCAGAAAATCTTTAATCCACTGATGCAGTGGACCATTAATGCCAAAATATTTTAATTTTTTAAGCAAACTATGGTGGTGAACTTTGTCAATGTTGTCGGGTTACTGAAGAATAACAGGTTGACCATGGAACCATGGGTAGACTAGAGAATGACATTAGCGAAGACGTATAGGATAGAACATTTTTAAAAGAAATTTCTTTTAATAAATCCTAATGCTTTGTTTGATTTTTTTTATAGTTTCATCAATATGTGGACTCCATGACAGTTTTTCATTTATTATAACACCTAGGTATTTTGCGTTTTTAGTCTGTGTTACTGGTTTGCCATGAATAAGATAAGTGGAATTAATTTGTTTTAGTTTTTTTGTTACTCTTAACAACTGACATTTTTCTGGGTGGAAAGACATGCTCCAATTTGATTCCCATTTCTGTAATTCTGTAAAACAAGTGGGTATTGACACATCGCTACGAATGGATGAGCGCTGGACTGTCAAACCCTGCCCGCTCCCACCGCCATTCGTCCTGCGGGAGGTTTGGACTAGAAAGTAAACTATCGTCAACTCTGAAGGAACATCAGAAACATGTAAAACATTTTACAAACACTAAATAGCAGCGCCGGACTTAACCATTGTGACCAAGAAGTCATGGAAAGAGAACAAGTAATCTACTATGTATATTTACAGGTCACCAAATAGCAGGGCCGGACTTAACAATTGTGGGGCCCTATGCGAAACGGATTTCACGGGGCCCAGTTTGGGTAGGGAAGCGGACGATAAGTGAAATTTAAGAGTTTGTATAAAAAAATAAAATCGTCTATGCATTTTATTCATTCTTTACTACGTACAAAATTACTTTAAGAGCCTTACGTGTAGCAAAGTCATGCAGCATATCATAATAATTCAGTTTCCTACATCGATCCCGCTCAATAGCAAGAATTACCAAATGTTTCAATCTATCTTTGAGAATTGTTGACCTCAAGTAATTTTTCATTAGCCTGAGGCACGAGAAGCTTCTTTCACCTGATTACACAATTACGGCTAATGCATAATGCCATTTTTATTAATAGCCCGTAGGATTGGCGTTTTCCATATCGAATGACACCCCAAAATGATTTTTTTTTTCTATATATTCCGTATATTTTAAGGACTTTTTCGTATATTTTGTAATTTCTGGAGATTTCCAGGATCTCCTGGTTAATCGATAGGAGGGCGCGGTAAATCTGTTTTAAGTTAAGAGTTTAATTTAATAATTTATACATCTTGAATTAGAGCGGGTCCCATGAAAGTGCGGATCCTTCGGTCGCATAGGTTGCAGTGGCCTAAGACCGGCCCTGCAAAATAGCGGTGTATGCTACGCTGCCGGTCGACTTTTTAAAAATATTAATCTCCTTGCATTAAATATCGGATGTGACAGCGCTATAGATCTATAAATTATTGTAATTATTGTAATAATTTTCATCATTAATGACTTCATACTAAGCATAAGTTTGCCATTAATTATAATAGCATAAAAATTGATTTAGATCTAGATTAAATTTTTTGTTATGTAAGCCTTAAGTGTAGTATTTTTAGATGTGTTATTAAAAAGAAAACAAAAAGAAACTTCTTCTTTTTAAATCGCAGAAAGTAGAGCTTTATACCCATATTGAGCTGTGAATAAGTTGGGTGGTTTGCAATTTTGCGGCTGTTTGTATGTGTTAAAGTTTTCAATTAAGTATAGTTAAAGAGCTAATTGTCGCGCCTATCTTTTTTTGCTGCGTTATATCAATGTTTTCTAACTTAACCTCTCTCATCCCTCTTTTTTGGTTCATTTTCATTGGAACCATTAAAAGACGGGGTAGGGAAGGAGAAAAAAAAAATGCTAGTGCCATCAAAGGCCTAAGCCGACCAGCAAAATGATTAGGCCAAACACAACCTCGAAGACATCAAAGCAGTCCATGCCGCTCGTGCATAGCAGAAAGTACGGTCTAACGTTTTGCAAATGATAATATGTACAGTGTATAGTGTATTTTTTTTATATAACAACAAGAAAACGTATTCGGGCCTTTGTGTCTTGCTGATGTCACTTTTTTTTAAAGTTGTCTGCATTGAATTTTTTTTCTTTAGTCGCGACCAGACCCGGCCCATTTGGTACCGGCCCACCGGGCATTTGCCCGTTTGCCCATATAGCCAGTCCGCCCCTGGTCTCTCACTTTACCATGTTGACCAGCGACTTTCGAAGCATTAAACCAATGACTTTTTATGTGGGTTATCATTGTGCAGAATAAAAAGTACTATTTTCTATACACCCTCTCCCCCCCCCCCACCCCCACCCAACACACACTTATATATTACAGATGTTACTTCAAAAAAAGAAGATAATTACGTCCTACGCAATTCGTGTGTCAATCTAGTCATGCATGTTAATCAATGACTTAAACTCTGCTAAGTCATTTGTTTTCCTGGCTGATTCAGGCAACCCATTCTCTAAAGGCACTAAGGAAGAAGGAGCATTTGTACGACTTTGTTCTAGCGTAATGAATAAGAAATGTGATACACACGCTAACATTCCCTCAAGACATATCTCATCATTCCTAAACAGCATTGTTGTCAACTCACCAATTTTATGCAAGGAAGATTTACTTTGCGAGTTCAAATGTTGACCTTAATTGGACAAGACCTTGACATTAAAGAAAGAAAACTATATGGAGAGCTCCCTGATTTGGAAACCACTGCGCAGTTCATCTCATATATTGGTCTAGTCATCTGAACGCTCCAACATAACAATGAGAACGAAGAAAAGGCATAGATTATTCGAGATATTTTATTTACGACTCTAATATCATTGGTTTGTTGACAACGGAACTAGTGACAGTATGCAGATCTACACTCTCTTATCCTTGTTGGACGCCATTGACGTACTTACATTGAAGGATACCTTAAATTTATAAGATAACTAGTCAGATATGACCCAAGGCCTGCGGGCCTTAGTTTGGATATCACAAATCTACAGGATTGTATTTAGATCTATGTCGAATTTGGATAATGTTTACTTCACATTATTTACTTTGCCACGAAAATAAAAATAACCATAAAATACACTCACACACTACCAGCGCTTGATGAATTGGGATTTGTGTACTTCTCGGATGACCTTTTTTGGCTTTGGTGCCAAATAAATAATCCGACACAACATCAACTTATATCGGCCGAATGTGGCCCTCCGGCTGTGGTTTATTATGTTCTGGCATTTAGTAATGGTTATAGTTAATGTCAAAAGTAGTAGTAGGCCTATCGACTTCGAACACGATACAGGCGATGGTGAAATTGGATTTTTTAATACCGCTTTTAGATCTAATCGTGACGCACAGACGAACTTCACATGATTATGAGGCTTTTACATACGAATCTCACTCAGAAAAAAAACAACTTTTAAAACTCACAAAGAGAGATAATAAATAAAAATCAACAAGAAGGAGTTGGCGAGAGTTCATGTTCTTGGTGATCATGAACCTCGGACCAGCGTGACGAAAGTCAGGAGTGCTTACTATACGACCAGGCGGCCAATTCCAATGTTACAGATTTATGGCTGATAAGATAGCATTGAGTCCAGAAAAATTCACTCCAGCTGACAGACGGTGGCCTATCAAGAAATTTAGAGTATCAGTAACTGTCAGCGGTTTGCACGCTGGACAATCGTTTGGACTTATCGATAGTCCCGGGTTCAAACCCTGCCCGCTCCCATCCCCCGTCGTCCTGCGGGAGGTTTGGACTAGGAAGTGATTATCTTCAACTCTGAAGTAACATTCGAAACATGTAAAACATTTTACAAACAGTATTCTTTGGTTACAGGTTGGCATCTATGGTATAAAATCAAAATTAAATTATTAGCAATAAGAGAAAAAACAAACGGAACCTCTATTGCTAAGATAATCGTATGAAGCTATATATTTTAGAACATATTTCCTTTGACGCTGAGCAATGAAATTAAAACAGCATTATTTTCAAATGGAATTCTTATCTTGTCTTATATAATACAGACGTTACTTCAAAAAAGAAGATGATTACGTCCTACGCGTCATGCATTTAGTCATGCATATTAACCAAAGATCGTTGGAGATTTTCATAATAAACTTAATTTACTGTATACTTCCCTATGTTTAGATTTTAATTTCTAATTTCATTCAACAGTACTAAAAAAAAGTGTAAAAATATTTCCTGATGGTGTTGAAAATGTATAGTTTATCAATACTTCTTTACTAGCTATTTTGCCTCCATTTCCTGAAAATCCCCCACATCACAATTTTAAACTTAAAATTATTTGCAAAGCTTATATCAACCCATTCTGTCTGTCTGTCTGGTAAAAAGTTGTAACTTGTTATTTCCTAACCTTTCCCATTCTCGGATCAAGTTTATTTATTGTATCTGACATTACAAGAATCAAGCGAAATATTAAGTACTGGTAATTAATTTTTTGTTTTATACTGAAATAAGGGAAATAAATTCTACTTAATGAGACTTATCGATGTATCTATGGATTTATTCCCTGTAACACGTTTTGCCACGTACTTTTCTCCCACTTCACATTCTCGGAGCAAATTAAAATTTGCATAATTATTCATATTCGATGTCAATACACACTAATCAATCCAAAAATCAATCCGAAAAATTAACTAATTAGTTAATCAATTAGCAGTAATAAATTAATTTTGTTTTATAAAGAAGAAAGGTTGCTAACCATTTTGAGATAAATGACTTTTACCAGCGGTTCTTTCCTTTAGGCTTTGTTTTTTCAAAGTATTTTATTATTTATTTATTTTTTTTAAGTTTCGGTTAATTTTTGTACATGTTATTTAAGAAATTAGATTTTAAAAAAAGGAATCTTAACTTTATCTACATGGCTTAGTATATATCTAGGGAGGTAGTTCGAAAGGAATATAAAGTTCCCCTTTCAGACCTTGCGATCTATAGGGCAAATGATGTAAAGACCATCCTGTTTCTGTGGCCTACGGTTAACGAGGGTCTCATTATTATTATTATAGCTTTTATATAGCACCACTTTCATGCTTATAGCATGCTCAGAGCGCTTTGGTCCAATCTCATTTGTGGACCAGTGGGGGGAGGGGGTATCTAGGAGTTGGTTTTCCGTGCTGCCTTTAGGCGCTCAGTAAACGCAACTCTGCCCGAGTCGGGAGTCGAACCTCGAGTCCCCTTCTAGCGCGATCGGCCTCTCGACCACGCTTCCCAACATAACAACCAACCGCCTTAACTTTTCCCCAACAAATGTCAGGTACCCATTAGAGCTGGGTGGACTCAGAGGCGCCCTAAGGATCCTGAAATTAAAGCTCCCAGTCTTCACCACGATTCGAGCCCGGGACCTCCTGTTCAGAAACCATGCTCTTAACCACTCTGCCACCGCGTCTCCTGATGGAAATATTCTATAACATTATTCATGTAAGTCTCTAAGTATATTGCATTACGGCTTGATTGCCAACAATTGCTCATGCCACAAATTATAAAGAGAAATGGGTAGCTTGATCCAACTTTCTAAAAAAAAATTTGTGGTGTTAAAAAATCACTATGTCCAGTGTAGTACACTATATAAGTCTATGGAACTGAAATTTCACAAATAAATTAATTATTAATTCTAGAAAGCTAGGTAAAACAAGGTAGATAACTATATTTTAGTGTTACAGTTTATTATTTGTAATAAAGCATAATCTCCCTTGAATAATAATAATAAAAAAAACAACAACTTTTCTATACTGACAAAATGATCACATACTGATTTAACAATTTAAGGAAATAATTCTTATCATCAAATAAGGAATTCAAAACCACTACATTTGAATTTTTCCAATATTTAGTTCTAGTTCTTCAATCAAATTATAAATATATATAAAGTCGCGTACCAGATTCTTTTGGTTTTGAAGGCATTGTTCATTTAAGCCTGATGCTAAATATTTGTTCAAAGGTGCTTCTTCCTGGTCTGAAGCCTGCCTGTTCTTCTGAAAAGATCATCTCGGCTTTCTCTTGAGTCTGTTAATAATTAGTTCTAGCATTATCTTATTCGAATGACTGATCAGACTTATCGTTCTCTAGTTTAAACATTATCTCATCGAATCTCGATGAAGACTGGGATTTTGAATTTCGGGATTTTTTAGGATGCCCCTGCGTCCTACCAACTCTAATTGGTACCTGACTTTTTTGGGGGGACGGTAGATCGTTGTGATGGCCACATAACACCCTGCTCGTTAACCGTTGGCCAAAGAAAGAATCGACCTTAACATCATCAGCCCTATAGATCGCAAGGTCTGAAAGGGGAACTTTACTACTGCTCTTATCTTTTAAGAGGAGGCACGGTGGCTGAGCGTTAACGCTTGGCTTCCGAACCGAGGGTCCCGGGTTCGAATCCTGGTTAAAAAAAAAAAATTTATTTTGGGGATCTTTAGGCGCCTCTGAGTCCTCTGAGCTCTAATTGGTACCTGACATTAGTTGGGAAAAAGTAAAGGCGGTTGGTCGTCGTGCTGGCCACATTAACAAATGACCTTGTCATCATCTGAAAAAGGAACTTTACTGATTCTTTATCTCTAGTAGAATAACCTAACCAATAATATCACTTTTGGTGAATTCACTAAACTAGTGTCTTTGAGACAAATCAAAGCCTGCGATGAAATTAAGGAAGAAACTAGAAAATGATGTATTCCGTAGTATGTGTATGTTTGTTTGTTTGTTTTGCATGTTTCGGATATTCCTTCAGATTTGAAGATTATTAAATCCTAGCTCAAAACTCCCTCAGGTCGGCGGGGAATAGCAATGGACAGGATTCGAACCCGGGACCATAGAGACGACAGTCCAGAGCACAAACCACACGAACAGGCAAATCGTAAATCCTACAGTATTTAATGACTAAGTATTGATATATTAGGAGGCGAGGGTGGATGAGCGGTAAAGAGCTCAGTTTCCGAACCGGGGTCCCGGGTTCGAATTCTGGTGAAGACTGGGATTTTTAATTTCGGGATATTTGGGCGCCTCTGAGTTCACCCAGCTCTAATCAAAAGTAAAAACGACACCCGCGTTAATCTTGGGCCACAGAAACAGATGACCTTTACATCATCTGCCCCATAGATCGCAAGGTCTGAGAGGAAAACTTTACTTTACTTTTTAGTTTAAAGACTCATATATACTGTTTACGACAGTATTTATAACCAAGAGAAAGTGCGCAACACTCTGTCAGTGTCACACACATATACACAAAGCACCAGAGTGTCCTGTAAAAATCCCAACATTCAGAGATAAATGGTCTTCGATCAAAGGTTGACTACAATCCTCTCACTGAGCCACGATTACGCCGCTGACAGCAGTGCTCATGCGACGCATCATCAGACTCTGTGACAACAAGACTGTCACTACCCACCTGCCCCGCCTCCACGCTGCTGGTGTGACGCTAGTGTGAGCACACCTTGGTACTTTCAAGTCACTTCTCGCGAGATTTGCGTGATACGTCTGCCGAGGAGAACAATACAATACCAAGTTTCTGTATTTCATCTGTCCCACACAGTTGTGAGGTAAGCTTTTATTGATATGTCAGTAATTAAAACATTCAATGACAATTTCCAAACAATATGTTATTAACAATTTTTTCCGTTCTATGAGTTTTAAATTTTTTTTTTTGATATTATGACTTAATTATAATTAGCATTAATTGGTCTAATTATAAATAAACACATGCTAATTACAATTAAACGAACTTCAGTTTTGAGTCTGAGGTCACATTAGGTATAGTTTTAGTAGGAATTAATGTACATATAAGTCAGTGACCGGTGTAGTCTCATAATATTAATTGTCTCAAATGATTTCAGCTTTGTAATAAGTACTTTAATAAATCTGGTTGAGAGATGTATATTATGAGCTTAATGACATTCTAGTCAATGTGCTTCCTTAGATATTTACAAAGCTTATATCAACTCACTCTGTCTGTCAGGCCAAACTTTTGTACACGTTATTTCTGCGACACTCAATCTCGAATCAAGCACAATTATTTCTTGTATCAGACAACACAAGAATCAATAATTAAAAAAATCACTAATTTGTTAATTAACTATTGGTAATAAATTATTTTGTTTGGTATCTTAAACAAGGGAAAGAAATAGTACTTGACTGAAGGGGTGGTATTAAGCTGAATTAGTCCTCTTTATTGATAATCGTCTCAGGCTTATTACAACTTTAATTACATGACTGATCCAACCTAATTGATACACTTAATATGAATTTTGACTGTCTTCAAAGTATTTTTTTATTTGGCTTGTTTATTAGTGTCTTCATTTTTAACTACACGGTTGTAGTCTGTGAGTATCTTCTATGTTTATTTTTATTCATTTCTTAAGTGTTTTTACCTTCTGTAAATTTTATATATGTTCATCTTCAACGGTCTTCAGTTTTAATATTAACATTTTCTGTTGCCACATTCTGGATTTATTTTTTTTTAAATCTGTGTTAATTTGACAATTCTATTCCGCAGGGTTTTGTCTCGTGACACGCTACCTGCATTGCTAAAAGAACAGCTGAACAGCTTTGTATAACTACAAGACAATGCCACGATCAAATCCTTTTTTGGATGGACTTCGTTAGACCCAATACGGAGGTCAGTTGTCTTTATAAAAATAACTATCGCAGTTAATACACGAGAGCTCAAATGACAAACTAATCTAGAAAAGTTGTGGACAGGTAGGTCTTAATGTTCTTTGGAGGGTAATACGCGGCAGAATTAGAAATCACTCGTATGTTCTTGGCCTCCTTCAGTCGTAGAGCAACTATGGTTCATCTTGAACACTTTTTCATGTGACTATGGAGCCCTATTTTGGAGAGACACTCCCGTCCACATAAATTGCAGATCAAGGTGGCTTTTGCTTTGGTGGTAGAGGAGCCGGCCATTTTTCGTATGGCACACTTTTCTTCCAGACCTGAGGCCCATGTTCTTTCACTGTACATAGCCATCTTGGTTACAGTCTCTCTCCATCTAGTGCGATGTAGGGGTATATCATCACAATGGTCAGTACCAAGGTTCACTGATTTGAGGTTCCGTTTTATTACATCCTCGTAACGGAGGTGGGGGCGACCAGTTGTTGTTTTTTTAGCCAGACGCGAGTTGCCTGTAGAGAATGACTTTTGGGATGCAATTGTCCTCCTCCGGAGAACGCAGACTGCGTTGTCTGAGGTCTGTAAAGATGTTGGGAATGCTGGGAATACCTGTTCGCGCAAGGTTCGTAAGTTGTATTGTATCGATAAACCAATTTTTTTTTCAGAAGTATCCTAGTTATCACATTGAAAAACCGCATCACAAACGAAGAGATTAGAGACAGAGTTACTAGAGCGATTGGACCCCACGATGACCTGCTAACTATTGTAAAAAAAAAAACGAAAACTAAAACTCTACGGTCATATTACAAGGTCTTCGGGGCTTGCAAAGATCTTCCTTCAGGGAACAGTACCAGGAAAAAGAAGAAGAGGCTGACATACAAAGCGAAGGGAAGACAAAAAAAATAATGGAATTGACTGCCATTGAAAGAGGTTCTATCCAAGGAAAAAAAGACATGGAGAAAGACGGTTGACAAATCTTGTGTTGTGTTCTAACGGTCCAACAGAGTAAGTGATAGTTGGAGGTGCAGGTGAAAAGCTCCAAGATTGAACTATATCAGGCTATGGTTCTCAACAATTAAAGCAAAACAACAATATCAAGCTATAGTTCAAATAAGATCAATTATTGTTTGTACATCGTCAGCATACAGGCAAAGATGGAACATTATTCTTTTGTGGTCTTTTTGTCTTTGGATTTCACTTTCACTTGTCTTGAAGCTTTTTTTTTTTTTTTAATTTTCTCATGCAGAGTTGATTGCCCTTGTCAACAATATTTTTGGTTTTTAAATAATTAGAACTGACCCATGGGAACGATGACCAAAAAAGGAAATCTTTCTGTGGTTAGTAGATATCGTCTTCTGCCTAATACGGGGTTCACTGACCAGATTCACGATTTGCCTTTTGGGCAGTACAGTTTGAGGATTCTCTCATAAGAACTGAAGAAAGAAGGAAATAGATTATAACATGCAATTAAATGCAAACTTTCTAAATCTCTGACTAGCAAAGGCGCTTAGTATCGATTCTACCCAGGGCGTAGATATCAGCCAGCTCAGCAAGTATGTACTACATAAGATCGATACTGCCATGTTGTCGCGATAACGCCTCTGGCCTTGACATTTAAACTGATGTAACACGGGATAGCAACGTTTACGAAAATAAAAAAAAAAGCAGCAGTGTGAGCAGACGAGAAATAAAAAAAAGGGGTTAATACAAATATTGAGTTCAACATGTACACTTGTTGCTGTCAGAGAATATCGCAGAGTCACTCAGTTGAATGAGCCAACATCACGTAAGCGATTTTCTGGACACAATTTTCCAGCTAGAATATCACTAGATCATGCAATTAGCCTACAAATGTGAATATTTTTTACAATGTGAGACATTTAGATACAACGTTGAGGTTAACAGATAAGTATAACATGATTAAAGTCATACTAACTTTTAGAGAGCAATATCAAACATGAATGAAGGTTACATCTTCCATTCCTATTTTGGCGTTTAACGTTACGGACTTCTGTTTATATATAAGAACAGTAAGTTTGATAGAAGCAGGACCAGCCTTATGCACAGATAAAGTAAGCAGCCGCTAGACCCTCCAATTTGTTGGGGGGGGGGGGGGGGCTCTCGCATAGAACTAAACAAAAGTTTTAGAGTAAAACCATCAAAACTTGCATCAAATTTCAATAACAAAGCTCTATTGCTCCATGTCTGTTAGATTAACTCATTTAAACACGACTCAAGTTTTTTTTTTTTTTATTTATATTTACTTGTTAGACTACCAATATTTAAGAAAACCTTTTGGTGAAAATGTCGAATCTGGTGCATCGAAAGGCAAACCAAAAGCGAATGGCTTTAGAAAAAGTGGTCAACGAATCAGCTGATTAGCTGGAAAAAAACATGAATATAGTCACAGAAGATTCAGGCTCAAACCGATACATATGAAAGTCAGCATATCGGCTTCGATTGGAAAGATCTAGGATTATCGCCATCTTCAAAAAAGAACGTGCCTAAACAATTTCATTGATTTCGATATAGATACAGTTATGTTACTGTGTGATTTTATTTTTTCGTTGTTCATTTTTAATTTCCGTTCGCCTAGGGCTTCCAATAACCTAAGGCCGGCCCTGATAGCGTAGCAACCTTGGCGCTAAGGGGTTCATTGCTCCCATGACTAATGAGGGCCCACAGAGGCCATAGAAGAAACATAGTCGCTTATAAGTTTTAAAAAGACAGACAAACATTGAGTGCCATGACTATAATTTGTAAGAAGTCGTTGCTGAATTGGGTTTAATGGCACAGTCAAAATCACTAACAGTACATAATGTTGTCGACGGTCGTTGACTTGTAGCACCATACTGCTGGTAGACAAATAAACCGCTGTTAGCTTAATATATCTTTTCTTAACTATTAAAACCTGAAATAACTTCCTTGTGAAAAATACTAAATATAATATAATATTATAATATAGACAAAATCAAGTAGAAATGAAATGAAATCAATATAGTAGACTATAGTAATAATAGATATTTGTTTGTTGGACAAAATCTAACTCACAACAATGACACATCTTTTCATTCTCACATTCTGGAGTCGTCTGTCCTAAGACGCTGACGGCAATGCCACTTAACTTGCATCATTCAGAACCAATCGCAAACCTCTACCCACCGTCACCATAGAAACACACACACACACACATACACTTCATACATGGGAGTGTCATTGTGTCCCATTCAACCTTTCTTAAACGATTTGGTTTTTAGAGGCACCATCATATTCTTAAACCCACTGGTATCTAACTACGCCTCTGGATAGTAACACATTGGTGTCTATTAAAAATGTTCTTTTGATGTTCATTGACATCGATTGTCGACCTACGACCTAGTACCTACGACCTAAACTTCTGATCAAAAGTAATCCCCTATAATTGACTATCCAGGGAACTTAGAGATAGAAAAGTGAGGCTGAAATAACCGAACAATTTTTCTATTTTGGTCCTAAAAATTGCGCCTAGAATATCTCAGACACATTCAGAAAGTCATCACAGACCTTGTTTATAGCAAATCATCACAGGCCTTTTTTAGCAGATTATCACAGACCTGTTTATCTTTCGGATCTACAAAAATATACATTTCAAAGTGATTGGCTTTTTTCAATTTAAAAAGTTTAAGTTTGCTGGAAGGCTTGCAAGACCGACATTCAAACCATCGCCTAGCAACGATAAGGTCGATGCGGTGTTCAAAGCAGACATGTCAAGTATAAGAAGCGCGGGCCAAAAGCAGCACATTTTAAGTTAGTATGCTGCCCGCACAGTAAATAAAAAAGTAAAAAGGTTCTTCTTTTAGACCTTGCGATCTTTAGGGCAATCTTAAGGGAGCGCGGTGGCTGAGTGGTTCAGAGCTTGGTTTCCGAACCTGAAGTCCTGGGTTCGAATTTTGGTGAAATCTGAGATTTTGAATTTCGCGATTTTTAGTGCACCCCTGAGTCCACCCAACTTTAATGTGTACCTGACTTTAGTTAGATAAGTAAAAGGTGATTGTGCTGGCTAAACAAAAACAATTGGTAAAAAGTATTTCTCATCGCACAGATTTATTATGTCTAGGTCAGTTCTACTCTATGGATCCAAACTAATTGAAAACACTTAATATAAGCTTTGTTTTTGTTTTTTAAAAGTATTTTTATGTTTTTCTTGTTTTTATTTTTATCATTATACTTTCGAGAGTAAATTTGTTACACTAAGGGCGCTTACTCGATACCACTGATGTAAAAAAAAAAAAAACTTATTAGGGAGCCTAGAGAGGGATGAATTTTTAAAAAAAAAAAAGATTCCTATTTTTATGATGACAGCAATTTTTTTTTTCGTGCCACACACTATTACACCTCAGACAGAATCAACATCATAGACATATATATTATATCTAGACTGGCGATGGAGATCTTTTAACACTACAAAAATGGCGTGAATTTTATTTTAAAGTTGAAACAAGACGTTGGTTTTTTTTTTGTAATGCAATCTAGATAAGCAGTAATATTTTCAAGCCTGACATATGTAACATATAATTTAATTTTTAGATCTAGAAATTAAATATAAAAAATAAGAGTTCTCTGGTATCATAATTATTATTTTGAAATTTTTAGATACATAATCTAGAAAGATCTAGGTAATCAATCTATTTAAATGTACATAAGATGATTAAAATCAACAGACATTCATTATTTCGATAAGATAAGGATTTTTGAAACATTATGATCTCAATGGAAACTAACAGGAAATGGCTTTGTTTCATATATTTGCATGAATATATAGTTCTGTGATTAATAGCCCATTCTAAAGAAATTACGAGAAATGATTTTGCATTATTTCTAAACTTTGAAAACTAAAGATCAATACTTTTCTAAGACAGAAAATATTGATTTTCCTAGATTCAGGGCGACTTCCCTTACAGCTTGAAAAAGAGTTACGTACATAAAAATATCTCTCTCTCTATATATATATATGTATGTATGTATATATATAGGTCTGTGAATCGATCAATCGGGGACAAGAATTTGTTTCCGATTTCCAGTCTACATAGGGGTCTCTGATCAACAGTGTCGAGCAAAAGAAAAAGATATTTGCTATTTTCCCGTGTCACAGAATGCGAAAAAAAAACCCACAGCTAAAGACCATAATACTAGCTAATAGACAAGATTAATAATATAAACATATCCGTATTATTTACAAGCTATTTCAAACAAGCTATTTATATCGACTCTTATGTCGTCTATGAATATTAGTAATAAAAGAGCATCATATTAACTTTAAAAACTAGATAGGAAGATTGCTAACAAAAACAACACTAGCTCAGATTACATCGTGAAATGTCACTAAAAACACTGATTAACGTCATGTGCTTCACTCCTCAGGCTATATACGGTGGTCATATTTCTGGCCGACGTCTGCGTGGGGTCAAAGTTAATCCTATATTCCAAGAAAATGAAGGATCTCGAGATGCATGCGACACGCAGTCCGAGGGCGGCGTTCCCGTGGGGGAAATTCAAATCGAAATGTACGAAAGTTTACCCCGCCATAGATCCGTCCGCCACACTTTGTCAGCACCAGTCATGGTCATCGGCAAAACCCGATCCACAGGAGTGCTGCCAAAGCAGTCTGACACAGTCAAAAATGACAACAATACCAAACACAAGTCAGAAACCGAGAACAGCTTAAAGAATAAAGGCTCGAAGAAACAGAAGAAACAGCTCTCTCGTCAGAGAAGATACGAAGCGTCCTCTGATGACCCGGATGTGATTGAACTGGCGGACTCTTCACTTCCGAGTTCAAGCAACTCCTCCCCTTCTTCGTCTTTTTACTCTTCAGAAAGGTCAAACAAGGACACTGGCTGGTCACGTGGTAACAGACCATTCAGTCAAAGGTATTATTTAAGTACCCTCTCAGAGAGAACTGTCTCAGCTGACAGTACAGCCGCTGATCAGTCCACTCAAGCTGTATGCGAGGAAGAGGATAGCGGGATGTCCAGTTATGGTCAAAGTCAGACTGAACACATATATAACAACGCTTTGTATATTTCTGAAACTTTAGGCCAGCCAACGGTTCATTCCCTTGACTTAATGAATAATAATGAGATGTCAATGCCTGATCAAATGTTACAACATTACAATGCAGAATCACTGCGCATGAGCAGGCTTCGAGCGGAAGTACTCAGGAACGAAAATTATGTCGAGGAGTTCTCCAGAAACCCGAACACGCTGCGGCCCGAAGATTTCATCGTGTGTGACACCCTCAGCTTAAGAGCGGTCTTCTCCCTTTCCAGCTCGAGCTCCATAGATTCAGACTACAAGAACCTTGAGTCTAAGCTCGCCAACAAAATACACTGCCAATGTAATGGGCGCCCAACCCTTAAATGTGAATGTGGTCGCGCAGCTCTGCAGAAACTTTTTCGAGAAAAACGGGACGGACTCCAGAACGGATCCATGGAGGACAACCTTCAGACCCTAGACGCTGGACAGCTTTTGAAAAATCAAGTTAACTTGAACGACGCGTCATCGCCTTGCCTCCAGCCTGCTAAAGGATCGCAGAAGAAACTCTTGGCTTTGCACGCCTTGGGGCATGCCGAAGGGAAGTTCGTGACGTTCTCGGACGATACGATCTTTAACGAAGACAACCGAGTGACGTACGTCAAGGAGAGTATTACTCGGTCAGCCTTTCATTTACATCTTGACGATAAAGAGGCTGGCTATGACAATAACGGCTTTCTAACGGACGACGAAAAGGCATTAAAGCTAAAAGACAAAAACTCTAGCAATAAATTAAATTCTCAAGGATCTATAGTGCTTTCGGTAAGTGAATATATCAACTGTTTGTGTAGTCTTCTTTGTACTTTAACTCACATAGACTGTTTCTGTACAAGTTGTTTGTAGTCTTTTTTGTACTTTAACTCTCTTACATAGACTTTTGCTGTACAAGTTGTTTGTAGTCTTTTTTGTACTTTAACTCCCTTACATAGACTTTTGCTGTACAAGTTGTTTGTAGTCCATTTGGTGCTTTAATTCACATAGACTGTTTCTGTACAAGTTGTTTGTAGTCTTCTTTGTACTTTAACTCACTTACATAGACTTTTGCTGTACAAGTTGTTTGTAGTCTTCTTTGTACTTTAACTCACATAGACTGTTTTTGTACAAGTTGTTTGTAGTCTTTTTGATACTTTAACTCACTTACATAGACTTTTACTGTACAAGTTGTTTGTAGTCTCCTTTGTACTTTAACCCACTTACATAGACTGTTTCTGTATAAGTTGTTTGTAGTATTTTTGGTATTTAACTCACTTACATAGATTTTTGCTGTACAAGTTGTTTTCTTTAAGTCTTCTTTAAACTTTAACTCACTTACATAATTTTTGCTGTACAAGTTGTTTGTAGATGTTTTATTTATTGTCGAAGACAATGCATGAATCAATCACTACATTAAACACGTAATTAATCAGTTAGAGGTAACTCATTAATTGTGTTTTATATAGAAACATGAGAGATAAACCTTGCGGTATTGAGAGATATAAGTGATTTTGCTGAGCCTTCCTATATAAAAGCTTAGTATTTAGCGAAAGCATTTTTTTTTATTTTGCTTATTTTAAATACAGCGATACAATATTGTAAAATTAGATAAATGAATCCACATCGAGGATACTTTATAGAAAAAGTACTTCCGGGGGCGCGCTCGGCAGGCGGCCTGATTACATTGTGACAAAATCAGCATTTGTAGTCAAACTGAATTTCCATTTGATTGGATCAATGAAATTATCTTATCTTATCTTAAAAGCTGGGTGACCCTTTACTTTTTATATACCCTACTCTCTATCTTTCTTTATTTGTCGAGGACATTAGGTTTAGGACAATTTTATCGAGACTCGAACTCAAGACCTTCTTTTCATTGAGCAGACTACTCAGCCAGGTGTTCTGGATACTGATGACATTAGTCCCAAACAACACGTTCCTAGTTCTAATGGGTCAAGACATTTTGTTCTAAGCCCTATACAGTATAGACAGACCAAAATGTCTGAAAGGGCAAATTTACTTTCTTTTTGTAATAAATGGATGGTAGAAATGATGACACTCCTAGATCTATATCGGAGCCCACCCCCTTGTAACAAAAAGTCATTTACGCCACTGTTTGGTATCTATAGATTTTTAATGCATGTAATGTGTAGTCACCCTCCCTCCTTTTTCTAACCAATAGGCTCACAGCACATTTCGGCATTCTCCATTGTCTTAACGTGATGTGTCGTCTACTCTGATTGGTCGCTTATTAGGCGATAAAAGCGACGCAGTGTTTTAAAACAAATTCTTGCGCGTCATACCACACAAAGTTTTTGGTTGCTAGGAAACGAGGAATCGTTAGAGTTGAGGCGAAGACTTATATGTTAGCGAGTGATCGATATTTGGATAAATGTAATAGTTGCTGTATGATACATGTAGCATTGCGTTGCTTTAGCATTGTAATGTATGTTACCCTTCCAAATCGAAAGACAATGCCTTATTACTATTGGGGTTTTGGTTATAATATTGGTCATTAGGCATATGCATATGAGTGTGTATGGATGTTTGTGTTTTCTGGGCTGTGTAAATCAATGTCAAGTTTTTACAAAGCTCATATCAACTCTGGTCTGGTAAAAAGTTTGTACACATTATTTCTCCTACACCCATTCTCGGATCAGATGAAACTTTTGACAGTTATTCATAGGTATAAACAAGGCATGAATCAATAAAACAAATAACCAATTAGTCAATTAACTACTGTTGTGTTGTCTTTAGATGAGAAAAGAATCATTGTAATCACAAATTTCCATAAGGATCAATAAAGCAGTCTTAGTCTTAGTCTTAATTATTTTGTTTGACACCACAAGGGAAATTAATTCTTTAGTATTCACATATACGGCTAAATATGTAGGGTTTCATCCACTTATATAATTTAACACGTTATTTCTCCCATACCTATTCCTCAGATTAAGTTTAAACTTTTAAAAAAAATTCTTGGAAAAAAACCAATTACAAATTAAACAATTAGTCCAATATTTATTGGTATTCATTATTTTGTTTGATATCGAATAAGGGAAGAAACTTCTACATCGTATAGATATAGTTGTAAGTTCGGAGTTCTTTCCCATTGATAAGCTTTTTTTTTTAAAGGATTTTAAAAAATATTTTGCTTGTTGATGTCTGAAATTTGTCCAAAAAAATTTTTTTTTAAATTCTGCCCATTCAAGTCCTGTAGCTGACAATCGTTAGGGCATAACTAACGCGATGTCCTTAAGTTCAATGTGGTCGCATAAGTAACATATCAATAGGCCATAAGCATCCACCTAATGGTGTGACAATCAAGTCTATGCCTATAATAGGTAGCATCTCTTCATTCTTTGATTTATCTATACTAATAAAAGGCAAAGCCCTGACTCACTGACTCATCACTAATTCTGCAACTTCCCGTGTAGGTACAAGGGTGAAATTTGGCAGGCGCATTCCCTACAGCTTACTTACAAAAGTGCAGCAGGTTTCGTTTCCCAATCGTACGCGTAACGGACGTAACGGTCGACAACGTCCGCCATGTTGAACGTTCGTATTTATGGAGCCATCTTCACGAAACTTGGTACGCGGCTTCCCTGCGCTAACCGAAACCGATGTACGTACCTATTTAACGGTCGTAACGGTCGACAACGTCCGCCATGTTGAACGTTCGTATTTATGGAGCCATCTTCACGAAACTTGGTACGCGGCTTCCCTGCGCTAACCGAAACCGATGTACGTACTTATTTAACGGTCGTAACGGTCGACAACGTCCGCCATGTTGAACTTTCGTATTTATGGAGCCATCTTCACGAAACTTGGTACGCGGCTTCCCTGCTTATTTTAGTGTTTTTATACGTAGGAGGGCAAAAATGTGGGAGGCTCATTCTTAATTTTCTGTCGACGATTGTTACTGGCTTCGCTTCTTGGTACGGCGGTTTACTCTTTTCGCTTGGCTTTTGTTGTATCTTTGTTACAAGGGACGGCGTCACCTTTCTGTGTGCGCATCGAGGTCTTCTTTGTAGTCTGCTACAGCAAGGTAGCGTCCACGATTGGCGTTGTTATATCCCGACTCATTCATTCGACTGCTGGTATTTTACACTCACGTTTCATTTATCGCTCCAAGCGTACCCCCACTGAACATGTCTCTCGAGATGGTCACCATCGATCAAAGGACTGTGGCTTACCGGGTGGTTTCCATGCCCCCTGATGGATCCTGCCTTTTCCATTCTCTGTGCTACACATTGCACGGCCACATCAGACTCACTGCTGATGTCCGAAGGGACATTGTGTTGTATGTGCTCAACAACTGGGACAGGTTCAAGGTGTGGACAGATGATGGTACGGGAGACAATTACACAACACAGGAGCACTATCACAGTGAAATGCTTAAGCCCTCAACTTATGGTTCTGCCTGTGAGTTGATGGCTGCCTCTGAGTTGTTTTCTTGCCGTTTTCAAGTATATCGAAATGGCCAAATATTCTACACCTTCGGACAACCGCCAATGCCTCTCAAACATCTTCGATTCTCAGGTGACAATTTGAGCAGTGGACATTTTGATGTCTACGAGTGTTTAAACTCTCAAAACCTGGATGAGAAGTTGTCGATGACACCGGTTGTACGCTTACAACGCTTGGCAAATCCCGAATGTCACTTAAACACAAGTCCTGCAAGTATTGAGGCAAACCACGAAACAGTAAAAAGGACGCGTGTCAGGCGTCGTGGTACATTCTCTGATGCAGCAAGAAGGAAACAACTTCGTGACGCTGCAGCCAAATACAACCAGAAAAATCCACATGTTCATAGACACGCTGTCGCCAAATACTCTCAGGCACATCCTGAAGTTAATAGAGACGCTGTCGCGAAATACTCTCAGGCACATCCTGAAGTTCATAGAGACGCTGTCGCGAAATACTCTCAGGCACATCCTGAAGTTAATACAGACGCTGTCGCGAAATATCAAAAATCGCATCCTGATGTTCACAGATCTTCTGTTCGTAGGTACGATCCAACTAACGAAAAGCGTCTCATGCGAAAACAACAGGTTTGGCTGAAGAAAGCCGATTGTGGATTTGAGTACGATCCAGACATAGATTACGAATCTGACAAAACAGTGGACATTGGATTCATGGACGTTGTCTGCGAGTATTGTCAAGCTAAAAGGTGGAAATGCGAGTCTCCTGGTTTGTGCTGCAACGGTGGTAAAGTCCTTCTCACTTCTTCACCTGAGCTTCCTGACCTTCTTCATGGTCTGGTGCATGGAGAACATCCTCAAAGTGAGCATTTTTTGAACAACATTCGCAAATACAACAGCGCATTTCAAATGACTTCATTTGGTGCTACTCAGGTCGTTGAGGGACACTTTATGCCTTCATTCAAAGTCCAGGGACAAGTGTATCACTTGATTGGCAGTCTCTTACCTCTCCCGACTGAACAACACAAATTCCTGCAAATTTACTTCGTCGGGGACGATGAGAAGGAAGCACAACTACGGTGTGCTAATGTTTCTGGACTGAACACGCCCCTGGTGCACCAATTGCAGACAATGCTGCACGATTGCAACACTTATATCAAAGACTTCCACTACGCAATCGACAGCATTTCAGAGGAAGACAAGGACTTTCACGTTGTCATTCACGCCGACAAAAAACCATCAAATGCACACAAAGGCAGATACAACAAGCCTGCAGTACGTGAGGTTGGTGTTGTCATCGTTGGGCAAACGTTCGAGAATAGAGATATCGTCTTGAAAAGCAGAGACAATCGACTGCAACGCATCAAGGAGACCCACAGATCCTACGATGCTCTTCAATATCCCCTCATGTTCTGCCATGGTGACGACGGCTACTCTGTTTCAGTGCCTCAAGTTCATCCTGCCACTAAGGTATTGATGCAGAAAACAGTCTCCGCAGCCAACTTCTATTCGTATCGTCTTATGATCAGAGAGCCTCATGAAAACACTATCCTTTTCTTCCGAACTCTATTGAATCAGTTTTTAGTTGACATGTACGCCAAAATTGAACCAGAGAGACTGACTTTTATCAGACTGAATCAGAAGAAACTGCGCGCTGAGAATTACGTCCACTTGAAAGATGCTCTTGATAAAAACGACACTAATGTCACGGAGCTTGGTCAGGCTGTGATATTACCATCGTCGTTCACTGGAGGACCTCGCTACATGCACGAGCGTACACAAGACGCGATGACCTACGTTCGTCATCATGGCCGCCCCGACTTATTCATCACATTCACGTGCAATCCTAAGTGGACCGACATCTCTGAACTTCTCCTGTCGCGTCAGAAACCTCAAGACCGCCACGACCTCATCAGTCGCGTATTCCATCTCAAAATTCGCAAAATGATGGACTTGCTGACGAAGAGTGACATTTTCGGCCCTACAACTTCCTACATGTACATCATCGAGTGGCAAAAGAGAGGTCTTCCCCATGCTCACATTCTGTTGTGGCTGAAGGATAGGATTCAGCCTGCTGACATCGACCACGTGATCCGTGCTGAGATTCCTGATCCACAGACTGACCCTGCCCTCCACGAAATAGTGAAATCAACCATGATTCACGGCCCATGTGGGCCTCACAACATCAACTCACCGTGCATGAAGAACGGAACGTGCACCAAGAAGTACCCGCGTCCCTTCATCTCTGAGACTCAGACTGGACAAGACGGTTACCCTCAGTACCGCCGGCGTACACCCTCTGACGGCGGTCACACAGTTAACATCAATGGCGTGAATGTCGACAACAGATGGGTGGTCCCTTACAGTCCTGTTCTGTCCCGCTTCTTCAATGCTCACATCAATGTCGAAGTCTGCAATTCAGTCAAGTCGATCAAATACATCTGCAAGTATGTCAACAAGGGAAGTGACCAGGCAGTCTTTGCAATACAAAATCCAGATGACGAGGTCTCTCGGTACGAAGCTGGTCGTTACATCAGCAGCTCTGAAGCAGCGTGGCGCATTTTCTGCTTTCCCATTCACGAACGCTACCCTCCGGTCGTTCATCTTGCAGTGCATCTCGAGAACGGAGAGAGAATTTATTTCACAGAGGGCAATGTTGCAGAAAAAGTACACAATCCACCACAGACGACTCTGTTAGCCTTCTTTGATCTTTGCAACCATGATGACTTTGCAAAGGAGCTTTATTATCACGAAGTTCCATCGTATTATGTGTGGACAAGAAACATGTTTCGTCGGAGGAAGCAGGGGAAGGCTGTGCCAGGACATTCGGGGGTGAAGAAAGATAATGTGCTTGGAAGGGTCTACACTGTGCACCCGAACAACTCTGAATGTTACCACCTTCGATTGCTGCTCTACAAAATCATAGGTCCCACCTCTTTTGAATCTCTCAGAACAGTTGACGGTGTTGTCCATCCAACCTACAAGTCGGCCTGCAGGGCACTTGGTTTGTTACAGGACGATGTCAACTGGGACGAGACTCTCCAGGAAGCTGCTCTGTCTCGCTCACCTCAAAAGATCCGTGAACTGTTCGCTGTAATGCTGGTCTTCTGCCAAATGGAGAACCCCTTAAATCTCTGGGAAAAATATAGAGACAGCATGGCAGAAGATGTTAGGATTTTTTAATGTTATCATTATTTTTCAGTCATTTTTGCAGGAAACATTTTAGATATCTTACTAAAATTCGGTACTTTTATACACATGATATATTAGTCCGCGTTATCTTGTAGGCCTATTGCACTATGTTATCTTATCTTATATAATACAGACGTTACTTCAAACAAGAAGATGATTACGTCCTACGCGTCATGCATTTAGTCATGCATATTAACCAATGACTTAAATTCTGCCAAGTCACTGGTTTTCCTGGCTAGCTCAGGCAACCCATTCCATGCTCTAATAGCACTAGGGAAGAAGGAGTATTTGTACAAATTTGTCCTAGCATATGGGATGAGGAATGTGCCTTTATCTTTGTGTCTTTCAGAGTATTTTATTAAATTTTGTTTTTGTATTTGAAGATTATGGTTCAGTGTTTTATGTATAATTGCTACTTTACTTTTGAGTCTTCTGTCCTGAAGGCTTTCTAAATTTAGTGATTTTTCTATAGGTGTTACTCTAGTCAAATGTGAATATTCATTTGTTATGAATCTCACTGCTCTATTTTGTGTCTGTTCCAGTTTCTTAATGTTTTCTTGAGTTGAGGGGTCCCAAACGGTGGATGCATATTCTATTATTGGCCTAACCAAGGTTAAATAACATTTTAGTTTTATGTTCTTATTTGATTTATAGAAATTTCTTTTAATAAATCCTAATGCTTTGTTTGATTTTTTTTATAGTTTCATCAATATGTAGATTCCATGACAGTTTTTCATTTATTATAACACCTAGGTATTTTGCGTTTTTAGTCTGTGTTACTGGTTTGTCATGAATAAGATAAGTGGAATTAATTTGTTTTAGTTTTTTTGTTACTCTTAACAACTGACATTTTTCTGGGTGGAAAGACATGCTCCAATTTGATTCCTATTTCTGTAATTCATCTAATTCTCTTTGTAAAATATCTGTGTCTTGTGTTGTTTTTATTGTTCTATATATTATGCAATCATCTGCAAATAATCTGACTTTTGTTCCTGAAGTAATGCAATTTGGTAAATCATTTATGTAAATTAAAAATAGTAGTGGACCCAAGACTGTTCCTTGAGGTACACCTGAGTTTACTGTTATCGGTGTTGATTTAGAGCCATTTATTATTACAGTTTGTTCTCTCCCTATCAGAAAATCTTTAATCCACTGATGCAGTTGACCATAAATGCCAAAATATTTTAATTTTTTAAGCAAACTATGGTGGTGAACTTTGTCAATGTTGTCGGGTTACTGAAGAATAACAGGTTGACCATGGAACCATGGGTAGACTAGAGAATGACATTAGCGAAGACGTATAGGATAAAACATTTTTAAAAGATATAGTTTGCAGATGCAAAAATAGTAGGCTAACAAAAGATCTATTTAGAAACGAAACAACGTCACTTCATTTAATAATTTAATTTCTTGACATTTGACATTAGATGACATTAGAAGACGGTGGCTATAATTTGTGATGACATTTTATCGGAAATTGTGTCATTAATTTGTTTACTTTGGGGAACAAAAAAAATCTGCGAAAAAAAAAAGAAAAAGTTCATATCTTTGAAACGAGATTAAACCTAAGTATCCTTCGATTAAAACCCTGGGCTTATTTAACTGAATGTTAAGGAACATTGTTTCGTGTTTCGTTCATGGCTACAAGGTAGTACAGACCAAATGTTTTTGTTACGTCTGGGTTTATTTTTGTTTTGTTTTACAAGTTTTGGACGTTCACTAAGGCAACAAAAATAATTACGTCCTTGACCTAGACCAAGCCTCCTGCAAGACCGCAAGGGATGACGGTTAGCAGGAAGTTAAATATCGGGTCTATCGTGACGACAGTCCCGGCCAGATATATTAGAACCGAATACTAAAAATAATGTTTTATAGTGGTAACCAGTCTTAGGTTTAGAAACCAATTCCAGTTCAAGAGATAACCTTTATATTAATACAATTACTTTTTAATTTAATCTTGTAATAAGAATTTTTTTTTTACTTTTCTTGTTTTACTTCGAACTTTATTTTTCTTTTGATCTTTTATATCCACTCAGTATCTCCCTCATTTCTTGTCACTTGACTAGCCTCGGAATAGCCTCGGTGCCTGAGCGGTAAAGCGCTTGACTTTCGAGCCGAGATCCCGGGTTGAATTCTGGTGAAGACTGGGATTTTTAACTTCGGGATATTTGGACGCCTCTGAGTCCATCCAGCTCTAATGGGTACCTGACATTAGTTTGGGGAAAGTAGAGGCGGTTGGTACTTGTGCTAGCCACATCTAGCCCTCGTTAACCGTGGGCCACAGAAACAGATGGCCTTTACATCATCTGCCCTACAGATCGCAAGGTCTGAAAGGGGAACTTACTTTAATGAATAGCCTCGCCCATCAGTTCGTTAATTCGACATGTCAACAACATAGATCTTTCAGTGTCAAGTACATTACGATAGAATTACTGGCCAGACAAAACAAGTACCTTGACTGTTATACTGTTCAGCATAATGAAAGCGCATCATTAATTTTTCATTTTCCTCTAAAGGTATCAAGTTTAAATGCGCCTGCCTACCTGCACGCCTATCTGATGGGGTTTCACCAAGAAACGAAAACTCCAGAAGGTACACCTAGTGAGGAAAAGCGGGCCGCCCCTGTCAGCATTGAGGCCATTGGAGGCATCACCACCGACGATCCCGCCTTTGATACGATTGGTGAGGCTACGGAAGAGGACTTTGAGGTAGGAAGACATTTTGTCCCGTCTTTTTGTTGGCACATGATTAAAATTTCGAACTTATAAAACTAACGTTTAAACAGAAACACAGTTATATAAATGTGTATGTCTGGAGCTATTGTCTAGGGAAAAAACACAGTGTCACGTGACACAAACATCTACGTTTAAACTCCCTTGATAACCAGTTACGTTTTCTAATTAATTAATTATAGGCTATTTAATTTTAATAAGCCATGATTGGGTGACACTGTTAAGTACCTGACTACTCGTAAAAAAAAAAAGCAAAGTACAACTTCCGATCAATAGTGCAGAGGATGTAGAGGTCATCTGTTTCTATAGCCGACGGTTGACATGGTGTCAAGTGGCCAGCACAACGATCAACCGTCTTTACTTTCCCCAACTAAAGTCAGGTACCCGTTTCAATTGGATAGACTCAGGGGCGTCCTAAAAATCCCGAAATTCATATCAGTGAGATTCAGAAGCCAAGCACGTACCACTTAGCCTCAAAGCTCCACACCTGACTAATCCTAATGTCTCAAAATTGAGCCTTAACGATGCTGGTTGTTAATCACAAAAATTTTGTTAAGATTACTTGGCCACGCTGTATATTTTTGTATCCGAGTCCCTTGACTAGCTAGTGGAGGCTAATACAAAAAAATAGCACGCTTTTTTTTATATATATATTTTGTGACTATCAACTATCTCTATATATAATTCTCTTCTTGGCTCAACAGTTTAAACACCGAGAAGTAGAGAAAGAATCACTCTTTTATTTCTACAAGTCGGACTAGAGTTACCCCACGAAAAAAAAAGAGGAGGTGGGGAGAACAAGTAGTATTCAGCTTTCACTAAATAGCAGGGCCGGACTTAGCAATTGTGACCAAGAAGTCAAGGAAAGATCACTCTTTTATTTATTTCGACCCCACGTAACTTTAGCGGCAAAAAAAAAGAGGGGGGGGGGGAACAAGAGTTTGTATTAGAAAATAAATTCGTCTCTGCATTTTATTCATTCTTAACTACGTACAGAATTACTTTACGAGCCTTGCGTGAGCGAAGTCATACAGTATATCATAAAAATTCTATTTCCTACATAGATCACGCTGCTTAAAAGCAAGAATTACCAAATGTTTCAATCTACGTACGAGAATTGTTGACCTCAAGTAATTTTTCATTAGTTTGAGTCGCGAGAAGCTTCTTTCACCAGATTCCACAATATAGAATGATACCCCAAAATGACAGTTTTTGTTTATAGATTTCAGGAAATTTGTATGAATTTTCAAAAGATTTTAATAATTTCGGAGATTTCCAGGACTTTTTCGTATATTTTGCAATTTCAGGAGATTTCCAGGAGCTCCTGGTAAATCAGGCGGCCGCGGGAAATCTGTTATAAGTTATAAAATAATTTAATAATTTACACCTAGAATTAGCGCGGGTCCTTTGAAAGTGCGTGGCGCACTGCGGTCGCATAGGTTGCAGTGGCCTAAGGCCGGCCCTGCAAAATAGCGGCGTTATGCTACGCCGTGGGTCGACTAGTTAACTTTATTCATTTTGAAATCTTTCTCTATCAGTCCATTCTGTCCCATTTGTCATTGATCACTGACCCCCTTCTACACAGTCATATATAGCACACTTTTTTTTAGCAGTTCACTCAACCAAATAGTAACAATAAAGGTTAACCAGATTGTCGATACACAATCACACTGCTAGTCACTCAAAACAAACGTATTTACGATCACAGCGTTTTATGAGTTGTTTTTTTTTTGTTGTTGTTTTGCCAGTTTATTTTCAAATCTCTCTAAATCTTCCTCTTTTTTCATTATCTTAGATCTTGTTATTAGGTTTTATTACATCGACACCACATTTATGTATATCGATTTCTCTTTTTTTTCCCTCTTTCTGAATGTTATTTCTGAATGATCGTAAACAGGTCCTAAGAATGAAAGTGTAAAGAAAGGGCAGATTTGATAAACTTTTAGTTTGAAAATTCCCAACAGGCTAGACGACCTTTATGAAAGTCATGACTAGAACTATACATTGTAGACAATCACTTTTCAATCCCATCAAAACATCTTCAAAACATCATCAAAACAGCATCAATTATTTCTAGGAAGTCTAAGTATTTTAAATCCCGCTTAAACACTCATTCATATTGAAGAATAAAGGGAAATAATGCTGGATGTTGTCTTCTGTAGTATAGTTCCATTGCATAACTTTTCTCAAAAACTAATTTGAAAGAAAATGTTGATCCACTATATGTCACTTGTACAACTTGAATGTTGATTCGGATATTCTTTGCCTTCTCACCCGTATGTAGGAGAAAGCAGAAAGTGAATAGAATTTTAAAAAACGTATCGAGGGCGTTGAAGCATCAAAGCAATATCCCCATTTAACCTAAGATAGAACAAACATTAACTTCAGAGAGTAATCGGTCACTCTTTTTCTAATAATGCAAACAAAATCAGATGATACAACTTTTGATCACCAGATTTCTGTGCTCATTTACTTAAGTACTTTCTAAATACCTCCCCTGAATATTTGAAGTCCTCCATAAAATAATGTTAAGTCACGCCCCTTCGGCCCTACTAGAAGTTTAGTTACGCCCCTGCTAGAATTCCTCCATAAAATAATGTTTAGTTACGCCCCTGCTAGAATTCCTCCATCAAATAATGTTTGGTTACGCCCCTGCTAGAATTCCTCGATAAAATAATGTTTAGTTACGCCCTGCTAGAATTTCTCAGTTCTGTACTATTTGTAAAACAAAGAATAAAAATAATCAAGTAATAAAACATTGTCTTCGTCTCTTGCAGTATTACCGGAGAAGGCGGCGAAAGAAAAAGTCGTGCGGTAACTCTGAGGACGGCAGCGTAGAGGCTTGGACCAAGAGAACCAACCGGTGTCGGAAGATCAAAATCTCTGTTGTCGTTGTGACTGTTATTATTGGTATTGTGGTCGCCATCGCTTTAGCCATACACTTTGGGGCCCCTGCAGCTGGGAACTCTTCCTTGACCAGTGAACAAACTCAGGAGCCTGGCAGTAGCTTTTCACGAATTTTGTTCTGACGTCAGAGGAGAACACGCTGTTGGGCTGTTGATCTGGAGGACTCTCTTTTGTATATTTCGATATGCCAACCGATTTATTTTGTAATTGCGTTTGTTTGTTTTTTTACCCAAAAATTTAAAGGAAATCGACGCAGTTTATACGGTGGTGAGAACCCAGCAGTGGTCTACATATATTTGTACATCTGAATGAGAGTTTAATGCTTTGTGACTTTGTCATGAAATGTTGGATTGTTTAAAAAAAGACACGTAAATGACTTTTGGCCAATCGTTTGTCTACAAATATCTGGCAAGCATGAGGGGAAACATTATGCGAAGGTGTCCATTTTGGTTTGTAGTCTGTTGCGTAGCAACAGTAATTATGACCAGGGAGAAGTTAAAGTTGACGACATCGTAAGTAAATGAGTAATAGTAGTCAGGATTCTATTTCATCAGCCTGACAGTATTTTATTCTAGTGAGATAATGATTACGCTTTATAGAGTGTGAAACACGATAAGAATTAGGCTAAACATGATACCGTTTAACAAACCTTTCGCTACACTTTAAATAAGTCATTTCCTTTACTTAAATAAAACGTTTAATAGATTTAATTAATTAAATTTAATTTAATAGATAACCTTCCGCTAAACCTAAATAAATCGTTCGGGACTGAAATATTCAATTTTCCAGACTTAACAGTTTCGCCATTTACCTACTTGATTTTCTTACTCTATTTTTTTTTTTTTTTTTTTTTTTTGTTCTCTCTCTCTCTCTCTCTCTTTATTCACCCTTGCACTATTAGGCCTACTTTAAACAATGATATCATAAAAAGAAAAAAGTATTTGGTAAATATTTATAAATGTAAGCCTTAACTTCTCTTTATATTTTGAGAATATACGGTTTTATATTTTGAAACCAAAGATCTTCTATTACAGTGATTTATTTAAAAACATAGTTATGATTTATGTCAGAGTTACCACTGATCAGCAATGAAGAGCTTGAATCCTTGCAGCGCTCTATCAAGCAGTCGTTCTCCATGGACCGTCATCACTGTTCAAACTATCAATCGATCATCCCGTTGTTATCAAAACCACAGACCTATATATAATATAATAGAAATATAATTCATATAGGTCTGTGATCTAACCCTTTCATCGCACCAATATTTTGTTTCACTTTTGTCATTGAATAGCGCACAAAACTGAACATTTGCTCAGAACACAATCTTATCTCAGCCTTTATCTAAGCCTACCTCATTGTACCTTTCAAGAAAGCTTTCAAGAGTCAATATATGTCTTACATTGTCTCCCCTTTGTTTGGTGATTGTTCGATCAAGTTAGCACCCTCTCTCTTCCTCCTCTGTCTTATCATTTAGAAACCCAGAGGACTCCAGGTACAGAAATATATTATGCTAGGACACATTTGTATAAATGCTTCTTCACCCCATTAGATGACTGACTGGTCGTGCGGTTAGCGCTGGACTGTCATTTGGATTTATCGATGGTACCGGGTTCAAACCCTGCCCGCTCCCATCCCCCATCCGAAATATGTAAAACATTTTTTTTTTACAAGAACATGGAATGGGTTAGAAATATAGCGTGCATATACAGTCGAATCCGGCTAATCGCAGCACATCAAGACCGGATCGTTTTGATCCTAATAACCGTCTGATACAATTACACGAACATTCCCTATGTTACAAGACGAGAATTTTTTTAATGTATATAACAAATATTTCATAAACGGTTATTGCGAAGTTACAAAAAGAACTAATGTGCGACAATGCATAATTTGCTAACATGTGGAATAACTTGGAAAGGCGTCGTTTCATCTAAGCTGTTGCGCAGCTTAGTCAACTTAATAAAAAATGGCATCAAAAACCACACGCACAAAGTTGCCATAATTAAAGAAATTTTTGAACAAAAATGTCTCAGCAAAATCGGAAAAATTTTGGAAGGCAACAGCCACCCGCTCCATCTCCAAACCTTTTCAGCCAAAGCTAAAATGTAAGATAAGATAAGATAACTTTATTAATCCAAACAAATGGAAATTCAGTTTGACTACAATTGACAACCTCAGCGTAACTTATATACAATAACAATATATATGCACGATATACATGCACATACGAACAACATTCACACACGAAAAAAAACACATAGACACTCATAACCAGCGCTTATAAATAGACTTCTATGTACTTCTCGATGATGACAGAATGTTAATTTTTAATGTTGGTCATCCAGGGTCTATTATTACTGAATGTTTAATTTTCTTCTTTGATATAATTATGTTTTCCCAGAACTGGATGTAAGAATTGACATTTGTGTTCAGTTCATCTGTCTGGGCAGTTGTTTACAAACATGTCCCAGTCTGTTTTCTCCAGACAACTTTGTAGCTGTAAAACAGCGTCATCAGACCGTGACTGGATGGACTGTACTTCGGGTTTTGTTGTTTTTAAAACCAGTTTGTACATGACTGTAAGATGGATCAGTGTGTGGTCCGACTCTCCGAAGGGAAATGACGATTGAGATGTGTAGGACTACATTTCCGACAGCCAGGCCGCAATGATTCAATTGTAACCAATCCCCTGCGCATTCATTGTGCACTGCCTGTAGAAGTTTTGAAGGCCTGGATATGTCCCGAGGAGAGATAATTCACTGGCCTGTACAAAATAAAAGCCTAGTGTTATCATCTTCTTTTGTTGGTCCACACATAAAGTGTTTTAGATGTTACATGTTCCTTCAGTGTTGAACTTAATGTGCTTAACCCAAACCTCCCTCAGGCTCGCATAGGATGGCACCGTGCAGGGTATGAATCTGGAGTTATGGAGACTACCGAACCACAGAAGAGTGCATACCGCAACAAACGTATAGCATTAATACTAATGATCTTTGCCTAAATAATATTTATGTGAAGCTTTATTAGCAATATGTCTTAAAAGGGGCCCATATAGTATACATTTTTAAATGTAAATATAGGTGATTCACCTACCCCCACCCAAAATGTTTCTTTCCTTTAGTAGGAAGAGGGGAGGGAGTATATTTGTGTTGGCACTCAGCATTATCTGTCTTAGATAAAAGACATTGATTGAATTAGATTTATTTTGGCCCAATAATCTTATCATCTGAGATGCAAGGCACATGTCTTAACACACTGTGATACTATCTATCTTAACAACTGTCTTACTTGGTGTGTTGAAATGATGTCTTGCGTTGTTTTAACTTTCCATTAAACATCTTTCAACCGGTTAATTGACTGAACACTAATCAGTGCTGTGACTGAGTAACTTAATTGACTAGAATGACTTTTTTATTTTGTTTACTTATTAACTTTGGTGACTTACTGACTTTACATATAATTATAGCATAAATTATAGACTATCTATGACTTATTGAACTCGATGACTAATTGGTTTTGTTATACTTAATGGTTTTGTATGACTTATTGACCTATTGGATACAGTGTGTCATTGACCTATTGGAAACGATGTGTTATTGACCTATTAGATACGATGTGTTATTGACCTATTGGATACGATGTGTCATTCACCTGGATATCTTCTGAGATTGGATGAACGTGAACTATTTATTGACCTTTTGACTTGATTGACCTTTTGACTTGAGTGACCTATTGACTTATGTGTTTTTGACTTGTGTAGTCCTTGTGAAACACTGCACTCATCCCTAATCTTCGGAATCGAAGACATTGCCATTTTTACTTCACCCTCTAAAGTAATGATTGTTGACTTATATACTTATTTGTTGTATTTTTAGCCTGTATGATTTCTTTAGTACTGTTGACAGGTATTTGATGACTAATTATCAGTTGTCACGTATTACAAATTGAATTCTACTTTTAAATGGCTTGCCTAGGGGAACGTGACAATAGAAAAAGGTAGTTGTGTCACTTATCTAAAGTCTGAATTTAATCAAAGACTTACAATGAATAAAAAAAAAATGACACAAGAAATCGGAAAGTAAACTATCAACTTAATGTTTAATCAAATATAAAGTTACAAGAAAGAAAAAATAAACATTTACTCAATACAGAATTGATGTGTTGACCAAAACCCTTTTACAAAAATGGCATGTAAAAATATTACAATACAAGAGTTTGAAAATGTAATTACAAATACAAGCAAGCAAGGCCTTAAAAAAAAAGAAAAATCTTAACTTACACGATCAAGTGGTATACCACGCACGGGTCGCGCAATGTCTCCGCTATTCTGTCTCACGGCTGTCTCCGTATGTCTGTCCGTCAACGTCACGCGGGCGGTCTTTTATATAATCTACCGCGCGTCGATCTCAAGACAAATCTAGGGATTTCTCGAACCAAATACGTCATCAATTTCCCAGATCTAGAACGCTCTTCAAAGAGACAGAAAAAAAACACCCTCCTTTCAACCAGAGGTACACACACAGGTCAAGGACCGGTCACTGTCTGTGTGGCTTGACGAATAAAAAAAAAACTTATTACACAAGGGGCAGACAACCTACCCGTCTCTTGACCGCAACAGGTCAAAGAAAGAAAAAAACAACGCCTAGATACGTAACACCTCCCTCCTAAAAATAAAAAGTTTACATTTCCACGAAATGGAAATCTTTTTAGAACTACAAAAAATATTTACATTACAGAATGTATTTATCATGATATATATATAAAAAAATATATACATCAAAATACTTTTTACAATCTAGATAAGGCATCGGCGATAACATTTTCGCTGCCTTTTATGTGTTTAAGATCTAGGTCGTACTCTTGTAAAAATAAACTCCACCTGAGAAGTCGTTGGTTCTTGCCAGACATTTTGTGGATAAATGTAAGGGGATTGTGGTCAGTAAATACAACCAGTGGCCATCTAGACCCACTGATATAAAAATCAAAGTGTTGTATAGAAAGAATCAACCCAAGACATTCTTTTTCCACAGTAGAATAATTTCTTTGATGTCTATTAAATTTCTTGGAAAAGAAACAAATAGGATGCTCTACTTGGAAATTATCTTCTTGGTAAAGGACTGACCCAACACCTGTGTCACTGGCGTCAATAGCTAACCTAAAAGGTTTTCCGAAGTCAGGAGCCATCAAAATGGGAGAGCTCCAGCTACTGGAACTTGGTTCAATGAGGTCATTTTCAAGCATATACTTGATTTCTGACCTAAGTATGGCAAGTTTTTCAGGGTTAACCCTGTAAGGATGCTGCTTGACTGGAGTAGCCTCGCCAACATCTACATCATGCATTATAACATTAGTCTGTTTTGGTACATCAGAAAAAATGTCATTAAATTCATTAATGAGTTTCATGATAACTGGCCTTTCTGTCGAAGACAGATGAGACAGTTTTACATCCAAATTCTGTAATACAAAAGAATTAGGTATTTTGTATTGTCCAAATTTCTCCTTTACAATATCATCATCAATAGGAGAAACATGGCTATTTGAACAACTTTTGACTGTATTTAAAACACAATTACTCTTCTCTGAGTGATCTGGCCGAGATACATAAGGCTTCAGCATGTTTATGTGACATAGCTGAGTCTTTTTCCTACGGTCAGGGGTTTTGATTGTGTAATTGAGGTCACTAATTTTGGTCTCAATTTCATAGGGACCAAAATATCTGGCTTGCAAGGGTTGACCTGGTATGGGCAAAAATACAAGCACCTTATCCCCGGGAGAAAATTCTCTAACACGGGCCTTTCTATCATACCAGCGTTTCATGCTGGATTGGGTGTTTTGTAAATTATTTTTGGCCAGAACACAAGCATCATAAAGTCTAGTTTTAAACTTACTTACATAGTCTAAAAGTCCTTCAGTGGCTGTTGGTGACAACAAAGTCTCTTTTATACATTTCAAGGGACCGCGCACCGAATGGCCAAAGACTAAGTCAAAAGGGCTGAATCCCAACGATTCCTGGACGGATTCACGGGTTGCAAACAGTAGCATGTGGATTCCTTCGTCCCAGTCTTTTTCGTGCTCAAAGCAATAGGTTCGGATCATGTTCTTGAGAGTCTGATGGAATCGCTCAAGAGCGCCTTGCGACTCGGCATGATAAGCACTCGACATGCAGTGTTTGATGCCCAACTGAGTCATGACTTGCTTGAAAAGATTGGCCGTGAAATTCGTTCCTTGGTCCGATTGGATGGACTTTGGTAGACCAAATAGAGTAAAGAACTTGATTAAGGCCTTTACAATGTTTGATGCTTTTATGTTCCTTAGAGGAATAGCCTCAGGAAAACGAGTTGAAGCACACATAATGGTCAACAGGTATTGGTTGCCAGCTTTTGTCCTTGGGAGAGGACCAACACAGTCAATAAGTACTCTGCTGAAAGGTTCTTCAAAGGCTGGAATCGGCTTCAGAGGAGCAACAGGGATCTTTTGATTTGGCTTGCCAACCATCTGACAGGCATGACAAGATCGGCAGTACTGGATGACATCTTTCTTCAAACGTGGCCAGAAGAAGTGTGACATAATCTTGTGGTATGTCTTGTGGATGCCGAGATGACCTGACATTGGTGTGTCATGAGCCAGATTCATGATGTACGCTCGGTATCTTTCTGGTAACACGATTTGATGGCATATTCTCCATTCTTCTTCGTTGGATGCGTCTGGAGGTTTCCATTTCCTGAAGAGCATATCATCTTGGATGTAGTAGCACGTTGATGCTAGCTCTGCCTCTTGTGATGTCATTGCGGTTTCTCGGAGTTTGGCGAGCTCTGGATCCTTCTTTTGGTCCTCAATCAACTGTTTTCGAGTTGATGCCGGCTTTTCAGAATTTGGCGTTGGTTCTTCTTCAAGAGAAGCAAAGAATGTGGTGCTCAAGTCCACATCATCGTGGTTACTGTTGGCCTTGATGACGTTCTCTTCTTGAGATGCTTTCAACCTCATTGCCCTTGTTACTGCACACGCTGGATATAACTCTAGGTCTTCCTCGGGTGTGGCAGATAAGTCGGGTGTTTGAGTGACGATGGGTTCGGCTATCACCTTTCCACCTGCTAAGTCATTGCCTAACAGCAACGAGATGCCTTCCAATGGTAATGTTGGTCGGACACCTACAACAACCGGTCCAGTAATGAGATTTGACTTTATGTCGATTAGATGTAGAGGCACATCTATACATCCAAGCTCTACGCCTCGTAACAGGATGCTCTTCCCAGTCGATGATGATTTAGACAAGGGCAAGATACCCTCTAAAAGTAACGATTGTGAAGCACCTGTGTCTCTCAAAATGGTGATAGGTCGTAGACTTGTAGAATCACCGGGTAGTGATACAAATCCTTCCGAAATGAAAGGCTTAAAATCCTCTAATAAAACATCAATTTTGGTTGATGCAGACTGGACTTGGGTCGAACTCTCGCTGGAGTCATTGACATCTCTAGGAGACGCAGTGGAGAAACTCTTTCTTGAGTCAGTAGAACATCTTGTGGATGTATTTGGAGAACTCTTGATGGAGTCATTGGAACATCGGGGTGATGTCTTATGGGAACTCTTGATAGAGTCATGGGAACATCGGGATGATGTATTATGGGAACTCTGGATAGAGTCATTGAAACATCGGGGTGATGTCTTATGGGAACTCTTGATAGAGTCATGGGAACATCGGGATGATGTATTGTGGGAACTCTGGATAGAGTCATGGGAACATCGGCTTGATGTATTTGAAAAACTCTTGTTTGAGTCATTGGAACATCGGCTTGATGTATTTGAAAAACTCTTGTTTGAGTCATTGGAACATCGGCTTGATGTATTTGAAAAACTCTTGGTTGAGTCATTGGAACATCGTAAAGATGAATTTGAAGAACTCGCTGTTGAGTCATTTGAACACCGTGGAGACATTTTCGGAGAGTCTTGTACAGTCAATACATTTGAAACAGGTGGTGTCGAGGTATTCTTGATATGACTTGATGATGAGGAAGTAAACCTCGCCGACCACTGTACTGTGCAAGCGCTGACTTTTGAAGGAGCGTTTTCGTTTCTCTTTCTCAATTTCCAACAATCGTCAATTTTATGGCCTTCTCGTTTGCAGTAGGAACAAGTAGCTTTACTTGTAGTAGGTTTTCTGTCATTTGTACTGCTGTTCTTGATGGAGTTGCTAGCAATGGACTCAGGCTGTTTGACTTGTTTTGGCTTGACATCCGTCGTATACTTGGCAAATTGATGTGATATTATATAATCGTCTGCCAACACTGCAGCCTTGTGCACATCTTCCTCGCCACGATCAGCTATATGCGTACGGACGTCCAGCCGCACACAACTCTTGAACTCTTCCATCAGCATTAGGTTCTTGAATTTTGCAAAGTCGGTGCCGATTTCCCTGGAAGTGAGCCATTTCTCAAAGCGTCGCTCCTTTTCCCGCAGGAATTCTACATGGGTTTGGCCATCTGATTTGCGACAATCCCTGAACTGCTTTCGGTAAGCTTCCGGAACAAGTTCATATGCCTTAAGAATTAAGGCCTTAACAACATTATAATCTTTTTGTTGTTCAATGGTCAAAGAACAAAATACCTCTGCAGCTCTACCAGTCAAAACTGTTTGCAGCAAAGTGGGCCACAAAGTTTCAGGTACATTAAAATTTTTCACAGCAAATTCAAATTGTGGAAAATAATTGTCAATTGTGGCTTCATTAAAGCGTGGAATTATTTTCAAAAATTTTATTGCTTCAACAGTACGACTGGCAGGGGAAGAATCTGGTCTTACATTAGCAGCTAACTCTAATTTCTTTAACTCTATTTGTAATTTCATTTCCATTTCTTTCTGAGCCGCTGCAAGCTCTAATTCTTTTTGTTTAATTTCTCTCTGCTCTCTAGCCGCTGCAAGCTCTAATTCTTTTTGTTTAATTTCTCTCTGCTCTCTAGCCGTCTGGGCTTCTATTTCCATTTGTTTTAATTTTATCTGAAGTTCTAAATCTGATTTACCCTCATCGGGTCTAAGGGTTTCTAAAAGGTCTTCAGAAAACACTTCCTCGTCTACATAATGGGTTACAATGTTATCTCTGATTTCTTGTTTAAGGGCATTTGATTTTATTTTTAACCCTAAATGTTTAGAAATAAGGACCAGTTCCTTCCTAGTAAAAGCATCAAGCTCTTCCACAGAGGGATTTGCAAGAAAAACCTGAATATCCATGGCTAACTAACAACTATTACAAGCAAAAAAAATGTATACAACGTAAATATACAGTATAAAATCAGTACAACAAAAGAGAGTTTGGTCAATACTATTGATACTTTACTTCCGACTCTTTGACACAAAAAATGTTTTGTTAAAGTCAACTTCGCCTTTACAAAATTACTCAAGTAAGACGAAAATAGGTTCAGAAAAATATCCGGGACGAAAGCCCTCAAACTTCTTTTGTCACGTATTACAAATTGAATTCTACTTTTAAATGGCTTGCCTAGGGGAACGTGACAATAGAAAAAGGTAGTTGTGTCACTTATCTAAAGTCTGAATTTAATCAAAGACTTACAATGAATAAAAAAAAAATGACACAAGAAATCGGAAAGTAAACTATCAACTTAATGTTTAATCAAATATAAAGTTACAAGAAAGAAAAAATAAACATTTACTCAATACAGAATTGATGTGTTGACCAAAACCCTTTTACAAAAATGGCATGTAAAAATATTACAATACAAGAGTTTGAAAATGTAATTACAAATACAAGCAAGCAAGGCCTTAAAAAAAAAGAAAAATCTTAACTTACACGATCAAGTGGTATACCACGCACGGGTCGCGCAATGTCTCCGCTATTCTGTCTCACGGCTGTCTCCGTATGTCTGTCCGTCAACGTCACGCGGGCGGTCTTTTATATAATCTACCGCGCGTCGATCTCAAGACAAATCTAGGGATTTCTCGAACCAAATACGTCATCAATTTCCCAGATCTAGAACGCTCTTCAAAGAGACAGAAAAAAAACACCCTCCTTTCAACCAGAGGTACACACACAGGTCAAGGACCGGTCACTGTCTGTGTGGCTTGACGAATAAAAAAAAAACTTATTACACAAGGGGCAGACAACCTACCCGTCTCTTGACCGCAACAGGTCAAAGAAAGAAAAAAACAACGCCTAGATACGTAACACAGTTCATGTGCATTTCTTGACTTTCTGGCATATTGATGATTACCAAGTTGGCCTATGAGATTTTTTGTTGAAATACCGCCACGAATTAGTTTCTTGTCTGAAAAATGTCTTTATCGATTCACTTTTATTGTTATGAATTCAATTATTATTATATTTTTTATTTTCATTGCAACAATTAAACACAGAAAAGTATTTGTAATTTACACATTATTTTGTGCTGGCACAAACCAAACTTGAGCACAAAAGGATTAGTTGGATTACGTCATTTCATTTTACGTCGACTGAATGCCAGAAGCAAACATTTTAATACTATATCTACCCAAAGTGACATTTATAAAGTAGACTTTAAAATCAGTGGGTAGAAATTCATAAAAACATATGAAAGTAATAAAACAGTACAAAAGTTTTATAACTAAGTTTCTAAGAATCTGTTAATGCCTTAACGTTTGTAATGTGTAAATTAAATTTAGTTTTAAATTTTTTTAAAAAGTTGATTGAGATCAATCGACTGGCTCCTAAATCTAATAATTTTATTTATTTTTGCTAGGACAGAAACACAACCGTGATTCTTATTTTCAGTAAAGTAAAAAGGCAACACAAAATTAATAGGTCTAACAAATGTGAGCCCCTACTATAATATGTCAAGTCTTTCATCAGACACAACAAAGCAAACGATTTTTCTTACATAATGTATGCTCCCTTATGTCGTCTGCGTAGTTTGATTACGTCATTGTATGCATTTCGCATCGTTCATCATGAATGAACTAGTTCCATGGTTCAGTGTATTACATTGTATCATAAAGAACATTTCTGAGATAACATTTCATGATGTGCGCTTTGTAAGCATTCACTGTGATTCCAAAGCACAATGTTTCTGCCTTCTCTTTCTTCTAAACTTATATCTAGAGGGCGGTAAGCACAATCCAATGTTGTTGTTTTTTCTTATTTATATATATTTGTACTACTATAATAAAATGTTAATAAAATAGAAGCTTTATGTTTTTTGTCTTACTGAATGGAGATACAAATAAAACTCGTAGTTTCCTAAACCCGTCATAATGAAGGAAAATATAATGGCACTAATTAATAATTATAGAGGGAAATGGTTATAGTTTTTAATGAATTGTGGCTTTATTCACAACACAATTCTATAATTCGTGTGTACATTACTAGTATGCATATATGCGTAGGAGCGATAGGGTTAATGCCTTGACTACCTTGTAGGATTGCTACGGTCTTGCAAGTTTTTTCTTGTTTATTTTTTTCAACTAAAATTCAATTTTTTTTTTCATTAAAAAGAAAAAGAAACGTCTTTAATTTTTGAGGGAAATGCTCTAGAGATACATTAATTAAAATGAGCTGGGGAGAGAATGTATACTTTTGATTACATCCAACGAATGGAGGTCGAAAGCATTCTTACGGCTGGCACAAGAAAGACCTTACAATAGTTGACATCGATGTCAACCACTGGCAAGACATATCCTTAGTCCTGACTATATGGAGACAGAGACGGTAAGAAAGAAAGCCACGGATAGCGAAAAAGTAATGATTTCAGCATTGGAAGAAAAGCGAGTCAAACAAAAAATGGCTGATTCCACTACCACTAAACCGAATGTCACTCTAGAATAAGTCTCTAAAGTCACAGGAAAAAATACTCCACGTTTCACGGGTGATGATCTACGCTGAATCATTTGTGTAGTTAATGTTACGTTGTTGCCAACTGCACATCAGTATTGGTTATGTATGAATCATTATTATTATTACTTTTATATAGCACTACTTTCATGCTTAGAGCATGCTCAGACGCTTTGGTCCAATCTCATTTGTGGACCAGTGGGGGGGGGGGGGGGGGGGTATCTAGGAGTTGGTTTTCGGTGCTGCCTTTAGGCGCTCAGTAAACACAACTCTGCCCGAGTCGGGTGTCGAACCTCGAGCCCCCTTCTAGATAGCCAAGACAAGCCAAGTTCAAGCGTACTTAGCCTCTCATTCCCACATTGGGCATTGTTGCAGTTATTTTGGAGCCCTGAGTTGTCAAGTTCTTGGAGTTGCTAGTGTTGTGTGGTGCAGTTTGCAGATAGCCTGGATAGCGATAGCGCTCTGCACACACACACATTTATAAATACATAAATAAATATATATATATAAATTCACTATATGCATTTATATTCCCTGATGAAACCCATAACTTTTTCAGGGTTCGCAATACCAGTGTTCGGATGTTATTAACAGTAAAAAAAAAATGATACCCTGAAATCTGCAGACAAGGAGAATGAGCTTCACACTAAGTCAAAGTTACAAACTAAATTCCCTGGCAGCTGTAATCCATATTTTAAAACAAAAAAAAATACTAAAGAGATTTTATAAGTATGAGCTTGACTATTTATAGTCTCAGAAAATAAATAAATTAAAACTCCTGGAAACTTTTCTTGTTAAAGTTGTGGTTTTTTTTTGTTTTTTTTTACCATGAAATATGTATTCAGGTTCATTACTGAATTATATTTTCAATACGACAAATAAGCTCAGTCAATGGCGCTTTTTTGGTTACTAATGTGTAGCTGTGAGTTCAAATCTCATTGTACTTTTTTTTTTTAATTAAACCTCAACTTTGTTTATAGTGTTTAATAAGGATACGCTTACATTTCTCTGCTAACTATGCAGTAAATATCTTAAATGAAAACAATCGACATGTTTAAGAAATATCTTCAGAGATTTCATCATACCTTAGTTTCTTTGTCTTGTATTAGAAAAATGTAGATATAAGAATTAAGCGCAAGGTAATTTGTTGTACTCCCCAAGAGGCAAGCCAACTAGAGAAGAATCCCAAACTTCTTGCCCCAAGAGACAAGCCAACTAGAGAAGAATCCCAAACTTCTGGCTCCAAGAGGCAAGCCAACTAGAGAAGAATCACAAACTTTTGCCCCAAGAGGCAAGCCAACTAGAGAAGAATCCCAAACTTCTTGCCCCAATAGTAAAGTCAGCTGGAGAAGAATCCCAAATTTCTTGCCCCAATAGTAAAGTCAGCTGGAGAAGAATCCCAAACTTCTTGCCCCAAGAGGCAAGCCAACTGGAGAAGAATCCCAAATTTCTAGCCCCAATAGGATTACCAAATAAAAGATGGATTGGTTATAAGCGAAATGTCCATTACAGGAAGATATTTCCATGCCACGTTGCAAAAGAAAGTCTGCTACATCTGTCCAGAATTCAACCCCAACATACACACATTCAAGAGAAATCACACAAAATAGAACCACGAGTTTTATCACAAATTAATACTCACATTTAATTAGAGTGACATCATTGGTGAAATCACTGAACTTAGAATTATATGTAACAATAATACATAAAGCATTGTGTCATAACTTTTAAATAACTCATAAAGTATTCACTAAGATAAAGGCTCCTATCTTATTCCATCCGCAAGGACAAATTCACATAGGCCTACTCTTCTTTTCAAGAGTCATTTCAGCATGAAACGAATTTCTGGACCTCTGGTTCTGATTAGGATGTATTCAACATCATAATCTGACCTCCTTTGAGAGCATTGTTAAATAACATTTTCCGAAACAATGTAGGCCTAATAGCTAACATCGGTAGACAGTGATTCTAGTAGGCTTCATCATATTAGGATCTACACATTTAGCGAGTAAAAAGCAACATTTGTCTTTTATAAAGATATAGTGTTCACTTTATGTATTTGTACTGTTATCGTTGCACCATAAAACATTTTGAGGACCATATGATATACAATTTCTCAGACGGATTGTATAGAAATACCTGGACCTATTTTGACACCAGTCCGCCCCTGTCATTGAAAGTCATTCTAGTCAACGCAAGAGAGAGAGAGAGGAATAGGAGAAAGACGATCATGTGTGGTGCCTCAACGGTTCAACAGACTATGGAAAAGCGGGAAAGGTAAAGAGAAATTATCTTTTTTTTTTTTTTGAAGTAACCTCTGTAAAATATAAGATAAGAAAATGAAATTAAAAAAAAACAACATTTTGTTGAGAAATAAAAAAAAATATGTGAAGATGTTTTGCGCAGAGAGCGCTATAGTATAGATCAAGCTCAATATATCTAGTTTAAGTATTCAGCCATAGTTCTATATAATCCAATTTATTTAATCCAGCAACGTTTACATGTTAAAAAAAAATAATTTCCAGTTACCGCGGAAGTTATGCTGGCTCTGTCGATAGCCTGCTAGATTATTGTTTCCTTCCACACAAAAGATTTCTAAAACAAAGATGGATAACGACATAGAAGATGGAGAGTGTACTGATTCAGATAGTGATGGGGTTAATTTTTTTGTCTTTACTATTCTTATTATTATTTGTATTAAACTGCAATTTTAAATGCAATATTATAATCTGCATTAGTAAATCTCGATGAATAAAATTCAAAATCTAGCCTAGGCTAGGGAACTAGAACTAGAGAAGTTCAGAACTTTCAACTTCACGTCTTCATCAATCTTCAGTCTTCACTTTCACTAGTCTAGTATAGTCATTCGAATGAAAAGAAAATGAAGATCAAGTCTAGATCTATCAAGGCTCAAGTCAACAAATTTTATACAAAGTCAAAATGTAAATAGATCTAAACTAGAATAGAATTTATATAATGTAGAAATGTAGTTCTAGATCTAGATATCCAGCTCTAGTCAATCTATCAACTTTATTAGAAGTCAATCCAGTCTAGAGTAAAAATAGAGTGAGATTTATAATCTAATAGATCATAAGATAATCTCTTAATGACATAAATAGATCATCATAGTCTTTATAGATCTAGTCAATCTAGATCATAGATCATTAGATGTAGAAAATATGTAGATGTAGTCAGCTAGTCATCTACTAGAAAAAATAATAAGATAATAATAATAGTACTATTATATTTAAGTATGTGGGAGGAGATGGTCCAAGACAGGACAGAGTGGAGACAGATTGTGCATGCTGGTACGAGCAAAAGAAACTGGATGGCTGCCTGGTTGTGCGGTTTGCTCGCTGGACTGTCGTTCGGATTTATCGATGGTTCAAATCCTGCCCGCTCCCATCCCCCGTCGTCCTGCGGGAGATTTGGACTAGGAAGTAAACTATCTTCAACTCTGAAGGAACATCCGAAACACGTAAAACAAAACAAACAAACAAAGTGCCCTTAGTCAAGAGAAAGAAAGCTGCACTATCAGCTAGCCCTGAAACATGATTTGTACAAATGCTCCTTCTTCCTTAGTGCTATTAGAGCATGGAATGGGTTGCCTGAGCCAGCAAGCAAAAACCAGTGACTTATAGAATTTAAGTCATTGGTTAACATGCATGACTAAATGCATGGTGCATAGGACGTAATCATCTTTTTTGAAGTACCCGGTAAAGTCTGTACTATATAAGATAAGATAAGAAATCCAGGTAATACACACACACATTTGTGAAGAAAGCATTGGTAGTAGTTGAATTTTAAAATATCTAAAATATTTTACTTTTAGAATCAGATATTCTAATTAAAAGGTTCAATTATTGCATATTTAATATTTATTGGTGTCATTATCATATAATTCACACATTTCATTTTAATTATTCTTGCCAGATATTTCACCAGGAACCTAGTCCAGCACCTGTTAATTTATACAGTAACAAACCAGGCTATCGTCCACAAATACCCCAGATAAAGATCAACTCAGACAACAGTAGCAGTGATGAGGACGATGTGTCTGACTTAAAAAGATCTAGAAGTTTTCATACAGAAAATCATGCCTCAGATTCTAATGTAAAAGAAGTTCCATTTATTAACCCATTGCTGTCAAATGACTCTTCTGATTTTAAACCTTGTAACTACAAACGGAGAAAAAATAACATATGGGGTTCAGTGATCACAGAACAAGTTTTGTCGCAAGATCTGAAGACGTTCAATGTGTATAAAAGTGATCGCAATGTCGAGACCTATGATTACACCAAAGCTAAAGAAGATCTGCGACCTACTGTTGAGCCAATGCCAGATGATGTTAAAGATGATATATTTGCTGATGTGGAAGTAGAGAAGGAGGATACTCTGAGGTCTGAATATGGATCTAGAAAAAGGAAAAATCATATTTACAAAAAGAAAACAGTCAAACTGAATAAGTTAGTGAAGTTGGAGGAGACAGCTGGTGTCAGTATTCAAGAACTTGTTAGCTCCATCACGTCCAACTTGTCTGAACCTAAGGTGGATTTATTTAGTAAGTAGCCACTCAGCTTGTCCTTTTAATATCTTGTCATGCACCAAATGCATACACATATCATATTTTAGCAAGTACTAATACAGTGTTTTGTTCAGGACTTTTGAGGGACATAAACACTTTGGGCACTGGTACTAGAATTGTATAGATTAACATGATATACATATCATACTAGTATCTGAATAGTATAGATTTATTTAAATTTTATATTGTATTAATATCAGAATTTCATAGATTTTTTTTAGCATACACATTATTATATATTGTTATGTATTTTTGGTAAACATGATTTAAGTACATTTTTAAGGTACACATTATCACATTTTCTGTAAATTGACCAATAGAAACTACATTTATTCCTTTAAGTAGACATACAAAAATAAATTAAGTATTTTCCAAGTCTTGGGCTCCATTCATACAAAAGTAATTATTTATCATTTCAATAAGTGGAAAATCTGCCAGTGTTAGTTATCAAATAAAAATGTATGACTTTCTTTAAAATGTATGAATATGTCTTACATATGTCCATGTCATGATCCATCATCCTCTTTCTCTTTCAGCAAGAATAGTTGAAACTATTGGATGTGGAGAAGCCCTACGACTCTACAACTTGACTGTAGATGTGGAAGAAAAAGGTGGCATGTTCACTAATGTAAATAATTTATTGGTTGATATCCATCTCACTTTCTCACTGGCATCTCACTTGCATCAAACTTTCTCACTAGCATCTCACTTGTTTCTCATTATTACTTAAAAGCAGGATTTCTCATTTAATTTTTGTTGTTTTACAAATATTATTTTTTAATTGGGGGTATTGAATAAATAAATTATAGCTTTTATATAGTGCTACTTTCATGCTTATTGCATGCTCAGAGCACTTTGGTCCAATCTCATTTGTGGACCAGTTGGGGGAGGGGGTATCTGGGAGAAGGTTTTTCAGTGCTGCCTTTAGGCGCTCAGTCAGCACAACTCTGCTCGAGTCGGGTGTTGAACCTCGAGCCCCCTTCATAGGTAGCTAAGCCAAGTTCAAGCGTACTTAGCCTCGCAACCAAGCATCCCAATATTTATCATTTCACTTGTAATAATACTTTTGTTAATCTTCATTTTTGACCAATTACAACAGGATGGCTTTCGTCGCCGAACACCAGGAGGTGTGTTTATCCAGCTACTGAAATCTGATGCTTCCATCCCTGAAGAAAAGGTGAAACCAATATTTGAGAAAGATGAACTGGAATGGAAACAAATGTTACGTGAAAAAAGAAAAATGTAGGTCACATGCATCTTTATTTGGTACAGTTCAATTTCAGTGTTTTTTAATCTTATTCTCTTTTTCAAAAAACTTAAAAAAACATATTTGGTGGCCGTCAAGTAAAGGAGTAAAACTGATTCAAGTTGTAAAAGAAAAACGAGAAACAAAATCATTTTTTAAAATATATTTTTTAAAATTATTTTTGTAAACAATTCTATTATTGAACTCTTTTTGAAACAAATTATTGCAGGACAAGCTTAATTACTGTGAGTTGAAAACAAACTGCCTTTGGGCTCAGATTTTAAGGGAGGCTTGGATTTTTAATTAGAAATTTATGACACCATAGAATCCACATATCTCTAATGGATACTTGACATTTGTTGTTGGTTTTCTGGTCCCATGACATCCTCCCAAATCTTTAGTCATCAAGAAGTGAACTTAACATTCATTGCCTATTCTACATCTAGATGGTATAAAAGCTTGTCTATAAATTGAGCAGAATTTCTCCGAAAGGAGATATATGAATAATTGTTTGAGTGCTTTGGTTCCTAAATAACCTTTATTTCTTCAACTGCCTAAGTTTATAGAAGTATTTGATTTATATTCCACAGTAAAAAGGCAGCAAGGAATCGTTGGAAAAAACAGCAAAAAAAGAAATTTAAAGTGGAGCGAGCAGACAGCCCAGGAGAGGAGTTGGAAGCTCTCAACTCTATAGACAGCAATACCGAATGTGATGTTTCGGATGTGATTGAACGTCCATCTACACCGGAACCAAAGGATGATTCCTCAGATGAGGAGGAGGAGGAAGATATTGCTACAGCTATTCAAAAGGCTAAGGAAGCCATCATGAGAAAGCAGGCAAAATTATCCCAAGAACAGATGGAGACCCAATTAAAGTGTGTTAGCATAGAGCAGGACATAAAGGACTGAGATGTTGTGATTATTTCTTCAATAATGTTTCTATATCAAAGTTTCTTGAATTTTTTGTGTATATGAGTTCTGTTCTTACATTTTTGTATTTTTATCCTTAATTTTAAAACAACGTTTTGGACATTATTGTTGTTTATAATATTTTTCAATAATTTGTGAACACATCATAAGTAGGTGAGAATGATTGCTTGATTCAAAATAATAGGTGAGAATGATTGCAAGGTTGATCAAATATTTCATTCATTGATTTCCTACTTTTTCTACTTGATGATCTTACCCGGTACATCAAAACCTATTGGTCAAGTCATTGAAACCTATCGGTGAAGTCATTGAATGTTCAATAGTTTTGTTTTTCACATTGACAATAAATGTGTTACAATTTATATTTGTGTTGCTTATATTTATGATCTGAGTCAAACTTCAACAGTCTTTGCAGGTCAGGGGAAAGCAGTTATAGGAAGTGTTATCGAGCCTCTAGAAGCCCTTGCTGATTGGAATCCATAAGCATATATCTTTTGTTTCTTTACTAGTGTTTAGTTTCAAAGGTAGACAATTCTAGGTAAAAAGTCAGTGTAGGTATACTGACATTGTATTTACTAATAAGAAACTGAATAACTTAACCATTTAGGCAAGATTTTCTAACTGGTGAGATCTTTTGGAATTTGTATTTTTTATTCTTAGTTATTACTCTCTATCTTCTACTAATTCATATGTTGTAAAACGCAGCATCCTACCTCTCAGTATTATATTCACAACTTCTCTTTATCTGATTATTGCAGGTCAGGGGGAAGCAGTTATAGGAAGTGTTATAGAGCCTTTAGAAGCCCTTGCTGATTGGAATGAATTAAATTTAGCTATGAATCCAAAAGCATATATATGCTTTTTTTTTAAACCTGAATCACCCTGTCATTTTTTTTATGTTTTCAGGTCATTCTAATTTCATGCCCGTCGACTTTTATTTAACATAATTTTATTTGTTTTATAGGCAATTTTGTTGTTTTTAATAATAAAAAAATGAATAGGGAGTCCATTATTCAGATTCATGTTTTTTTTTGTTTTTTTTACAATGACAACAAATTTGGAAACCAGTTTGGGATGTTGAATTCAAAGATTTTCTGAAGGAGGAACTACATTTCTTTATAATATTTTGATCTTTCTGGTTTCAATTTTTACTATTAGCTTGCACTCTCTTGGGTAGAACCAAAAAAAAATGTGTTGATCTTTGTACATTTTATTTGGAAAACATGATTTTGAAAAAGTTTATTTAGCTTAGAGAAAAAAAAACTTACTACCTAGTTAGCTATAAAAGAGAACACCCTTGTTTCAATTTTTCACTTACCTGTATGTTTAATTTTCTACAACCAATCTGTTGGTCAAAAGCACTGTCCATACACAACAAAATCTAAATCTTCCACAATAATTTGAAGGCAAAGATATAGAGAGAAATAATTAACAATACCGACATGTTCCAGGCATTCATCAACAAAATAATGCTTGTGTCATATACTTGGTGTCAGATGGCCAAACTAAATCTTCAAAAATACAACCTATGGGAAACAACTCAGCAAACATTAATCAAACAAGAAATCAAACATGCAAACGGAGATAGCATTACAAGTCAGGCTCTAGACTGGAACCCACAGGGGAATAGAAAAGCTTGGAGACTAAAGCAAACTCTTGAGATCTGTAGACCAAGAATGACAAGTTGGGCACAACTGAAGGGAATAACCAAGAACAGAGTCAGATGGCAAAGTACAGTAGCTGCCCAATGTTCCACTGGGAGTCAAGAGGATCAAGTCAAGTATGTCAATACTAAATGAATCATCTAAACATTAATTAACAATATAAATTTTTAGGCAATGGCAAGGTAGTTTAACTTAACTCTATATTAGTTACAATTAGGGTGTGCTCCACCTCTTGTGAAATTTGAAAAATCTATTTGAATGCAAGTGTTGGACTATTCACTGCATGTAGCTAGCATATGCCACATTATTGTAAGATTACAATTTCAGTTTGACAAATATAGGTGTGTCCCTATTCATGTTTTGGTGTCTATTTCATGTGAAATTTTGGAATTCTGTATGAAAACTCTGTTGCTATATTTTCTTACAATAAGATATGTTGACTACATAGGCCTAACAGCAGCAAAAGAATCAAAGCATTCAACTCCACATAACATTAGGTATTAAAAACATGAAAGTGTATTTGACCTTTATAAAAAAAAAAATCCATATTTATGTGCTATCAGCATATCATAATGAGTAATAATAAGTTAACAATGACGTCACTTTGTAAAGGAAGCTTAAGAGTTTTGATCCTTATTAGACAATGACATTTCAATATACAACATAGTTGAATAAATACAAAATAAAATCCACCTTTTATTCAATTTTTTCCCTCATCATGACTTTTGGTTTTGTCCATGAAAGATTCACTGGCCTTTCAAGCTTCATAGAAGCTTTAACAACACTTTACCATTATACAAAAATAGGAAAGCAAAGATATAACAAATTAGTCAAAAGCGAATGAGATTTTAAGTATTAATTGTTGAAGACTTTCCGGGCTTAAAAGAAACATTTTAAACACATGCTAGATAAGCTCTTGCATTGTAAGTTCCTAATGTACATGGGCTAAAATGTTAATCAATGATGTGCCTCTAAAGGGAGGAGGATCATGTATGAGCAAACCATGTCATCAAATGAACTCTAGTAGACTTTGGTTCTTGACCTGTATGCTAATATAAACACAAGATACAACAGATGCAATATGATCTAAGGCTAGAGAAACATTAGCTTCTCAAATTGTCATTTAGCCAATTTAAAGTGTTGCTGATTATCTTCTTGTCTTATAAAATACAGACGTTACTTCAAAACACATGATTTCATCTTACACATGTCCCTAGGTCAATCTAGTCATGCATGTTAATCAATGACTTAAACTCTGCTCGGTTATTGGTTTTCCTGGTATGTTATTTTATGTATTAACCATTAGCTTTTAGTTTACAATGTTTGCTATCCAACAACTTTTGTTAAACCAATTTTCTACTTAACAGGTAAAGAAGTCACCCAATGAGTATATTTAGAAGACAACCTCCACTCGCAATACATGTAGTGATGATCAGATCTCCAAATCCAGTATTTGTATCTAGCATATTGTTTAAAATGATACCACAAAAATCTATCTTAGAAATACATTGCTGCCTGCCAACAAATCATAATGATAATAGAAATAATAATAATCAGTAAAGTTTACATTCTCTGCAATACTTTATACTAATAGTCTTTTAGTATTTGGCAGATGAACAAAGCAATTATAATAATAATGTAGTGATCACTAATATAGTTTCATTTGATATTTATGTTAGAAGAATGTCCATCTCAAAATGTCGTGTTGGTCAATGCTGTGGTCAGATTACAAGATGTGGTGTTACTGAACATGTCATCAATGAGAAGACCTGGAGGAGAAAACATTTCAAGATTCAATTCAAGAGCAAAGATAATGAGATAAGACAAGAAATAAAAAAAAATAAGATGAGCTAACAAGATATAAGACAAAAGCTAAGACAAGATAAAATGAGATAAGAGACATAGATTGATAGATTGCAAGGTCTGAAAAAAGAACTTTACTTTTTTTTTTTTTTTCTTTGCTATACAATCAAGAAGTACATCAGACCATGTTGGTTATGTTTCAATATATCGAGTACTTCTTCTTTTTCTTTGTTCTCATTATTATGTTGGAGGGTTCAGTTAACTAGTGCAGTGGTTTCCAGATAAGGCATCCCTTTATATAGTTTTTCTTCTATATGGGGAATTTTGGGACCAGTGTCTTGTTCAGGCCTCTTGAAGGGCATAGCATTCTCTGGTGATGCTCCACGATGGCAAATTTTACAAGTCCTAATTTTTTGCTTTGGGAACAAGTATTGTCTCATTCTGTTGTATCTGGTTCTTAGGCGAATGTACAAATATTTACATTTTGGTCACATAAACCTAATGTGTTTATTCCCATTAGTTTTTAAGTATTGGTGATTAACATATGAACATGTTGATGTTATACAATTTTATTGATAATTATGCATAGTATAGTATCTCAAATTTAGCTACCAAATATGATTTTGAATTGTAAGTGTTATCAGAGTTTAATATAGCTAAATGAAACTATTTGATGAAAGAGAATCTAATGTCTTTAGAGTTTTCTTCATGTATTGCTTCTTCACACGCTGATGTGCACTCTCTGAGTAATTTTAATTTACCTGCAAGACATGCAGACATCAGGTTTGTAACTAGACCGCCAAACATGGCTGATATAGCCAATTTCGTCATGTCCACCAATCTGGAGGGTGCCATAGGCCCCAGGCCTCCCAGCTGAACACCGATACACCCAAAGTTTGCAAATCCACAAAGTGCAAATGTGGCAATTATTTCAGATCGCACCTAAAAAAAACATAAAAATAAAAGTTAATTTAAAAAGCTAATCATCATCTTACAGCTCTGATGATAATACCTGAATAAATTGAGCAATTTTTTTCTTTATTCAATCATGTCATTTGCCTGAGGAAGTCTACTATTAGCCTTTATGTTGAATGTTTATTTGCTTTATTAAACAATATAATGCTGAAACAAGACTTACAGATAAAACTTCTCCTTGTAGGCATTGTTGTCTTGATTTGATCATGTCAGCCAATTTGCTGTAAGCTACAAATTCATTAATAAATGTTTTGATCCCAATCAGTTCAGCCACGTGACCAGTATCCTGCCATTCAACACCCATAGTGAATACTAGTGGACGAAGGACATAACCACAGATCATCTAGATATAAAGAAATTAGACAATTAATAACTTTTCAAAAAACATGAAATTCAATAAATTTACTGATACCTTTTGTATAGTTTTTTTTATTATTATTATTATTTTATTTGCTGTGTGTAAAAATGAACATTTTCATAAAATTAGAATAATTCTTTCCCATTAACTATGCTGAATGGTTAGAAAGATTCCCTTAGTAACAGCATAGTGCAGAGAATCATAAATTGAGAGGGTCTAACGCTGAAGGCACAAATAGAAAAAGCCTAAGGCTTCCATTTTGCATCTTTTATCAATATGACATAACTTAGCGATAGAAAACTTAGGCAATATTGTTGTGGAAATCAATAACATGATCAAGGACAAATGATTCTATTACCTCAAAGTTCAGCTCAGGAAGACAAACAAAGCTCCCAAACCAAGACACCACAGCATTGGCTATATAAAGAAGAGAGACAAAAGCAATAAGGTTGGCAGCAATGTTAGCTACCAATGAGATAGCAGCAGATGCTCCAGAAGCAGCTGCATGTAAAAGATTGTTGTAGGGCCTGAAAAAAAAAAAAAAAAACAATAACTAATTTTTGATATATAGTAAAAGATATATATACAACCATATTATGAGGGAACAGACATGTATAAAGAAGAATGTTCTAGGGCCTGAAAATAAATTTAAAAAAAAACAGATTTTTGATATAGTAAAAGATATATATATAGTTTGAACCAAATTATCAGAAAACAGACTTGAACTTTTTTTTCTATCTATCTTGACAAAATGAGTCACCAAGGTTTGTGGAAGTTTTAGTCCAAGCTAATGTGACACAATGATAATCTGCTAACTTCCCCTTAGAGAATGGCATAAAGAAGGATGTATACTTGTTCCCACTCACTATCACCTTGAATAATGCTGTGTAAAATGACGTGGCAATTGCATAAAGGCATCTATGTCAGGTTCCATGCAGACAGCAACCTAAGGTGCCTATTGTCCTATGCTAACACTCACATATATCACCCAAAGGCTTCTCAAGGCAGATGATTGCACCCTACTTGCTTACACTGAAAATAAACTTCCACTCACTGTCAACAAATTTTCTTACAGTCTCATGTTTGTTTAATCTAAATGATGATATATACATATATTAAACATAAATGAACAGCAGCACCAGGGACCAAGTTTTTAGATGAGAGAAAGTCATGAATTAAATGCGACAAAATAAGATAAGTGGAATTAATTTGTTTTAACAGAGATGCCCCCAATAAGACGCTTAGGACATAATCATCTCCTTATTTGATGTAACATCTGTATTTCTTAAGGTAAGAGCAACTCACACATCAGTTTCCACTCACTAGCATAGATGAAAACAGCTAGCTAGCAACAAATGACTTCTGAAAGAAACAGCAAGAGAAATCCTACAATGACCACAAGACACACATTTGAGACACAAAAAAGTTCTTACCAAAGACAGGTGCAGACAACAAAAAGAGAACTAATAGACCCCTGGTGGACAATAGATTAGTCTGCATTAGATATGGCAAAATATGCAGATCCTGAATGGGTCTGCATATTACATGAAATACTGCAGTCAGCCTAGATCTTTAGATTTGAAGACAATGGCTATACTAATCAAATCTACAACATAAATGCCAAAATCTTTAGAGTTTTGCTTTCTATCAATATTAGATTTAGATTTTGACCAATATTTTTTTTTCATAGCATACATAAGTAAATAAATCATTCACGATGTTATCTTATCTTATATAATACAGACGTTACTTCAAAAAAGAAGATGATTACGTCCTACGCGTCATGCATTTAGTCATGCATATTAACCAATGACTTAAATTCTGCCAAGTCACTGGTTTTTCTGGCTAGCTCAGGCAACCCATTCCATGCTCTAATAGCACTAGGGAAGAAGGAGTATTTGTACAAATTTGTCCTAGCATATGGGACGAGGAATGTGCCTTTATTTTTGTGTCTTTCAGAGTATTTTATTAAATTTTGTTTTTGTATATGAAGATTATGGTTCAGTGTTTTATGTATAATTGCTACTTTACTTTTGAGTCTTCTGTCCTGAAGGCTTTCTAAATTTAGTGATTTTACTAATGGTGTTACCCTAGTCAAATGTGAATATTCGTTTGTTATGAATCTCACTGCTCTATTTTGTGTTTGTTCCAGTTTCTTAATGTTTTCTTGAGTTGAGGGGTCCCACACGGTGGATGCATATTCTATTATTGGCCTAACCAAGGTTAAATAACATTTTAGTTTTATGTTCTTATTTGATTTATAGAAATTTCTTTTAATAAACCCTAATGCTTTGTTGGATTTTTTTATAGTTTCATCAATATGTGGATTCCATGACAGTTTTTCATTTATTATAACACCTAGGTATTTTGAGTTTTTAGTCTGTGTTACTGGTTTGCCATGAATAAGATAAGTGGAATTAATTTGTTTTAGTTTTTTTGTTACTCTTAACAACTGACATTTTTCTGGGTGGAAAGACATGCTCCAATTTGATTCCCATTTCTGTAATTCATCTAATTCTCTTTGTAAAATATCTGTGTCTTGTTTTGTTTTTATTGTTCTATATATTATGCAATCGTCTGCAAATAATCTGACTTTTGTTCCTGAACTAATGCAATTTGGTAAATCATTTATGTAAATTAAAAATAGTAGTGGACCCAAGACTGTTCCTTGAGGTACACCTGAGTTTACTGTTATTGATGTTGATTTAGAGCCATTTATTATTACAGTTTGTTCTCTCCCTATCAGAAAATCTTTAATCCACTGATGCAGTGGACCATTAATGCTGAAATATTTTATTTTTTTAAGCAAACTATGGTGGTGAACTTTGTCAAAAGCCTTGGAAAAATCTAGTAAGATAGCATCTATTTGTTCACAATTATCTAAACCTTTTGAAAAATCATCAATTAGTCCTATTAGTTGTGTTTCACATGATCTATATTTCCTAAAGCCATGTTGGTATGGGGTGAGGACATTATGTTTGTCTAAGTGGTTTATGATATTGCTACATATTATGTGTTCTAGTATTTTACATGTGATGCTGGTAAGTGATACTGGTCTGTAGTTACCTGGATCAGATTTTTCTCCTTTTTTAAATAGGGGGGTGACATTAGCTTCTTTCCAGTCCTTTGGTACTCTGCCCTGGTTAAGCGATGCTTGAAAGAGTATTTTGAACACTGGGGCTAGCTCATTGCTTAGTTCTTTGAGTAATCTAGCTGGAATACCATCAGGTCCAGACGCTTTATTTGGTTTGGTGTTGGCTAATAGTTTTTTAATTCCATTTTCTTGTACTACTAAATCTTCTATGTTGTCTACTTGGTTCAAATTAAGAAATATGTCTTTGTCTCCTGGGGCTGAGAATGCTGATGCAAAGTATTTGTTTAGGATGTTTGCTTTAGTTTCATTATCATTATGTATTATGTTATGTTCATCTTTTAATGGCGCTATGCCTGTTGTTTCCATTTTCTTAGACTTAATGTATGACCATAGGTTTTTGTTGTTATCTTTAGATATTACATTGTTTATGTATTCACTCTGCAGCTGTCTGCTTACTTTTTGGGTTAGGTGTTTAATTTTTATATACTTTTTGTAAACACTTTCTGCCTTGGTTGCTTTAAATTTTCTATATAGGTTTTGCTTCTGTTTACAAAGCTTCTTTAGTCTATTATTAAACCAGCATTTATTTATTTTGTTTGATGTGTATTTAGTTGGTATATGATTTTCTATAATGCTTTTAAGATGGTTTTTAATGAAATTCCAGAGGTCATCGACTGGTTGGTTAATGTCTTTTTCTAATAAGAATGTTTGTTGAAAGTTTAATGCAGCTTGGTGTAGTTGTGTTAGGTTACATTTATTCCAGAGTAAGATTTTTCTTTTGGTTTTTGTATTGGCTACTGCTTTTATCTGACTGTGTATTTTTATGATCTCATGGTCTGATAGACCAGGGATAATATCATAATCAACTACTAATCCAGGTCTGTTGGTTAAGAAGAGATCTAATGTGTTGTTTAATCTAGTTGGCTTTTTAATGATTTGATCTAAACTTAGGTTGTGTAAAGTTTCTATGAAAAGCTCATTTATGTCCTTAAGGTTTTGGTGTTTATCTATGGTTAGTGTTTTCCAATTTATATCAGGTAGGTTGAAGTCACCCATAATCCAAAAAACTGCATTTTTATTTGTCTCTTTAAGTGTAGTAATCTGATTACATAGTTCCTGCATGTATTCTAAACTAGAATTTGGTGGTCTGTAAATGCTGCCTATTATAAGGGATGTTGAGGTGGTATTAATTTTACAAAATGTAGATTCTATGTTTTTTGAGTTAGGTAAGGTAATTTCTTCTGCTATAAGAGTGTTTTTTATTGCTAAAAGAACTCCTCCATGATTATCAGCCCTATCTTTTCTAAAAATTTCATAATTACTATTGAAAATTTCTGCATTATAAATTTCAGGATGTAGCCAAGTTTCTGTTCCTGCAATTATGTCTGGTTTCTCACATTCTAATAAAATTTCTAAGTCTGCTGTTTTGTTCCTAATGCTTTGAAAATTTATTACTAAGGTTTTAAGGTATTTTGGTATTACTTCTTTAGTAGGTTTGTTTAGTGAGGCTGTTGTATTAATTTTAGTAGATTTAGGTTTAACAGGAGTGGATCTGGCTAGTGGTTGGTGAGTTGGTTTTGGGATGGTGTTTAGGATGTTGAATGGGTTAGAAGTGTCCGCATCAAAGGAATCAAACAGTCCTGATGTAAACTGAGGTAACCCACACGGTACACAGTGCCATGATGCATCTTTGTTGCCTAAGGCATAATACACAGGTGTATTCATATGGAGACATGATGCATGGTACCATTCATCGCAGGTGTCACATTGAATGACTTTCTGTTTCATGGTGCATACTTTTTTGCAGATGTTGCATCTATCTTTAGATCTAGGCCCTGGATTTGACTCTACATCTCCTGCTATTAATATTAACAGTGAAAGGTATTTATTTCTACTGTGTCTGATTGAGAACTTCCATTTGTGATGGGTAATCTTCTTTAATGTTATGGATGTGTATGTTAGGTTATTTTTTAAGTTGCATTGATCTAAAGTGTGATGATTGATTATGACTGTTGTTTCCTTTTTAAGTTTAGTGTTGACTGAGGTAGATCTAGTTCTGTGTTCAGCTAGTGTGTATTTAGTAATTATTAGGATAAATAGCCAGAGCGATTTCATGATGACTGTTGTTGATTTTAGTTTTAAAAGGTCTAGTCTAAATCTAGTTTAAGTGTTGTATGTTTTAACTAGAAATGTTGATATAGCCAAATACAAGATATTCACTCTAGTTCAAGTTAACTATTCAATGAAATGTTAACAATTTAAGTTGAAAGCTACTTCTTAAAGTGGAAGAAAAACTATTGTAGGCTGAGTGATACACTGTCAGAGCCATAGTTAAGAGACTTACTGGTTCAACTTACTGCTTTTCCTGCATGATTGATCTAATACTGGCTATTTTGCTTTTGCTTAGTTCAGGGTGAATAACTTTGGAAACTGCTAATGATGCAGGAGCATTCATGACTGAAGCTGTAATTAAATATGCTGCTGGGACCTACACAGAGAAATCATATCAATCAAAAACTTAATACAATCTCAAAGCAACACTAGATTATGTCAAGTCGCAAAAAAAAATTGTTTGTTTTGCATGTTCTAGATTTTCCTTCAGAATTGAAGTTTGTTACATCTTAACCCATATGTCTCACAGAAAGGCAGGAAATGGCAGTGGGCAGGGTTGAAACATGGAGATGACAGTCCACAGTGCATATGTCATGACCAAGCAGCCCGAAAATCATGAAAGTATTTCCACTGAAAGTGATTGCATTCATAAAACCAAGCTATTTAAAAGTTATGTAATTTAACAAACAATGGTAGAACTTTCCATACACATCAAGTATAGTGACCATTACTCCACTAGCAAAGATAGATATTCACTATTTGTCACTTGTATCCCTATAACCAGATTATTAAATTCTTCTCAGCTCTTTCCTTTTCTTTCAGTACACTGTGCTACTATGTTTCTAAGCCTTATATTTGTAATGTTAAAGGGAAACTGGGCTATGAATGTATATCTTGTGTGCTATTGTAAAAAAAAGTTTGCTTTAATCGTGTTTTGCTTTTTGTAATGAACAATTGTAAAACAATTTTTTTCACTAATAATAAAGATTATTGTTATTATTATAAAGTAGACATATATATTAAGCTATGGTGGTCTCTCTCCTAAAGGCTGAGGATACTAATCTCTCCTAGCTTTTCAAGGTATAAATTTCTAGATTTTTCTGTTCACATTTCTCATTCAGTATGGGGTAGTCACTATATAATCTTTTAAACTTGCATACCATATTCCACTAGAGATATATTATTATTATTTACCCTAATCCCACTTCACATTATCTTTTCCCTTTCCTATTGTTGTCTGTTTCTGACAGAATTATTTTCTCTTAACTTACATAATGGCCTTAATGATAATCTACTCCTACCTGTTTCTGTAGTGTAATTTTTTGTCATACTTTTTTTTCCCCTCAGATTTAATATTTTCTAAGAGAGTATAGCTGTGTGCTAGTCATTAGGTGATAATGGCACCATAGAAATGTTAAATGACTGTTATTACTTTTGTAGAAAACATGTCTCCTTACAACCCAGATCTTTTCATTCTTGATGCTGTCAATGAATATTCTAGTATAAAGCTTATGTAGCTGTTCAGCTGATAAAAATCTCTAATCTTTCAATGACTGAATGATGCATTAAGTGCTGGTTACCATATACTTTGAACAGATGTCTCTCTTGTTCATACATAACATTTTTACAATTAAGTAGCCTACAATGCCTCCTTATGATAATAGAAGGGTTAGGGCTCCTTGTCTAAACAGCAAGAATATCAAAGGAGGTTTGTCATAAGATGTTAGGCAGGTATGGTCTACTAGCATGCAGATATGACCTACTGCCTATCAGCCAAACCTCTTGTTTAATGTCAATTAACCATGATATATGTTGGGATAAAGGTTAGGTGCAAAACATGGGAAATGAAAATAGTCAATATATTTAAGAACAAAAGATAGAGGCATCTTTTTAATGAACATATCTTTGCCCATTTCACATGTTTGTTTCTTTTTTCAATAGGCAATGAAAAAGGGGTGGCTTATGACAAAACTGGTAAAAAAAAATTGCAAAATTGGTTGACTTACCCCATTCATTATGTAAGCAGCCATAACTCCACCAGCAATAGTGGCAAAACCACCCACCATAACAGCATGAAGTTCTGAATTGGTCATGTCTGCCAGGAATGGTCGAATCATAATGGGAGCTTCAGTCTATATTTGATGTTAAGTAAAAGTTAAAAAGAAAATATTATTAGATGGAATATCAAGAATGACTTTGAATTGTTTAATTTTAAAAGTATTTTTTTGCATTGATCTATAGGACTGCACTCCTTCTTAATCTTAGTACTTGAAGACAAGCCTTACTATTATTATTATTATTACAGAACCACCAATAGCAACATATTGGCATTTTTCAAATATGTGCTAACAAATAAACTGGAGATTTCTCTAATCCTTATGTAAGACAATATCTAACCAAAAATGATACTAGACTATTACTTGTATAATGTTTCAGATGCTCTAGTCCTTTTTTAGTGGAGCAAATGTAATGTATCAAAAAGTGTGTTTTGTAAGAAATTTGAAGTCAGTGATTTTAAAATCAATGAAAAAAAAACAATACTTTTTTTGACTAACTAAAAATAAACATTACATTTACTTACAGCACCAACAAAAATATTCCCAGCAGCACACAAAGATTCAGCTCCAGTTGTCCCCACAGTAAACTTCATGAACCAAGCAATCTTCTCAATGATGACTTGCATAATGCCCAAATAATACAAGAGAGTGATGATAGTACTGAAGAAGACAATGACTGGAAGAACCTAAAAGTAAAATGGAAAGTCATTGATCCTCATTTTTGGTTTAAATAGAAGTGAATAAGTTATGTATGCAATAGTGTCATGCAAATAGTAAGTCCTTTGGTTTATAATTGAACATTGCAGTTTGAATAAGAACTGGCTTTATTTTTCCATGTCTGTTTGTCAAATGTTTTACATGTTTTGGATATTCCTTAGGGTTGAAGATTATATTCTTCCTAGTCCAAACTTCACACAGGCAGGGTATGAACCCGGGACCATCAAGATGACTGTCCAAGGTACAAACCACTTGACCAGGCAGCTAACTCTATTATTATGTGTTGCCACAGTCTTAGAGGTATAAACCTAAAGAATGCCAATTTAACTTCAAGTTTTGAGCTCCATTTCTGAAGAATCTAATTTTGATTCAAGATTTATATTAAATGTTGCCATAGGCTTAGTGATATAATCCTATGGACTGCCAAACTGAGGGTTTTTAATTCAATTTCTGAAGGAGACTAATTTTAATTTAAAATTAAACCAAGTTATATTTCTTAGACACAAAACTTCACCAAGGAAGCTTTCCCATCTTCCCCAGCTACCACATATGCTATCAAATTACAGAAATAAAAATTAGAATGTAATGTCACACTGGACTGCACTTCTGGCTATATATGAGACCTGGTCAGGTTAAAAGGTCACCTGATCTGAAATGTGGGTCAAGTTTCATGGTTGACAGGTTGTCCAGTATACATGCTGGACAGTTATCTGTTGTCTCAATTGTCCCTAGTTTATTCCCTGCCAGATGCTATTTCCTATCATCCTCAGGGAGGTTTGGGCTAGAAAGTAGATCTTCAACTCTGAAGGAACATGTAAAACAAAACATTTTACAAAGGTGTGTAGATTACCATTTTTTTCCTCAAATCCTTGAAGGAATGTTTTGGTAAACAAGTAAGTGAAGACAGAAAGAGAGAAGCTTAAAAAAAAAAAGTCAAGAATTATGTGACAATCCAGAAAAGTCTCTTTAGGAGACCATAAAAGGAAAGCAAAGCTAGCTATGAGGTTTACTGATCATTAGTTATTAGTCATTGGTATCTTATTCAGGAATTATTTATTGTGCTTCATTTAACATTAATATTTTTTGTTACTCAACCTATTCCACTACTCATATCATTGATACAACAAGTGATTTATGTGAATTTTCTTCATTGATGGAATAATTGTTTTATTAAATTGAGTTTTAAACTCAAGAAATATTATATCCTGCACTGTGTTTCTTCATTCTATTTCTATATTTTCAGCTCTGAACCTGTAAATGTTACAATACTTTAAGGGACAAAAAAGAGAATTGATAGTGTAAACAACACTATTTTCAAAACAATTTATGACTACATACTCACTTGGAAAGCAAAGAAATGCTGTGTCGTTGAGCCAAATACAAATACTGCACCATGCAAACTATAATTCATGAACTTGGTAAAGAGAGATCCTAACATTTCAAACAATTTAAAACCCAGCTCCCACTTCAACACAAGTGTAGCCATAAAAAATTGAAGAAAAAATCCACCAACAACAGGTCTCCATTTAATCTGTTGATTAAAAAGAAATAATTTCATTATTAAGCTATACAGTCCTATATAACTGGAGCTATATATATATATATAACTGGAATAGGCCTATATATATATATATATATAAGTAGATGAAATCAAACTATTTTTATAGGTAGTTGAAACAATCTTATCTACTTATCTTTAAAAATACAGATGTTACTTCAAAAAGAAAATGATAATGTTCTACAGGGGAGAAGACTAATGATAAAATGATGTTTTGAACTTAGATCCTGTTTATAATTGTTACCTTTCTTGGAGCATGTGAACAAATGATTAAAGTGCTGAGAAGAATACCCCATCCAATTATAGAGATGAGATTGCTTGGTCTATTCACTGCTGAAATTATTATTATGACCACTGTTGTACCAACTAAACCAAAAACAATTAACCTGTTAATAGAAGAACAACATTTAATGAGGGTAGGCTAGACTAGTGAAGTCTATATGCCAATAGTCGCATATACATATATATAGATATATATATATATATCATTGAATGATATGTCAATCTTTAGAAAATGTAACAATTTAACAACTGTTACATGAAATACCAGGATATAGAATTATCTGAAAAGCGAGTTAGTGCACACATATAAGACAGTTTAAGGTAACTTTCTATACAGGATCCATACATATGGGGACAAAATGGTTTTGTCTGCGTTTAATACAAAATTTGTAATTTACTTCTTTGTGTTAAGCAGAATTCAGTCTAAATTGACAAACCATATTTATAAACTAATTATTATAGACTAAATAAACAAGTTTAAAGGATTAAAGTATAAACCATTCTTAATATTGTAAAATACTGGTAGTTTAAACTCTTATTAGCACTAATTTAAATATCTATTTAAAAAATTAAACCTTTTGAAAATAGTTGAATTATTTTCAACAAAATTTTGAATTGGAATGAGGACTTTTTGTATCCAACCAATGAGCTTCTCCTTTGAGTAAAAACTGACCACAAGGACACTGACCACTACAGTTAGTTGCACCAAGTCCATTATATCCTGTTCCTGATAGCATGATCCCAGAGTGCTAAACAAGATGGCACCAATAAAGTAGGTGAAATACAGGATCAGTAAAGCAACAGTGAAAGCCTGGAATAGAAGTTAGATCAGTTTGAAAACTTGTAATATAGATGATCGATGCTTAATGAAATATTAGCACAAATTTACAACATTTCCCATGATCATTTTCAAAGCTCAAATAAAGGCAATATAACTCAAGTGAAAACGTTTTTTTTAATGTATTAGAGCTTTCCATGTAGTGGCAGAGTGCTCTAACATAGTCTCAACACTTCAAAGAATACAAAGTTGATCAAGTGGCATGGATTTCTATAAACAGCAAACTTTAAACATAAAGATAATTTCTATAAACAGACACTTAGCAATTAACTTGATATTTAAGATAAGATTAAATTGGGCAATAGATTAGTGGTAGTAGCCCCTACTTCTGTTGATGGTCCAAAACAACCCAATGACTTCCAAATCACTTGTACATATAGTTGCTAACATTTACAAGGGCCATACCAAAGCAGATGGTCATAAATAATAAGTAATTGTTAGGCCAGAAAACTTTCAGACAACTGACCTTTGTCAGCTTTGAACCGAACCTCTCCAAAAAAAATTCAGCCAATGAAAGTGGTGATTCATTTTCCTCAGCTAAGGAGGTCATGCGATCAGCAATTTCATCACCAGCAACATCTTCTGTTGATATATTCTTGGATGTTTTAATCTCCCCATTAGATGTAGCACCATTACATATCATAACATCTGTAACTAGATCTATGATAAAAAAAAATTTTGTTAGCAACAAGACTGTGAATTTGACACAATCCCTAATTTAGAGTAAGTTTCTCATTACATGTAGGCCTACTCTTTCCTAACTTGGAATTTGCACAATGAAAAATGATAAGCACCATGCTCTAATGGCACTAGTGAAAAAGGAGCACTGATATGAATATGTTCTGGCATATGGAATAAGACATGTATTTTATCTTTGTGTTTTTTCTTAGTATTTTACTATGTTGTATTTTGGTTCATTTTTTAAAATTTATTATCACTATTTAATATTTAGTCTCTCAGTTTAGTAATTTTTCTTATGATAATTTGTACTGATACGCTAGTCAAATATGAATATTCATTTCAGCATCAATGAGTTTCTATTGACCTGTTCTTTTACTCACCAGACTCAATGGTCACCATCTCATCTACACTGCTTAGTTGTTTGATTTCCAGAACATCCATTTGACTGACTTGTCCATTGTGATGATCACTCATTCTATGACTTCTAGTAAACAACATGTGACAACAAAAAAAAAAAAAAAAACATGTTCAAATGAAATATGTCATCATGAAGCAGAAAAATAATAATTTCACAAGTAGCATGGATGTGTGAAAAAGACAACAAGAGTGATGCATTAACAGCATCCCAAGGATGTCACAATCAAGTCATTTAAATGTGACATTTAAATGTCATTAAAACTTTTGAGAGCAAGAAAATTGTCACATTCAATTAAGTGGTAGCTGTGGTACAGTATCAAACTTTCATGTAGCAAATAAAGATTCTAACAGGCAATTACAGGGTACATTGCATTGATTCTGTACAATTTTAAAAACATTAAAATTTCAAACAGTAGCATTTCAATAAAGATAACACCTTTAGTAAAATCACTAAATTTAGAACATTTAAAAGTAAAGTAGCAGGTATACATAAAACACTGAACCATACAATTTTCAAATACAATTAAAAGCAAAACACAATAAAATACTCAGAAAGACACAAAGATAAAGGCAATTCCTCATTCCATATGCTAGGACAAATTTGTACAAATGCACCTTCTTCCCTAGTGCTATTAGAGCATGGAATGGGTTACCTGATTCAGACAGGAAAACCAATGACTTGGCAAAATTTAAGTCATAGATTTACATGCATGACTAGATTGACGTAGCAACATGAGTAGGATCTTTTTTGAAGTTACGCCTATATTTCATAAGATAAGAATTAAAAAAAAGACCTCACCTAGCAAGTAGATCTATTCTATCTATGCCTCTATGCCTTTTCGTAAAATTCACAAAACCAGAAATATCTCGAACATAAAGTTTTATAGACTTTTAATCTCCCAATAAACATGTAATGTCACAAAATTGGCCTATATATAATATATTGACATATATTCGACCTACACGGGAGTTGATCTGTGGAGTAATTGGTCTACAAGCGAATGAATATTAGATGCTTCGGCGCCTATAGATATGACGTCACGTAAAGAACAAGATTGCCTTGGCCCCAGTAATTAGGCCAGTGGTTAGCTTCAGAGAGCAGACTTACAAAGAGAACATGTTCAATTAGCAGTGCCAGGAATGCAGTCAATTGTACCACTTAAGGTTTGACCTATAGGACTAAATAAGGTTTTACTAAAAGAAAAAAAAAAGACAGGTTATCGTTAGCTGAGTATATTATATCCTATGAATCCTAATCTGAACCAGAATTTATTATGAACAAATTGTGGCACTTTCTGAAATATTGTTTCTCCTGCCATCTATATTGCTCTTTTCTCGTAGTAAGAAGATCGCATGTTAAAATAAGGTAAAAGTAACTATTAACGGCTTAATCTGCACGAGGTGAGGAAAAATATGCAGATCGCAACTGCACTCATCCTTAATCTTCAGAATCGAAGTCATTGCCATTATTATTAGCATAGGCCTACTGTTCACGCTTAAAGCTTGTAGGCAGGAGTTTTGGCTAGTCGCAAGAATGTGACGTCAAATGATCGGATGATCCTAAGTGCAGATCCATATGCACCTGGGCATGCTACCCTGCCTCATAGTGGCGCCCGGGTGGAAACAATCGTAGGAGAAAACGATTAGGCTAAAGGGTCGCAAAACAAGACTCCCGTGGGGTGCCTAAGGGGGTGCGAGCGCATCCTCATTGCACTGCGCGGAGTTGTAAAAAAGCTCCGACAACCTTGTCACAATCCAGGCGCTGTTCCTCAAGGGGCCGTTTCATAAATGGCGTGTCCGGCATAGTTAGCCTGGTATAGAAAAGGAAAATGGCGGGGGTCTTAGTGTACGCGGTCTCTTGCCGTGAGTCTGACCCACCCGCCAGACAGAACAGTGTACATTGTTCTCATTCAGGCTGGTGAGAGGGAGCTCTTGTTCACTTTTGCTGGCCTAGAATTCCAAGAGCCGATAGCTCAACTCTACCTAACAGTTTCACGATTCATATGCATGAGTTTGGTTTAGCCTGTGACAAAAAGGCAGTAAAAATTTTTTAAAAAGGTCAAATAATTGGGTGATCCTGAGTACAGATCCACATGCATGAGTTTGGTTTGGTTTGTAACAAAAAGGCAGTAAAACATACAAAAAATAAAAGGTCAAATAATTGGATGATCTTGAGTGCAGATCCACATGCATGAGTTTGGTTTGGTTTGTGACAAAAAGGCAGTAAAAAAAAAAATAAAAGGTGAAGGCTGGAGATAGCGTGAACGTGGCTATAGAAGTTTTGGGGACGAGATTATAAGGAATATAGTTTTCATAGTCAGTTGTAGACAGTCAGGGGCAGTTGGAGTTAGGACCCAGAGAGTGAGAGCAGAAGTCGCTAGTTTAAAAGTAAATAGGCCCTATTATAAAGTTGGTTAGTTTTATTGATTTAATCGTCATTAATATAATGAATTTATATTTATTGTTTCAAGTGTGAGTTTAAAGAAATTAAACTCAAGAAAATGAATACACTGTGGCATCTATTGCTTCTTAGAAGTGTTAAGTCTATAGACTAACGGCACCTCCGAATCCGCATGTCAGATGAATTGAGGAGATGACCTTTACATCATGTGCCTTATGGATCCCAAGGTCTGAAAGAAACTTTACTTTTTTTTTTTTTTTTTTTTTTTACTATAGGCCTACTAGTGACTAATCATAAACGAGGTTAAAAAAAAAAAAAAAAAATTCTGCTAGTTATGAATGGATTTAAAAGGGGTATTACTGCATCCGCATTAATCTTCGGACTCGAAGACAAACCTTATTAGGAGTATTATCATGTTTTGAAACCAAAATATAAGAAAGAATTTCAAAGAATGAATTCTATTGATGATAATTTTTTTAAAATGATAATTCTCAACAGCGTAAAAGCTGGACATAGTCAGACTTAAGGCCAGTTCCTACTTGACGGAGGATAGGCCACACCCAATCTCGGATAAGGCTGAAATATGGCACGATTATTTATTTTACTTGACAAAACAAAAATCGATTTTAAAAAAATAACCAAGTAGTTAACTGTTGGTAATTTATTTATTTATTTATTTTGGTATAGAACAAGGGAAAATGTACTTTGTAGAGAAAAAGAGAAATAGGTCGCCGCTTTAAAATTTGAAACTAACAATAGACAACTATAAAATCTTCTAATTTCACAAGCACTTCGCTGTCACAGTGATTAGTGTGTTGGCTTCCATCGAGCACAATTTCAGGTTTTTCAACTTTTTAAAGATAAATGCATTTAAAAAGCGATCACGTAATATAACCCTTCTTTCTTCCAAATTTTTAATTACACGACTAATCCAAACTAATTGGTACAACTACACTGAATATGAGGTTTGTGTTGTTGTTTTTTAGTTATTTTTCAAAAGTATTTTTTTATATTTTTTTGTACTGTTTATAGTCGCTCTTGTCAAAGCCCAAAGCAACAGGCAATTCAACATTTTTGGTCCTGAATACTCACGTATCTGGTACATGCACAGACACCATTTTAAAATAAAAATTAGATTAGATAGTGGTCTGCTTAGATATGTGAACAAGGTGTAGGCTTAGAACTAGTCATTCAAGTAAATAAGAAATTGAAACTGTAACCTACTAGGTTTTCCTGGACGATTCTAGCAACTAGTGGCAACTTATATGTTATCTTATATAATACAGACGTTACTTCACTTGTCCCATGCTGGAACCTAAAACTTACAAAACATTTCCTTGTTCTAGTAAAAAAACATTTGGTAAAATATTTTTTTTGTTCCTCAATTGAACTATTTATAGGCCTAATATACGATTTCAATGAAGACCAAATCTCAGGAGAACAGGGTCATATTACGTATTCTATTTATTCTATTAGATGAAATATCTTTCACCGCTTCATTAAATAAGAATAGATTCTGTACTGTCTGTTTAGGTTACGGGGTGTACTTCAACGCACTCAATTGTATCACTTGTGGACAGATTTTAACAGGGATGCCGAACTACTGCCTGGTCATGTGGTGCCTCATCGTGGCGCCCGGGTGGAAACGGTCATGAGAGGGGACGACTAGGCCAAAGGGTAGCGAAACAAGGTTCCCGCGGGCGTGCCTAAGGGGGTGCGAGCATCTCCATATTGAACTGTGCGGGGATGTAAAAAAGCTCCCGCAGCGATCTATCAACGTCCAGGCGCGTCCCTCAAGGGGCCGCTACATAAATGGCGTGTCCCGCACGGTTAGTCTGGTATAGTATACGAATACGACGGGGTCCCAGTGGTGCGGCGCCCCGTCTCTAGTCCGCGAGTCCGGAGTGCCCGTGTCCATTGGAAGTGAACGCAACCGAACCCCGAATTTCACCCCCCGTCTGACAGGATAGCAGGAAGGAGGAACTCGCTGTCCAATTCAGGCTGATGAAAGGGAGCTTTTGTACGCTTTTGCTGGCCTTAGTGTTCCATGTGCGACGCACAACACTACAAGACAATTTCAGATGGTCGTGTGGTATGCACTCTGGACTGACTTTTGGTGGTCACGAAGGACCCGAGTTCAAACCCTGCCCGCTACCCCCCCCCCCCCCCCCCCCCCCCGTCGTCCTGCGGAGGTTCTTGTTAGGGTGTGATTATATTCAGAATCTAAAGGAACATCCGAAACATTTAAAACAAATACTGCCCTCGAGCGCGTGACGTCGTGCTATCCGGCAACTCTAAAAATCTTCCAACAATACATATTGAAAATGCAGAGGATTAGTTCCGTTGCGCTAAAATTTTTAAAAAAATTTTTGGTGGGGTTGGGTTGCTGCTCCCGTGACATACATTATGATTTATTATGCGTGTCCGAAAGTGAAATAGCACCCAATCCGAAAAAAAGCTGGTCAACATTGACTTTTACCTTTCTTCTCACCAACGCATTGAGTACTAAACTAGAATTATAATAGATGATATAGGTAGTAGATGATACATTTCAACTATGCAATTAAAGATTATGTTCGTTTTCTTTTAAAGGCTCCCGTGGTCATAGGGGCCCGGCGCAATAAACTCCATCTACCGTCTGACAACGTTAACACCTTTTGAAACTTCAGTTTTGTTCACATTCAAATAGTGTCTATCCAAAAATTCATTTTAAAACAAAAGAATGTATCTTCTTTCAATTAAGAGTTATAGTAACTGCCTTTTAAATATAAATAATTATAGAAATTTAAGAATGTTAAATTTTAAAAAATGAAACAAGTTTATCTTTTAGCTGAGCATTTTAAGATTTAGATTTCAAAATACACGTAGCCTATAGGCCTAAATAGATCGGTACAAAGTTTAAAATAGTTGTTTCAGCATTGAACTGTCTCGGTACAGAAGGTTTGAGAATTATCATATATTATAATTAAGAAATATTCTTAGCGCCGAAGCATATAGTTGCCTATACCTATACAGTTTCACACTGCAAAACTCTGCTAATATTAACTACTTTCAATTTCACTTACCTTTTAATTTTCACACTTCACACTCAGATCAAGTCAATGCCCAATTAAAGCAAGGAACACAACAGGCAATTCAATATTTTTGGCCCTGAACACTCACGTATCTGGCATACGCAAATACAAATGTTATCGATAATGCTAACACTAAAAACCCCAAGTTTACATTCAAAGACATTTTCTGATTCTTGGTACTAGAGTCTACATCCCGAAAAAAACGAAACTAATTTTTGACCTGTGTTTTTTTTTTAATGTTTGACATAAGATTCAATACATTAATTTGAGTACAGCAGGTCCTAGTTTATGTTTAGCGAATGTGTTGTACAAAGGGTGAGGATATATATATATATGCCTTATGAAGAATAAATCTGACGGACTTCCATTATGCCTATTTTATTTATAGTCAGATCACGTGGTCAATGCCCAGGAATTTTATCCTCCGAACAAAGATGAAAAAAACAAATTTCGTCTTTAAATTAGGAAGCACTTGTAGATTAGTGTTGAATTATGATGTTTTAATGAACAAATAAAATATTGGGTAACTTTTGAACTCCATATCGAGTTAAAATAAAAAGCAAACGAAGCGACGGTTACACCTAGCAATGCTGTCTTCGATGTATACCGAACAGCAATAACGTTAAATAGCTAGGCCCGTTATCAGTGGACATCAAGAAATAAAATGATGATGCTTGATGATATGTTCAACAAAAATTAGCCTAACACTTTATAATTGAAACCGAAAGTGAAAGTATAAACACATTTAAAAAAAAAATATTGATCTAGATAGTGTATTCTTTTTATTAAAAAGCTATATTGATTAGATCAATATGTAGCCTATTAGTAGGCCCCTATTTAGAGTTCCATCAAAGGTTAACCTAATATATTTTAAAGGCCCACACTTTTGTATAATTAGGACTATTTTCAAAAGTTCTACCGTAGTAACTATAAAATAGATCTTTAAAATCTACGTTGAAACACCGAGATTAATTTTCACTTTATAATGATCGATTTTTTTCCTCACACGAATAGGCTATCTGACAATTGGTGAAAAATTGCTTTCCCCCGCCCCCCCCTTTCCAGTATTAGACCAAAAATGACATCACTGTCGAGGACAGGCGTTGACAGCAGTCAACAGTGTTAAAGCTGAGCTGAATGAAGTTAATTAAGCAGATCACAGGTAGGACTGCGTAATGGGTAGTCACGTAAAACCTGCACTCCTTTATCTCGGGACTCGCGCTATTATACAGATATATATTATAGATTGATAATTGAGTTTTACGCTTCAAAAGCCATTTACTTTCTGTGTAATAGGTCGAGTTTGAACTAAAGAGGAGATTGACATTTCTCACAATTAACGTTAACGTCATTGTTAGCACATTGCTAGGCTACGCGTAGGACGTAACTTGACTCTGCAAGATGGAGATTGCACACATTTTTTACTCTTTGTCACTCTTTAATCTCAGGTCTGATTTTATTATGAGAAAAAAAAAGAGGGACTGCATCAGCACTGGCCGTTAATTTGGATACATCAGTTACTTAGAGAGGGGGGAACTGCCGTGTGGCCGGCATCGTTCTGCCCAGGCATTCATTTCATTTCCATTAGATGATCCATAGTCGCTTCACGACTGAAGGAGGTGATACTTCTAAAAAAAATGGAAAGGTCTCGGCTTTGAAACTGCTTCTCTCATGGTTTGCACCAATCCATCATCCAGCTCCAAGTTATCAAAAGTCTAGATTTCTGTCTTCACATCCTGTCACTATAGCATCACTCACATTATTAGTGTACCTGGCTTCGCTGCGAGGTTTCGATGCATAGATCATTTATACTCTTTTATGCTCACCAAAACGATTTTAAAATCAAATTACATTTAAACAAGTCATGTTGCATTTAAATGAATGTGTTTGCTATAGATATTATTCTATAGTAACCATGCCTAACCTTATAGATAGATAACCCTATAGATATTGTTGTAATCATGCCTAACCTTATAGATAGATAACTCTATAGATATTGTTCTATAGTAATCATGCCTAACCTTATCTTCAAAATAAATTTTAAAAAGACACAAGGACACACAATTCCCTCAGAATTAAAAAAGAAAAGAATAACTTCTTTGAAAATCTCAAGTAGTAAGAAAACTTTCATGTACGATTAAAAAAAAAAGATTTAAATGAAAATTCTATAACATCGTCACTATGAACTACTCTAGATTCTGAGTGATTTGAAATGAAGAGCAACATGAAACGATTTCTGGATTAGTTTGTCTGACCAGCACTACATATTTCAAAACAAGCTAACCTTATTTTACTTCAATTTATATTTGGGTGATGCAGGATTTTCTTTTAACATTGCAACAAAGTCAAAGTATAGAAACGGGCTTGATGTCACAACAAATAGAATTACCAACAAATAGAATAACCATAATGTGCCTGAGATGAAGAAGTCATTTATCATTATTTTTTTCCTATTTTTTAGTTTTATACTTGAAAAATAAATCATTAATGCTAAATTTAGAATATGGTGGGACGGCCTAGTAGGAAAAACTGTTTGGCTACCTATCAAGGGTGCTAAAGTTTAAATCATTCAAACCGAGTTGTGTTTGCTGATCACCTTCCCCCCCCCCCCCTCCAAACTGGTCCACAAATGAGATTTGAACCACAGCGCACTGAGCATGCTATAAGCATAACAGTTTGTGATATACAAGAAATTTTAAAAAAAAATATACATGATTTAGTTTAATTTTTGTATTTTAACAATTGGAAATAAATCAACCCTAAAACCTAAGCAAAGAGTTCTCTGCTAGATTGTGGCAAATGTTCAGAAAATGTTTGGGGAACACACAACAACCATCTAGATTCAAAGACATGCTTTTTATTATTTAAATTATAATTATAGAATTATCTTGTTGAAGATGCAAATCTCTTAATCTTTCTCAAATAATTACTTTACAAAAAAAAAAAAACAGGAAGAAAGCAGAAACATTATCTACACAATAAACAATTACAGCCAACAGAAGCTGAACATTGGGATAACAAAGTCATCTTTAGGTCAGTGTTTTATGTACAGAGTCCACTATGATAAGCCTAGACACAACTCAGTGAGTGAATATTAGCAACAAACTCATCAAGGCAAGACTAGCAGCTGAATCAACAATGGTCAGTTTGGCAAGCCAAGTATCTATGCACAATTATTTGTCTTAATGTGAAAGAAAAAGCAAATCTGATGAAGTAATAAACAGGGGTGTCATTAGTCAGTGCTGAAATAGTAACAGATGACATCTGAAAACATCACTAGCAATGTCAATTGCCAGCACTTGACGACAATGACAAATCTGGAGTACTCCCTCGTAGTCGTTCCTTGTGGATCCATGTCTGCATGTCTCCTGGAGGCATATCCTCTTTGACAGCAGGCCGCAGCTGTTCCCAAGCAGACAACCTTTGCTGACTAATATCTGCACAAGCTCTAGTCAACGCCACCATGTGGTCAAAATCTTCCATTCCACCAACAGTGTGGCGTCGACGTTTGTGACTTTTCCTATTTTCCTTGTTGTCAAGGTGATAAGTGTTTTTGTTTGTTAGAGTGTTAATTATTTCTTGTCGAGGTGAGCTGGAAGTTTGAGATTTAACCTCTATTTTTTTCACCCCAGTAGACCTTGGGCTCGTGTCTAGTTTTTTGGGCTGAGTCAGCACTACAGGTACTTGTTGATCTGTGCCATGAGACTGGGTTAGAAAAGATTTAAAATCTGGGAACTGATTTTTCTTCGGCTGGGTCAAATTCGAAGTCTCAGACAGAATCATTGAAACAGGTGACACTCCAGATGAGTCATTTCTTTCAAAACGTGATGCAATTCCTATTTTAGGGTCTGATTTAGCTGAACGGTGAAGGCTTGGATCTCGAAAAGATTTCTCAGTGGAATCTAGAAATGAGTAACTTGTACTTGAGTTTCTAGATTTCTGAGAGTCACTTGAATTAACAGAGATCTCTTTGGGATGGTCAGCGTTGAATGGGTCAGTCTTACGTCCAGTGAGTTTGTACTTTGGGTTCAGTAGAATCTGCAGTTTCTGGTCAAAGGTAGTAGTAATGCTAGTCAGTAAATCTGAACCATCCTCAGAATCAGTTGAAGCCCAGGAGGCTCGTTTCTCTTGCTTCTCTATCATGTCAATAAGTGAGTCCAGAGAACCATGGCGCCGGTTAAAACTAGTTCTTACAGAAGATGGACGATTGGAGATTTTGTCAATCCCAGTCGAAGTCTGAAATGACTTGTTCACGTTTTCTGGAGGTTTATGTTTGATCTGACCTCTCAAGGTCACAGAGTGACCGGCATCATATTTCTGAAATTTAGTTTGTGATAAAATGTCTTCATGGGAGCCTACTCTGGTGATTTGATTTTGTTGAGGAGCCAAACTTAGTGACTGAGGAGCTACTCTTTTGGTCTCAATTTTACTTTCAGCACTAGACTTAAATTTAGTTTCCTCATATGGGTATGTTGGTCCAAGATAGGAGCTGGACACCAGATCTGGCATACGAGATACAGGGAGGGATCCTTTCCAGGCTAGCCAGTCCTCCACACTATGATTCTCCTCCTGCTCAAGTTCCAGCTGAGTTCGGAGATGTTCCCTCTCAATCATCTCTTGTTGCCAGCGACGTCTCTCTCTGTCCTTCAGCTGCTTCTGTTCAAATGTGTGAAGGAGAGTGCTGACATCGTTACCAATTCTCTTTAAAGTTTGATGGATAGCATCTCGGCTCAAGCTGCTAGGAAGACCATGAGAAATTTCCAACTCGTCATTTTTATCTGTTAAAGAATCATCAGAGAAATGTCTGGAGAAATTTAACGAGGTTGGACTTGTAGCATCAGCATATTCAAACTCCATTAAATCTGGCTCTGAGTTGGCAATAGGAGCAGCTTTCCTGATATCCATTTGCCGACTGGAAGACTTGCGTTCCAAATATTCTTCTGAGGCACTGCGTGAGGAAGCAATGGAAGAAAGGGATTTAGTTCGAGACGTTGAGTCCAAGTTGAAGGTTGTGGAACTGGTAGTGGCCAGGCTACAAGTGTCCACCATGTCCAGGGAGTCGTTGCTTTGAGCTTGTTGATTTCTGAGTTTCCTGCTAGCAGCACCAACTATTGAAGAGATGATTTGTTTAGCACTGATTGCTGAGTCCGCCTCTTCTGTAGAAAGAGAATAAAAATATAGATTGATAGAAATAATATCTTGTAATAAAAAAATGAATATATAACCAAAGATAGCTCATCTTTAGAAGCTCTAGGATAAAAAGACTTAACAATAATTTACTCAAGACAGAAGTTTAATAAATATTTTATGAGAAGCAGATTCCAAGAACACGGTTTAAAAGATCCTACCAAAGGAAGGGAATTACAGATCTAAAAATAAAAAATTGGAGAACTGACCATCATCATCTTTGAGTACTGATTGACTATCATCCACATTAACTGTTTCTACTGTGGTGAACATTGGGATATAGTTGTCTTGATCCCAGGCACTGAAGAACCATTCATGCTACAAATAAAAATAGCTGGAATGAGTTTTAACTGAAGAAGATGAAATAGAACTATTAATGCTTGAATGAGTTTCAACAGTGCATTGACATGCAACTTACATGTAGTATAATACTTTCAACAATGCGACATTGATCTGACATATCTGTTACCAATGAAACTGTGTCATCCCCTTTCTTACGAATAAGTGTTGGTCCAAACATAATGGCCAGATTTTTGGCATCCATCTGTGGATAGAAGCACATAACTTTGTTGAAATAAATATATTTATTTAACCATGGGTGGTAATCATACCAATATAATTTTTTCCCATCAAAATGTCTATGTCTGGTTTAACTATCATTCTCTTAGCAGTGGATAGGAATGGCTTATCTCGTTCATTCTACAAGCATGCAGTTGAGTGGAATTTCAACATGGAATCATTTTTAAACAAAAATTTCCCCATCAATAATGTTGTTAGGAAGCAAGGCTTCCTAATCTCACAGATGCAATATTGCAGAGTGAATATAATCCAAGATAATAAAGATTACAATTATTCTATGTCCATAAGAAGCTCTACTTAAAGGTTTGTCAACTCACTTTATTGATATTTCCATAAGAAGCTACTTTATTTAAGTGTTCTGCCATATGTTTAAATGTTTCATTATTGTGTTGGGGAAGTAAGTGGAGGAGGCGCTTGATTTTTAATTTCCTCTTGTCCTCATCTGGATAACGGTTAGCTTCAATGAAGGCATCATACATATCTACAGAATAGAGATTAGAAGAAGAAATCAAACATATACATCCATTTCATTCAGGAAATCACTTTATCTAATTTATAGGCTACATCTATTTTATCAGGAAGACAATCTAATTTATAGGCTGCATCTACTTTATCAGAAAGACATAAATTATAAGCTGCATCTATTTTATCAATCAGAAAGACAATCTAATTTATAGGCTGCATCTTTTACACCATCATTATTTAATTCATCAGCCACATAATCTTCCCAAGAAGGCAACTCCCATCAATTTTATAGCTACTTTTACATCAAGATCGGATTGGATTCACATCAATATGTACACAAAACAAAACTTTTTTGAAATGTGCATAAAACTTTAGCTCAGTTACTAGTAACTGGTTACTAGCCAACTTACCTGCTGGTATCAGCGGCTCTGGTAGTTTCCTAAAAAATGATTTCAGAAGACTGCTGATTACATTGATGTCCAATAGTTTTTCATTGTCAATGTTGACAGTGTCAATGCCTCTATTGAATTCCTCTGTAAGGGCATTGACTGCAGCAGAGTTACCAGGAACTCGATAAACTCCTACAACTTCTAATCCACGAGCTTCAACTATTCTGGTACATAATTCAACAATCAGAGGCACAAACTGCAAGGAAATAAACAAGGAATGTAATAATCTCAGACTCATGTTGCAAATAAAATTAGCAAAATATGTTTTAACTGAAGAACATGAAATCACTAGAAACCTATTGATGGGACATTTTATCTTATCTATTACAGACGTTACTTCAAAAAAGAAGATAATTACGTCCTACGCATTTCCTAAGTCAATCTAGTAATGCATGTTAATCAATGACTTAAACTCTGATAAGTCAGTTTCCTGGCTGATTCAGTCAACCCATTTCATTCTCTAATGGCACTAGGGAAGAAGGAGCACTTGTACAAATTTGTTCTAGAGTATGGAATAAGAAATGTGCCTGTATCATTGTGTCTTTCTGAGTATTTCATCAGGTGTAGTTTTTGTACTTGTAAATTATGGTTTAGTATTTTATGTATTTTAGCCACTATACTTTTATTCTTCTGTCCTGAAGTGTTACTAAGTTTAGAAGAAGAAAGATTCCATATAAATCTTAAGTCTAGACACTTACTTCATTATGAGGGGAAGAGAAACAATCCTCTAGATGCACACCAAACTGCATCTTATCATTGTCTACTTCCTGTTCTGTCAAAGAACTTAAACTTGGCTCCTCATTGTGTTTCTTTAAACTTTTCATCATGGGTAGCCTCCCTTTCCAGCCTTTTTTCAAACTTTCATCTTTAAAGACACAATTTTAAAAAACAAAATCACATGAAGCTTACATCTGAAGGGGTGAGTTTCAAAGTGTTGATTAAATGTTTAGCCTTAAACAGTTTAGTTTGACCTTTAAACTAGAAATGGGCGATTCTAGAATCTTTGCAATCATTATGGATTTGGTGTTTAAGATAATTAACAGTAGTTAACATAGCAAAAAGGTCACAACTATGATTGGCTGGACATCTCCATATGTCTGTTAATTTCCTAAACAGCCCTGAAAAGCTCAGTCAAGGAATGCTGAATCAGCTACCATGACTAGGAAAAGCTAATCCACTGACAGTGTGTAATCATCAATGATGGTATGTCAGACTACCAGGCAAGAGGTTGGCAAAAGGCTAAGTACAATTGACATGAAAAAAATAATCAAAGCAAATGCTGACAAGCAAGCAAAAACTACCCATGCCCAGATTGGCTTTTCAAAGCAAAGATTGAACTCACTTCAGGTTCATAGGAAATGAAATAGTGCTCATCTTTAACAATAAAGAAGTTTAGTTGACAACAGAGACATATAGCAAGTATAGATTTTATAGACAGTCTTATTCAAGAACCAAGTATAGTTCACCTTTATCTTTCTCTGAAGCATTGGATTTTTTTCGCCTCATACTGGGTGATGAGGTCAGCTTAGACTTGAAAGACAGCGCTGAGAGTTTCTTGACTTTCTGACCCATTTGTGGAGACATCTTGCTGCTACCTGCTTCTATATTAGTCTGGAGAGTTTTCTCCCTTTCTGAAGCAATCATTTCCTCCTGAAACAAAAAAAAAGTTTTAATTACTTCATTTGCCTATATCTCCATAGAACTGACCATATATTGTATATTATGTTGTCATATAGTTCTGAAAAGGATTTGATCATGGCTGTTAAAAGCTTAAGATGTACTGTACATGTGGTTACTGTTTACCAAACTTCCATTAAAAAGAATATCCAATAACCATACATGACATGGAATTAAGGACCCCAAGCCTAACAGTTTGTCAACAGCGCTTACCATCTTTTCAGCTTTCTCTGGTTCATTGATTGACTTGATAGCTTGAATCCAGCACAACATTGTTCCACGATCCTCTGTTTGAAATAAATACTCACACTCATTGAAGGTGCTCAGTCGAAAAACATTCTTTTTCTTTTTAGCATAGTCTCTAGCTGACTCCACCATACAAGACTTCAGAGGGATATGATGGTCGTCATGAAAGGTCTAGATCACATCAAATAAGTTAAAATAACTGACCACAATATTTCTAAATGTGAAAAATAGATAAAACATGTAGCTTATTTTTCAAATAACGATTACTTTTACTATTCAACCCAAATACACACAATGAGTTTATGAAACATATATTTTAACCAGTATTATTAATCAATTTTGCTTTTGTGTAGAGTGTCTTCCACGCTTAGTAGAATCTGGTCCAATCTCTTTCTGTGAATAGGTGGGAGGGACTGGCTTTCTGGGAAAAGATTTCCTTGCTTTTAGACACTTAGCAACACAACTCAGCACAAGTTAACCCCCAAAAAAATAATTTTTGTCCACATCAAGATTCAAACTCAAGACTCCTCAATTAAGTAATCTTTAATATTACGGAATATTCTCAGACTCCATTTAGAATTCTTAGGAGCTGACAGACACAAACAAAAACAAAACACAAATGTGAGTACCAGGCTTTCCAGGAACACAAGTGCATGAGCCAACATACTGGTCAATGCACATTTTCCAGAATATATAAAAATTGATGTTAGAAAATGGTTTATTTGAAACCTCAACCTTCCTCCCACACATACAAATCATTTGTGTAGCTTAATATCATACTGAACGAAATTATCTAAAGCTTAATAGCATTAAGTCAGAAACAGTTGTCGAAGTGCAAGTTGGGTAAGAAAATAGATAGAGCTAATGCTTAGACAACTTTTCAATATTATTATTTATGTTTGTTAATTAAAGCCTTTTGTTGGCATCCCCAAGAGACAGTAGCTTATCTCCTTAGTATCCCCAACAGACAATAGCTTATCTTCTTAGTATCCCAGAGAGACAGTAGCTTATCTCTTTGGCATCCCCAAGATGGTATTTGTTAACCTTTATTCCAAGAGACTCTTTAGTACAACAGTTTCAAGAAAGTGAAAAGATTAAAACTTTCTATCAAAAGTAAATGAAGAAGAAAAAACAACAAAACACAAAGGTTGAGAAGCGTTACTCCCTAACTTACAGTGTTGCCTTCTTTCTCTCTCATCAGAAGCATCTCAGTCTGGCGTAATATAGCATACACTGACTTCCAGCTTCTGTCACTGCATTTCTGGAGACAACAAGAGTTGTATTTTAGGCAAGTTCTTAGGGAGAACAGTAATGGTCAACTGATATTCAACTATAATAAATAGTCTCTTTCTAATGTAATACTCCTCTATGTTTTTCCACTCAATCATAGATGAGTCTCTGCACTACATCTGTTATATGTTGCCCACTCATATCAAGATCTCAGCAAGTCACAGTCCAAGTTTCTACTATAATAACCCCCTTTGGCTACCAAAGGCCGTCCATAGTTTATGACCCCCTATGTGGAGAAACTCAGCTCAATATCACCCACACACTAAGTCAGACTGAAATAAAATAGTGATTGGATGGCTGCCTGATCATGTGGTATGCATGCTAGACTGTTGTTCAGCCCCCAGGTTCATACCTGCCCTCTGCCATCCCCCGTTATCCTGGTGGAAGTTTGGACTAAAGTATTTTATCTGTAACTCTGAAACTTGTAAAACATCAAAGAAACATTTGTACAGTGATGAGACAATTGTGCAACAAATAACCAGTGAAAGAAATATGTCCTCACCTTGCCCTCAATGACGGATACTTTACAGGTCAGAGGACCTTTACGAATCACTTCAGGAACTTCTTCTTGCTCACTAACTTTTACTTCCATACTCTCAGCAATGCTGGGAATCTAAAACAAAACAAACAATTTGTGTTTTGTTTATTATTTTTATCCTGGCAAGTTCTTTTTGTATATCGAAATAAACTAAAAATGTATAACTCTGAAACAGCATTTTGTTCCTGTTATCTTTTTAACTTTTAACTCAGTTTGGCATTGATAGTACTTGAATGCACTATTAGTGTCAAGAACATAATCATTACACAGAAACATGAAGACAAAAAAAACTTACATTTTCACCAAAAAATTTATTTAACTTTATAGAATTTTGATGTTTGATGGCAGAGACCCCAGTAACAGGACTTCCACTTGAAGAGCTCCCAGTTAATGAGCCACCAGTGGAAGAGACTCCACCTGGAGAAACTCCAGCTGAAGATCCCACACTAGGTCTGAAAAAAAAAAAATTGTATAACAAAATCTTACTATATTTAAATCAACTTGAAAACAATAAAACTTAATAAATTCAAGTCTACTAAATATACTAACTGAATTCGGTGGTCTGTGACCAACTGTGGGGGAGAAAAAGCTTTCTCTATTGGCACAACATTAGTTCTGTCCCTTGCTGTAGCCATCAAGTAAGATGTTCTTCTGTGCAGTTTGCTGGCTTGATCTTCAATGGATTCTACTGGAGTAAACACACACATTCACAATTCAATGTGAGAAATTAATAAGTCTTAGCAGCTATTAAGGTGTTATGTTTTCTGGGATTGGCAAATGAGAAGTTAACCAGTCATAATGTCTTTTCCTGTTGAGTGAGCTTCACAATTGAGAGTTTCCCTTCTTAATATTTATTACATTGGGAAATTTTTTCATTAACACATATTTTATTGAAATATTATTAAATAACACATAAAACTACATTAATTCAAATACATGATTTTTGAGTGACACATATTTAAACACACATAACATCAAGCGAATCACTACACAAACACATTACAATGAGTGATTCACTGGACAGACTTAGCAGTGTTACCAGGTAACTTTTTCCTCATTGGTACATTTAAATTTGTTCCATCATTGCTGGAGATCACTGTAAAAAGAGATTAACAGTAAATAACAATTAAAAGTATAAAAAGTGAGAACCTAGTGATCTAACATACAGACTAAATACAATGTTTTAATTCCAACATTAGTTACAAAAACAATGTTACTCTACTAACCTGAAGAGGCCACTGGAAGACTTCCACTGGACAAGGAACTCAGACTGTGACTAGAGCCCATAGAAGACATGGATTGATTATCTGTCATGTAATTGGCTTGAACAAAGATACGTGGTGGGTTGGCATTAACCACAGAGCTCTCAGGAGTAGCTAAAGTTTGAGACTGCGCCACATGACTTGGAGGTCCTTGCACAACACTAGTACGACTGTCCACACCAGAGGGATATTCAGATTTAGGACCTGAAGGAAACATTTTAAATAAAGTATTCATTCTTTTCCAATCAACAAAAATTAAAATTCAATAAAATAAGTGTTTGAATCTTTTTCAATCAACAAGAATTAAAATTCAATAAAATAAGTCTTTAAAGTCCAAAGATTTGTTTTTTGAATTGCTTTTTATGTTTAAAGCTTCTGTCCAATCTCTTTTGTGGACCGGTGGGAGGAGTAGGTATCTGTGAGAAGGTTTCCGTACTGCCTTTAGGTGATCAGCAAAGAAAAAAAAAACTCAGTCGGGATTCAAACTCGAACCCCTCTTGATAGGTGGCTAAGCAGTTTTTCCCACACACCCCAGACTAAGATGAAGGAAGATTTTTGGCTATAAAGAAAGATGTAATTGCAATGAATAAGTACACTTGTTAAATGACAAGATATTTTATATTTTAATTAAAGTATTGTTGAAAAGGTTAAAACCATTACACATTTGGGAGGTAGTTCTGAATTAGATTGTGAATTCTAATTTTAATGCATGAATCTATTTCAGTTACATCTGTACTTTTATGCATACAAAATACAAACAGAACAAGCTTAAATACAAGCGATGGTTTCATGACCATGTGATCAGGAAACAAATAAAAAGATGATATATTGGATTATATCAAAATATTTTTATGGTCAAAATCCACAAAGAAAAATATAAATCTTTTTTATTTTTTTATTTTTTTTTTATTTAAAAGCCTATTTGAAATATCAGCAGAGAGTATTAGCATCATTTTGAAACTACCTAAAAAATTTTGTGTTAGTTATTGGCTCTTTAATGCCATGGATTGGGGATTAATTTCAATGTTTCTTTTGCTGTTATGCTATAAAATCTTTATTTTTACTAGCTATTCAAAATTTGCATCTCGATAGTTGTGAAGACACTATAAGGGTCAGTGTGACTACAACTTAACATTGATTTTATCCTTAGATAATCGTGTGAATTTAGAAAGTTAACACATCGTCTAAGAGATTGAATCATAGAAATAACATGGAGGCAGAGGCGAGAAAAGAAAACACAAAACGGGATGTCCTTGCATAACAAGGAGGATCTCAGGGCAGTGATCACAAGTTGGGAAGAGGCTGCAAGCACTGCTGGAGACCAATTTCTAAGAAAACAGCTTGCCATTAATGGGCTAAAGGGCATGAAGAATCTAAACCTGAGTAAGTTGCCCAATTGTTTCTATTAAAAGTGTTAATTTTGTTTTTCTATGGATTTAAACTATTTCAAATAATGCACACACAAATCTCCACTTCACATTGAGTGACACACAATGGATAAAGTTATAAAAAACAAAATCCTACTTGAACTACGAGGAGCATTCACAGCTGAAAGGTAGGAACTTTTTCTTGCTGGTCGAGATATTTGATTCACCTCTGACTCAGACGCAGTAACCACGGGCATGTTGCCATGGTCACCAGAACTGTCCACACTATCCACCATGTCTGAACTGCTGTGGTAGCTCTTGACCCAGACGCCAGAGTCCGCCATGCCACTAGTACCAGTCTCACATCCTGTAGGTCCAGACAAGCTGGCTGATGGAGAGTACTGGAAGACCTCAGGAGATGACTTGAAAGTGTGACTTAACTCTTGACTTAGTCTATTTTTAGAATTGTCCAGAGTGTAAATGTCCACGCTGCTACCACTTGGAGTCATGTAAATTCGAATTGGAATATTGCTGGGCACAGTACACCGGTCTATTTGATGAGGACTGACATTAAAGGGTTCAGAGGACATCTTTCGGACCTTTAAATGAAAACAAAATATTAAGCTGACAATTTCCAGCAATTATTTCTAAATGAGACTATTTGATATGCACGAAAGTTATGGTTTAAAAACCTATCACCTAAAAAATAACATTACAATAGATGTCAGACAAACTACTGAGAAAAAGATGATAAAAGTTACACAAAAACATGGAAGTGGCCTCTCTGAGTCAGTTGTACCAACATAGTGTCTTTCACGTACATACTTACACCGAAATGACCATGAAGTAACCAATAGAAAACTGTTACCATTAACAATCTTTGTACAAGAAAAATGAGGATTTTTTTCAACATCGTTAATAATTAGAATTGCTTTCAGCATAAACAAATGACTAATTACTTCTTATACTGAAAATGGTTTTTAATTTTTTTTTGCACTAAATAGCATGTTTAAGTAGGTCATGAAGAACCTTGACACTTATTTCAAACAGAATAAAAAAGGTAATAAATTTTAACTTTTAATAGTACCTTTAGTACTTAAAAATGTTACTACACAAACAACTATTAATTTTTTTACATTATTCAATATGCATATTTAATTTTAAAACAAAAGAGTACACTTTCAAAAGAATAACATAGCTACAACAACTTATTTTGAATATGACAAAGGTGACTGAAATTCTACTTTTTAATAGTGATTTTAAAATCTGAATCTGACAAGATGATTATGCAGTAAGAACACAAAAAAAACACATTTTTCCCTAAAAAGACAATAAAAAAATAAGATTTTGAGAATAATTGGGGAAAAAATGTGGAAGTTCCTACAATAAGTTTAACAATTTGTTGGAAAATCTTAATCGTATTGTAAGATTCAGATGCAACAATTGTGAAATATGAAATAGAATATATGTTTTTTTTATTTGATGGCAAAAGAAATCTTTTTTGATGTTTATAAGAATATTACCTATTAGGAATAAAAGCTACCTTAATAGTTGGCTGGGCTGTCTCCACGGATGGCCCTGTTCTATCTTCTGGATTTTCATCCTCATAACCTGGCGGGTCACGGTCAGGAGATTGTTCAAAACTTGCCTTTCTCATGGCAATGCTAGAAAATTTGGGTTGAGTTCTTATCTTTTCAATTTCTGTTTTGTACCTGTTGTGCCCCGAAGGGAGCACGGGTGGAGTGTTTTCATTCCTGCCACTTTCAAACTGAAACTTCCGCTGAGACACTATTGGCTTCACAATAGACTTTTGTATCTCGATGTGCGTAGTGTTGGGAGATCGAGTCAATGCAAACGTTGTGCCATAACTTGGCCGCAAGGGCTCTGAAACTCTAGTGACTTTGTGCTGCTCCACAGGTATATGTACAACAATAGTTTGAGATCCACTATTAGAGTCTGACAGGTGAGAGCCACCACTGTACACACTAACTCCAACACCTCTTTGATCCACATTGTCAGAGCTGCCACTCTCTGAAGTATATTGTTTATTGGAGTCCTGGCTTGGGGAAATGGCAGACACAGTTTGGGAACGAGATATCATATAGGTAGGTTTAGTGTTATCACAAGAATATCTTTCATATGCAGAATGCCGAGGAGAGTAGCGATGACGCTGATCACTAGCTGCCTTGTCTGATGAATACCTGATGAAGTACTCTCTGGATTTGGCTGAGGCTGACAAAGCAGCACTCTCATCCAGGGAAGTTTTCCTGTAACTAACCACAGGCTTTCTGACACCATGACTGGCAGATGCTTCATCATAGTTGCTCTCAGACACTCCCATGGTGCCAGGCTCATTCATTGCTGCGCCAGATTTAGGGGGAAAGTAAAGGCCAAAAGAGTATTTTGATTTTCCTTGAATGCTGCAAGTAACATTAGTGGTCATGGCTGGACTTGTTTCCTGAAATAGTAAACAAAACAAACATGTCTTCATCATTTCAAATAGATTATTAGACTCTAGTTAAACTGAATCCTGTCAAATTAGGCTTTTGTTTTTCAAGTTTAAAAATTACTTAAGAAATGAAGATAATTATGTCCGAGATGTCAAGGGATGAAAGCCAGTAGGATTTGAATGTGGGGTCATCATGGTGACAGACCAAATAGCAAAGCACACTGCCAGGCAATGTTGATTGCCAGGCAATGCTTATTGATATATAAGATGCAGCCATATTTTTATAGCATAAATAGATTCAATGTCTGGAGTAATGTGAATGTTGTTATCTATTTTTATTACTAAATTCAATGTTTGTACATCACATATTATTAAAAAAATAAAAGATTTGCTGATTTTTACAAATGTGAACAAAAGAATAGACAAATGATTTGAATCTGACAGTTAAGTTGATATGCAGTGATTTGGATCTGACAGTTTAGTTGATATGCAAACTACAGAATAGACAGATGATTGAGAACAAATAATGATGTTAAGTTATGTTTATTTCCAAGGTTGTTATAGCTTGAAGTGTAATGGATTTAAGTGCTCCACTACCTATAAAACGTTTCAGTGGCATTCATCTCAAATAGCCTCTGACAACAACTCCAACGCCTAACCTTCATATTCGACAAAAAATCGAAACTTCTGATTCTTCAAAGGAGCTATTTCGGATCACCGCTGAAACGTTAGGGGGAGCAAATAAAGAACGTTTGCCGTCATCTATCCCAGTATCTGAACTTCCTAATTCCTTCAATAGATTCTTCATTGGGAAGATTGAGCAGATAAGAAATGACATGCCATCCCTCTCATCACAGCTTGACCCCTCTCCGATTTTTCAAAATACTCCTTTTTGCGAGTTTCAGCGTGTATCTGAACATTATGTCAAAAGTACTATATTAAAGATGCCAATTAAGTCATGTGACCTTGATCCCATTCCAACTTCCTTGCTCCTTGAATGTTTAGATGAGCTTGTACCTACATTTACTAACATTGTGAACTCTTCACTGACTTCAGGGATTGTACCACAGCAATTTAAGTATGCACTTGTCAGGCCCTTATTAAAGAAATCCAGTCTTGACCCGAAATGTCTAAAAAAACTATCGCACGGTATCAAATCTTCCCTTCCTGTCAAAGCTTCTGGAGCGCATCGTGTTCTTTCTCATCTTGAACAGTACTGTCTCTTGGAAGAATTTCAATCTGTATATAGGAAGTGCCGTAGCACAGAGACAGCAGTGGTCAGGGTACTAAACGACTTACTTCACTAATCCGACAAAGGCCACATATCAATTCTTTCCATGCTGGACTTGTCCGCAGCCTTTGATACGCTAGACCATGAAATTAAGATGGCCAGATTCTCTGCAACTTTTGGTTTAGCAGGAGTCGTCCGAAAGTGGCTTGGATCCTACCTGACGGAACACACCCAAAGTGTCGTTGTTAGCGGGACGGAATCAACAAGCTTACTTTTGAAGTAAGGAGTACTCCAAGGATCAGTTCTAGGCCCAGTACTGTTCACTATGTACACATATTCACTCAGCGGTGTCATACGGCCAACCGGCATCTTATACAATTTCTTTGCCGATGACTCACAGTTATACGATTCATCAGTACCCTGAGACGTGTCGCATCTGGCAGAGAAAATCAGTAGTACCGTTGCAAGGGTGAGCAATTGGATGGTTGAAAATAAACTCAAGATGAATGAAGACAAGACAGAAATAATTAAGATTGGCACTAGGAACAATGTCTCAAAAGTTGAAAGCACAGATTCTCTCTTATTCACGAACTGCCATGTTCCTTTTGTCCATGTAGTGCGGAATCTTGGAGTTTTCTTCAAATCAACACTATCTTTCGACCCACACATAAGTCAGCTCTGCAAAGGTCTTTATCTGCAGCTGCGCAGATTAGGCCAGATCTGACCATATTTAACAACGGAGTCAACAAAAGCGCTAGCTGTGGCATTCATACTCTCCAGCCTTGACTACTGCAACACCGTGCTAGCAGGTATACCTGATGACAAAATAGCCAAGCTGCAACGTATACAGAACAACGCCACTCAAATAGTCCTTAAAAAAACTAGACAAGATTCTGCTACTACGTTCTTGCGCACGCTTCATTGGCTTCCCGTGAAAGCGAGAATCGATTACTAGGTCGCCACACTTTGTCATCAGTGTATATATAACAACGAGTTGCCCTTGTACCTTAGCGAACTGATTACTCCATATGTCCCCCAGAGAGCCCTGCGCTAAATGGACTCAACACTTTTAGTAGTGCCACATTTCTCCCTCAAAAGCTAGGGTCTGCGGGCTTTTTTAGTTCACGGACCAAAGGTTTGGAACTCACTCCCCATTGATCTCAGACAGACAACATGCTACACCACTTTTAAGAAGAACCTTAAGACCTATCTGTTTAAAACTTTTTTAGACTAACTGTCATTTAAGCTCTCGTGTTTTTGTTTGTAATGTTGTTACAGCGCCTTGAGCCTACATTTTGTTTGTTAACAGCGCTTTATAAATAAAATTATTATTATTATTATTATTATTATGTGCAGTTCAGATATTGAGCCTAGCAGAACTGTTATCACTGACAGGTGAAGGGCAAAGGTGAGCAACTGGCGCCTAAACCAGTAAGCTCCAGGGGGGAGGGGGCTCATTAGCCTTAGTCAGTTACCCAGTTGGGAGAAGAAAAACTCTGAATTAAACTTCCACGCCTTGCAGATGAGACCAAACATGAGAAAAGCTTTGGGAGACAACCATGAGAAAAAATCATGAGCTGGTGACCATTAGATAGCTTGCAGCAAACAGTACTACAACCTGGAGGAATCTATGATGCTACTCATCCCCAACTGTATTGAATATTTACTGTTCCTTTGGACACATCAGCTGCATGAAGAGGGGGGAACTGCTGTGTAGGCAACATAGTTCCAACCAAAAATAATTCCAAGGCTTTCATCTCGTTGATCTACAAAAGGAACCATAGTTGTTCTACGACTGAAGTTGGCCAAAAACAACTTCCAAGGCTAGGTAAGGTGATCTTAGGTTTTTATATGACCAATGGGACATGCTAAGAAAACAACTCATAAATACTTTCAAACCTAGAGGCCCATAAAGCACCTGCTTGAGTGAACAATGATTCATGAGGGTGCTATGTCATCAGATGGTGATCAAACATATTTCTCTTTCCCAAACAAATCTCTGGTGCATTTTAAAATCATGGACAATTTAAAATACCAAACAAACTCAGCTACACAGGCTTATTGTACTCAGCACGCCAATCAAATCAATGTAAAAATGTAACATTTAAAATACTCATACCTTGGACTGGGCACTTGTTTGATGATAAACAAAATCCTTGACCTTGTTATGACCTGCTTGACCATCAGTCCTCAGGTCGCCAACAGATGAGGCAACATTTACACTAAATTGCAAAACAAAACAGAGTTCAAAATTATGTTTTGTTCAAAGTCTTAAAAAGAAGTCTGAAATACAATTTTAGACAAAGATGTAGTGAAAGAGTTTTTCAAGCTTAGTCAATAAAACAATCATTCTAACTTGAATGAGTTTGTCAGACTGTGTGATGCCCAATAGCCTCTCTAAGCTCAATGTAATTCAAGTGTATTTATTGAAATAAAGGATGAGTTGAGACAGTTAAACTCCCAATCCTTTTAACTTCCTCATGCTTTACATTACTACCTAGCAATCCGTCACATAATAACAATAACTAAACTCGTGTCAGGAATTTAAATTAGAAGTTGTTTTTTTAACTAAGAGTGGAAGATTAGATGGTGAGATAAACTAAGGAATACAGATGTGCAGCATTTTAAAAGAAGCACTAAAAACACATGTCATGCATAAATTTTATTTTTATCCAATACTCAGATTGTGTCTGATGTGGGCGCCTAGAAAAATTGCTATTAGAACTTAAAAGAACAGTAGTCTGCCAGATCACACAAGTGTAATGATAGAATGCAAGAAAGTTGATCACTAATTATAATGGATGCTAGGCAACGCAACAAGGAGTTCTCACTCTTCTATAGGTTTACATCTAGCTTCATCTCCCTGCTATGCCTCCAATTGAAGTCAAAAGATGAATTATAACAAGTTTTCAGATCAAACACCAGCATCCAAAACAAAATGATTCTCAACTTAAATAACAGCTTTCAAAACAAAATAATTCTTAACTTAAATATCAGCTTTCAAAACAAAGTCTCAACTTAAATATCAGCTTTCACAACAAACCATAGAAGATGAAAACTTTGTAAACCAAATTTTGGTGAGCAGTTGTCCCAGAACTTATCCTATGAACCATTATATATGGGAACCATTTATTATGTATAAAAAGATTGCTATACAGTTAGCCCACAAACATTGAGTGACATTGGGTTAGTAGAAGTAGAAAATATTTATTTTAAGCTTCTAACGTATTTATATGACATTTAGTTTGTATATGTAACATCAAATTTTCACAAGTCATGAACAGAGCTGAGTGTCCAGTTAATATAATACTTAGTAAATAAAAGTTAGACTTACTTTTGGCTATGACTGGACAGCCTGCTATCTGCAAGTGAACTAGTGCTGGAGTACATTGAGTCCCCAGTTTGGGATTGGTAGGCCTGCAATAGGATTAGATGGTTAGAATCACTTAGATGCTAGGCTTAGACTGAACTTGGTCAAAGTAAAACCAAGAAAAGAGTACTTACCATTTGTAATATATCTTCATCTTTAGGGACTACAAGCAACTTCAATGTACTGCCACTAAAGATAGATTGATTAAAAATATATAAGTAGAACCATAACAGACAACAACAGACCACACACAAACTAGCACATAACTGCAATTTCCATGGTATCAAAAGTTGCTTAACATTTAAAAAATGTCTTGTGTGTGTAAAAATTAACAGTTTAGACCACAACCCTTTACCTAACAATATTATGTTCAGAATTTTAAAAAGGCACTAAAAATGGTAAAGATAATGCCAATAATGGTTAAGATAGTGATGGTATTATTATTTTGAGCTTTCCTTCTATCCCAAGCTGGAAGTAAAAACATTTTGAGATGTATTTATTACATTAGAATTATGTGGGCACCAGACAAAAATTCCTCTGATTTTAAAGAAACACTATATGAATAATTTATGTTGACTTCAGTTGCTATTTATTTCCAAATGCTAAATACTCAGCACTTTAAGATCATTATATTATTTTATGGTTGTGGCATCAAATCAAGGACAGCAATCAAATCTTGCAAATATCTTTATTATCTCCCTCAAAAATTGTTCTCCAGCTATAAAGTTGGGTAAAAGTTTGCTAAATATTCAAGACTGTATGAAACACTGACATTAAACACCAGTAGTAAAAGAAGCTTGAATGTTTTTTTTTATAAATGATAAATTCCTAGATCTAAATGTCTGTCAAAACATTCCAGCATACTATCAGAAACTTCCTAGGATGTTTTTCATGCCATGTGTCTGAGAATTCCTCCCTCTAAAATGTAGATATAATGTATATTTATGCTGTGACTGTACCTCTGATGGATGGCTGCTATGACATCTCTGTAAGATTTGCCAGAAATAGAATCACCATTAACAGCAATGATGCGGTCACCAGTATTTAGACCTGCATAGTAAGCTGGACTTGCTTCCTTCACACTCTTGACGAATATTGTGTCCTGAGGTTCTAGACTCCACTCTCTACAAAGTCGGGGATAGGGACCTGCGCATACAAAACAGTACTTAAATATATAGCCTTCATTCAATGTCCTTCTCAGTCAAACCAGCTTTTAACATTTCTACCTACTAAATGACAGTATGTAGTTATATTACAAAGGCCTGTACTGTATTGACATTAATCTTACTATTCATGTATTGGCTACATGGTTTTCATAGATTACATTATTAATCAATAATAGTTAATGCTAATGTTTTGTTTCTTGTAATGCACAAATTGTAAGACAAAGTTTCTTATGGATAATAAAGATTATTATTATTATCATTAATATCAGCTAATGTTGAAAGGACCTCTAGGCCATAACATTTTTAAAAACTTAAAATAGAATGTGTGTCAACCAAGCTAGGTCAAATAACAACAAGGTTATATTACAAAGTTTTACAAGATGAAAACAGTAACAAGATTGAACTATGCAAACCTACCTTTAGTTTTAGAGCTAGTGTTCTGTTCATCCTGGGAAATAAAATATGCAAGGCATTAGTTTGTACATTCACAGCAACAACAATCCCATGAAGTGTGACATTTTATTTTACATAACAACATTTTAAGGGTAAAACTTTTTCAGGGAAAGTAAAATATGAATATTTTGTTTCATTAATTTAATTTATAATATATACAAAAAAAATAACAACCACAACACAGATTTGTTGTAGTGGTTTGGAACTACTGGATTAGAAAACTCAAGTTAAGTTTCTATACTTTACATGACCTATACTTGATTTGAACTGATAGTTTCAATACTATATTTTATTATAATGTATTAACTATTGTTCAGAATGGGAAACAAAAAAAAGTGTAAAAGTAAATGACTCACTGTACTATCAAGGACAGACTGGGGTGGATAAACCACAAAGTGTCTGAGTGTAAATCCAAATCCCCCTTCAGCTCCTCGAGGTATAAAAATGGTGTGAGGTCCAGTCCAGTCCAACAAGGAATCACTTCCACTTAGTCTGGACTCCTAGACACAAATATCAGAGAAAGATGATTGGAGTCTATGCACTAGAGATAGTACTAGTACTAGACAAATAACAGTCTGTGAGAGAGTTAAGATGGCAGTGTTTGTACTAAGATAAGAGTCTCCTAAATTATGTGACAAACATTAGAAACTAAGTCTTGTATTTTACTTAATATAACATTAGAGACTTAGTCTCGTATTTTACTTGATAAAACATGAGAGACTTAGTCTTGTATTTTACTTGATAGAACATTAGAGACTAGTTTTGTAGTAGACAGAAATGATTTCACTAAAAACTTAGCCATGAAATCAAAACTTAGACATTTTGACATAATACTGAGCTGTGGTGTACACAACAAAATTAGAAAAAAATTGCTGTGTCTTAAAAATGATGATACTATTTTTATCATTCATAGACATTTCTTGAGGGGGAAAAAGATATCCATTCAAATTTCCCCTTTTTTTTTTTCAAAGTTTCCTCACACATATAACATTTCACTACAAACATAGTAGGTAATTTCAAACACAACTATTTGTAAAATAATCAAATCATATTACGAAAACCTAAGACAAGAATTACACCACAATGAAGCTCTGCCCTTTCATTGTTTCCCTTATGTCGTGACAACAATGTACCAGACAAACCTCAACACATCTTTAAAGACATTTTTTTTTCTTCTTTCAAACAGCCAACAAAAAAAAGTTTAGGTTTTACTGCTAGTGCTAGCAGCTTGTACATTTGCCATACATTCAACCAAATAACAAAAGCACAAATAAAAAGATGAAAGTTTTCGACCCCCGCCCCCCCCCCCCGGCCCAACCGAACCCTACCCATTTTTTTTTAGCTCTCTCCACAAGCTGAAAGACAAGTATTTGAAAGGGGGGAGGCTGCATGCACGTGCTAATGACGTCACAAAAACGTACGTGCGCCAAGCTGGTGCAGGGATGGAGCAAGGTGATATCCCATGCTACCTGTTACTCTAGTACTAGTACTAACTTCTTCAACACTGCTGGCTCCCTGATCACATCATGTGGGGTGGGAAGGGGGAGCACGCAATGGAGAACGCCCTCAATGTCTACGTAAATAACCCAACTTTCTGATCACATCGTGGGGCTCAGAGAAAAGTTTAGATCATAAAGAAGGCAGCATCAAAACCTCTTTAGAGTACGTCTAAATGTTTTTTTTCTTCTTTTTGTAATGAGTTAGCTCCTCTAAATCTCTTCCAAGGCTAGAATCAACACATACAGAAAACTTTTTTTTTTACCCTGGGTCCCTTTAAACTAGCCAAGAAAGCCGAGGAGTGTAATCCTTGGACTGACCACAGTAGGATACTGTTTTAGACAAAAAATGTCTTTAAATGCTAAGAAAATCTCTGAAGACAATCTTATCATAGCTATGACGTCGAAGTATAAAACGTTCGCGTCCAACTATTAAGTGAATTTGCAAACTATAGACTAATTGTCTAATAGATATATTTCGGGCATTCCGTTATTCTCTGATGCACGGGCGAGCCAGCTCTTAGATCATTTGGGCCTATCATAGGTCATTTGGGCCTCTCATACGTTTCTGTCTCAAGTTTAGGTCTAAAGACATATATCTGTCTACACTAACTTAAAACTGTGATGGTGTTGCCGTAGACTGACACATCCAAGAATGTGACGCATCCATCCATCTTTTAACACATCCACTGTCAAATTATGATCGCAGCACATCCACTCATGTTGGTAACATCCCCTCGCTGTATGACACACCTTTGTTGTTCATTGGTAATCAATGACAGAACAAAAGCCTGGTGTCTATCTTAGCCATCATAGAAACATTACAAAGTACAATGGTTTCCCGTTGTTGTTTTTTATTAGCCTTTTTAGTTTGTAATGTTGCCTTGAGAACGAGATTTACATGGGGAGATAATCATGAATGACTTCTCGAACTTTGTACACAACTCGATAAAACTGTCATTCTTTCAAGGCGTTCTCGTTAGTTTTTATAGGCTTGTGATAACGATTGTTAGTCTAGTGGTGTTTACAAACATAACGCTTAACGAAGGGATTTTTTACAAACAGTTTATAAATATTAACCAACAGGGCCGGCCTTACAAATTGCGGAACCAATTTAAACGATGCTTGCAAGGCCCCTCTTCTAAATTTTGTTAAAATAAGAACTATTACAATTGATTAGATTATTATAGCAACATTAATTATACGTCATGCATAAGAAGAGATTCAAACGCAATAGGCGCCAGTGGCTTACTGAAAGTAACGTCAATCGTACGAAACACTAAATATGTTAACCCTTTAAATCCTACATCTTTGAAAGCCTGAGACAAAAGCCATGACCGATAGTGATAGGCTAAATGTATATTGCGGGGCCCGATTTGGAGCAATCGGTCATATCGGCCTTAGGCAGACCCTGCTGACCAACAACTTTACAAGACAAAGTTGAAGGAGAGTGGAATGCCAAAAGTAACATCCAATACGATAAATTTAAAAAAACAATTAATCTCGGTTTAACTTGCTGGTACTTTGGAACTCACTCCCTATTGATATCAGACAGACAACGTGCTACACTATATTCAAGAGGAACATTAAGACATATCTGTTTAAAACTTTTTTAGATTAGTTTGTGTCATTTTAGCTCTCGTGTTTATGTTTGTTATGTTATCACAGCACCTTGAGCCTACATTTTGTTTGTTAACAGCGCTCTATCAAAAATTATTATTATTATTACGTCTGGTACACTTCTACTACTTATCTTTAACTTATATGATACAGTCGTTTCGTCAAAAAAAGAAGATGTACTGCTATACTACTGTTTTCAATAGATATGACTTTAAACAATTGTGGAAAAATGCATGCGAAATTAAATCGAACAGCAATGCGAATATGTAAAACAAATAATGGTTAAAACCTCTCCAGCCCCTCACAATGCGGTGAACATGTTCGAATCTTTGTTGTTTTGTTTTTTTCATTGATCACCCAGTGATGTAGCAATAGTGTGTAAACAATGTTACGGCTCAGTTCTGTCAAGAGACACAAAAGTTGGACTGGGTCAACGATGTAGTTTAAAAGTATACACGCGCATAGAACGGAAACAGTATGGACCACATCACACTCGGTCAAGCATATTATGTAGGTTTGATGCCCGGCAACGGTAACAAATACTTGTGTGTGAACCGTTGGGAAAATGTGTGCTCCTGATACTGTGATCCTGATACTAGTCCGAAACGTCAGTGCAAATAACAAGACATCTTTCACTAAAGAAAAAATCTTTCAAAATAGCGCAAACATATTCCAGCATAACACGGACATGTTTCACAATTACAACAATAACAACACTATTACACAGACATCTGCCACTATAACAAGAACATCTTTACACTATAACACAAACATCTGCCACTATAACCAGAACATCTTTACATTATAACACATACAATTTCCAATGTAGCACACCCTTCAAAATAGCTCATCATCCGCTATAGCGCAGGCATCTACCACTATAACACAGACATCTTTCATAATAATGCAGATATTTTTCCCAATATAACATACCCTTCAAAATAGGTATCACACTGAGCACATCGTTCAGTATAATACAGGCTACCGGTATTTCAATGCTGACAAATCTATTCACAGATCTTATGAAGTGCATCCAAGTGTAACAATGTCTCTCCCCCTCTCATTAGTCTACACTAACAGTACAAGGGAAACCCACAAAACTAGAGCGCAGTATTTGCACTAATCTCCAAAGGCTCCAGTGCAGAAGATTACAAAGTAACAATACTACATCCACACTTGACCACGCATTCTAAATATGACATAAAACATACTCAGAAAGACATAAAGATAAAAACAGTCGTTATTTCAACAGCTTAGGTCAACACACACACATATATATAAAACTCTCTTTTGAAAACGAGATATTAGAATGAAAAAAGAATGATAACTAAGGGTGACATTCAAATACAATCGTCTATAATCCCAGAGGCGTCGGTTGGATTGCTGTCACTCGGTGCAATGGACCTCATTCACCAATCGTAAACAAACAACATTTAGCCACGTGGTTCTCTATCTCTTCTATATAATTTACGATCTAATGTTTAATTCATGATGGTTGTCACATGACAGTTTGTTTCGTTGTTTTCTCAATAAGATCACGTGACTAAATGTTGTTTGTTTACGATTGGTGAATGAGGTCCATTGGCTACCCCACTCCTATCACCCATTCTTTAAATGTTCCCATTATAAGCCAGAATCATTTCAATTCTACAATACGGGTCCTAGATCTATCTTATCTTATCAAATACAGACGTTACTTCAAAAAAGAGGACGATTGCATCCTACGCGTGTCCCTAGGTCAATCTAATCATGTTAATGAATGACTTAAATACTGCCAAGTCATTGGTTTTCCTGGCTGACTCAGGCAACCCATTCCATGCTCTACTAGCACTAGGGAAGAAGGTGCATTTGTACAAATTTGTACTAGCATGGAACAAGGAATGTGCCTTTCTCTTTGTGCCTTTCTGAGTATTTTATTAGGTTTTGTTTTTGTATTTGAAGCTTATAGTACAGTGTTTTATGTATAATTGCTACTTTACTACAAGTCTAAGGGCGAGCACGACATGGCCTAAATTGTGCCGATGTGCCAAAAACTCAACCAAAATAAAAATAAAAAAAACACACAAGTGTAAGGGTTTCTAAAATAAATGATTTTACTAATGGTGTTACTATAATCAAATGTGACTATTCGTTTGTTATGAATCTCACTGCTCTATTTTGTGTCTGTTCCAGTTTCTTAATGTTCTCTTGAGTAGAGGGGTCCCAAACAGAGGATGCATATTCTATAACTGACCTAACCAAGGTTAAAGTTATAAAGTCTTAGTTTTTCGTATTGATTTGTAGATTTTTTTTTTACAAATAAACCCTAATGCTTTGTTTGATTTGTTAATTTATGCTTTTTTTGAAACATACAGAAGCTTACTTATCTAATATCAAACTTTTTTTTAAATTAATAATTATTAAAAAGTTGTTTTTTTTTTCATTTGTGCAACCCCCTTAATCATGTGATCTCCAGTACGGGTGAAACCTTTCTAACGAAGCCACTGTCTAAGCCAGGATGCATGAATTCAACTAACATCTTGGACATATTCGAATTCGCGACATAGATTGGCGGCCATGTGGCTTACCCTTCGACCGCAACCCAACTGTTAGACAAATAAACTACTTGACCTTGAGAAACGACCATAATAGTCGTAGCGAACAATACCATTGTATAAATATGTAATCGCTATATCCCAAAATATCCTTGCTGAAACTCGCTTCCTTCTATTCATGCATGTATACTTATTTAAAGAGAACTGTATCCATTTAAAAAAAAATGCAATGTGAACTCACAGTATCGCAAACTATCTTGTATTTTCAAAACAAAAATGTACCTAGTCTGATATGTTTCTGCCTTCACTGCAATGATCCTACGTGCTCCTAAGACTAAACATGGTTTCCCTATAAATCATGCATCTCCAGCTGAATGATGTGCCGTGTCATGTGCTGATACGTGTGTCAAGAGTGTGAGAAATGTGTAGCACAAGAGATTAAGATAACACTGGGGGTTAGGAGGCAAGGGGCGGTAATAGAGATCCTGAAAACAAACTTCAATCAAACAAGGTTTGAGAGAGAGAGAGAGAGAGAGAGAGAGAGAGGGTGAGACATGCTACTAACATGTATTTTTTTAAAGGCAAATAAGTAGGTAGCCTTTGCACTTAGTGTCTAAACATAATAAAGGTTAAAACCAGTGCATTATAAAGAGAAATAAAAAAGTTGAGATTACAAATCTTCAAAAAGAGATTTATGTGTTTGTAGATAATATAAACAGAAGGCCCACAATGACGTATCTCTGATATTGAAAAAAAAATTGTATCATATATTGGTGAGAGTTTTACTTCATAGCAAGTAGGAAATGCAGGAATGCTAGATCAAAGGAACAAAACCTCTATTGATGTTGTGTAGGTGGCATTTCGGGAACATACATAAGTCTAAATAGTGTGTTCATTTCGGGGTCCAGGACATTGAAAGGAGATTACAATTCACAAAAGTCGAAACTTCCACCTCCACCCTAGTAGTTAAGAAAGACTTAACTGAGCGAAAATATATCACGATTATCACGCTAATTGCGTAAGGGAAATTCTTAGATGAAATGAAGTTTGCATGCATCAGATCTAAAAAAAACAAAATTATCAAGAAATAAATTGGTTACGTAATCAGACACTAGTAACATAAAACTAAATAGAGTACCAGAAAAGAAACTTAACGAGGTGCTTCATGCAGAACTTTGAAATGAACTAATGACGAAATATCAAACAGATATTCTAACAGAAACAGCGGTTTACGTCATTCAGCCACATCAGATATTCTAACAGAACCAGCGGTTTACGTCATTCAGCCACATCAGATATTCTAACAGAACCAGCGGTTTACGTCATTCAGCCACATCAGATATTCTAACAGAACCAGTGGTTTACGTCATTCAGCCACATCAGATATTCTAACATAACAAGCGGTGTATGTCATTCAGCCACATCAGATATTCTAACAGAACCAGCGGTGTATGTCATTCAGCCACATCAGATATTCTAGCATAACAAGCGGTTTATGTCATTCAGCCACATCAGATATTCCAACAGAACAAACGGTTTATGTCATTCAGCCACATCAGATATTCTAACAGTACCAGCGGTGTATGTCATTCAGCCACATCAGATATTCTAACAGAACAAGCGGTGTATGTCACTCCAACACTTCAGATATTCTAACAGAACAAGCGGTGTATGTCACTCCAACATTTCAGATATTCTAACAGAACCAGCGGTTTATGTCACTCAACCACATCAGATATTCTAACAGAACAAGCGGTGTATGTCATTCAGCCACATCAGATATTCTAACAGAACAAGCGGTTTATGTCATTCAGCCACATCAGATATTCTAACAGAACCAGCGGTGTATGTCATTCAGCCACATCAGATATTCTAACAGAACCAGCGGTTTATGTCATTCAGTCACATACCCATCGTATTTATTCCAAGCCTCCTTCTTTCCAAGTTATTGTGTGGACGTCATAAACGGATGATCCCTAAAGTTAGACCGACGAAACTATCTACTGCTGATGAGGCTGATCTAGCACACACACACACATAGATCTAAACCTAAACATACACAGACACGCCGAAGGCTGAGATGATGCGTGGCATATCCCCGAACCAAGAAGTGTGCACTAAGTTGGTCCACACCAAATCATAAGTTGCCTTAATCTAAGCTTTACCAACCATTCTCTCATATTCATTCAAATAGCTGACAACATTTCCTTTTAACCAAAGATTGTACATCATGCTTTAGAAAAATAAAAAAAAAAGATCACAAAGAATTGTTGCCCTTATGTTGTTTAGATAGAAAGAGCATGGCTGGCTGCCAAGTTGTGTGGTATGAGCTCTGGATAGTCGTCTCGATAGCCCCGGGTTCGATCCCTACCCGCCGTCCTAAGAGAAGTTTGGGCTAGGATGTAATAATCTTCAAGTCTGAAAAATTATCCAGAAACATGTCTAACAAACAAAACAAGAGCAGAACAAGTGAGAACTGGATTTGTCCAGGTCCAGCCTACTTGTCATTCATAATCTCTCTATAACCTATCACTTGTCAATTAGAGGGTTGAAAAAAAAAAGCAGTCATGCATTATCGTTTTGTGTTTGTAATATACTTCAATACCATTCCATCAGTTTTACATTGATTTTGTTATCATCAAATTTTTGTTTAGTATCTATCCACTTTTTATATTTCTGATTTTAAAAACAAAACAAAGAAAAGGATTTTTAAAAATTGAGTTTCCATTTTATTTTGTTTCGTCTCAATTATTTTTATTTCTGTTTGACTCGTTTGATGTTTATTTCGTTTCGACTCACTTTATTTTTAGTTTCCATTCTTCTGTTGTCTCGATTTGCTTCCCATTTTTTTTTGTTATCGCTTGGTTCACTTTCTTTGTACAACGACAACTCCACTAATGTGCTGCACATCATAAGCCACGTTCCAGTTTACTGCTCAGCTTATCACGTTCCACAAGCAGCAGTGGAATACGCCTTTATCTGTACACGCATTTTTTGTTTGTTTACGCCCTTCAGAAATGTTAGCATAAGACACACGTTTGTTGACCAATAAAACGATTTTATATAATCACTGAAGTAAAATAAAAAGTTGGAGTTGGTTGGGATTCAAATACAAAACGAGATGAAAGTCAATAAACCAATCAGTATATAGCAGCGTAGAGCATTATCCCACATATGTTGAACCTGAAAATGTTTTCTTGGCATAAACCTAACAAAATGTTCTATGTACCAAACAAAATGTTCTATATACCTAACAAAATGTTCTATATACCTAACAAAATGTTCTATGAACCTAACAAAATGTTCTATATACCTAACGACATCTTTACATTATACACCTCACAGGGTTCAACTCAAACCTTGATGCTTACAAATATGGTAGACAGATGGAAATTGTATATGAGCCCCACCCCTTCTGACCCTCCCCTGTGTTCTGATAGCGGCATATCTAGATGGTGTAGCGTGCCTGACCAAACATCACAGCATCAGGAGGCGGAATGTTCACCTTTTAACCTTTACAAGTCCTAGTCTACTCAGTCTCGAACACTTCTGGAGAGATTTTGTCTTGTACCACAGCTGTCTAGAGCAGCAGTATCTGTAATAAGTTATCATTTAGAAGTGTCTATCGCTACATAAAATGTGTCTATACATACCTACAGTAGCTGTTTGTTATTGTCTATTCCTACATAAAATGTGTCTATACATAGCTACAGTAGCTGTTGTCTGGTTATTGTCTATGCCTAGCTACAGTAGTTGTTTGTTAGTCTCTATCCCTAAATAAAATGTGTCTATACATAGCTGCTGTAGCTGTTGTTTGTTATTGTCTATCACTGCTATGTGTATATAGTCAGTCTGAAGTGTCTAAGTCAAAAGAACTCAACTGTTGCTAGCTACAGATCCGGGCATAAACTTTGATGTTTTGGTACACGCTAAATATTGAACTGGTTCTGGGGACGCTAATTTTGTCGAGCAGCAAAGACTGGAACTCAATGCATAAACTACTACTTGACATCAGACCCTAATTTAGTCCTAATTTAATTTTTATTTTTTTTTATTTTATTTTGTATTTGTATGCACTAACAATTAGAAATCTATGTTCTCGACTACTTTATACACCATACAAATCAACGTAGTAGATCAAGTCTAGGTAGAGAAGATTTGGTCAAACAGGACAGTTAGTTGACCCGAGAGAGATCAGATGCTGGCTGGTTAACCAAGCAATGTACTGTACTTGTGTAAACAAATGCCAAAGATTTCTTTAAATAGAAACTCGAGCGATATAAAGTCCAGCTGCTTATTGTGTGAACTGGCATGATTGTCATGTGGTGACAACTTAAGTCAGCTTGTCATTATAAAGGATTCTTACACATTTTTAGTGGGAAAGACAATCAACGGTAGGAGATCCCAAATCTTTTCACAACACAAAAAGTTGTTTTTTTCCTTACACGTCCAGATATTAGAAAAACAAGTTAGGTTAGCTCTTTATACTTTTCTTCCAGATCTAGGTATCTATATTTAGCCATGACAATAATTCATTCAGCAGTACAGCAAGGACTCGATCTGAGATCAAACGTTTTTCTGGACTTATAAAGCAGTGACTCTTGTCATCAACAGATGAGTCGATGAAAAGTTTGGTGCTGGTAAGTGCGCTGACCTCGATCCAATATTTCAGATGGAAACTTTACACACACGGTTTCAACCAATTTGAATCATACAGTCATTTCCTAATTCATCACAACAGATTTGTGATGGGAAGTAAATGTTTGTTTGGCGCATGTCAGTCTTATCCTGAAAACAAATTATAAATTATCTTGAAGAAACATTATACGTTGTCCTCAAGACACATTATACGTTGTCTTCAAGACACATTATACATTATCTTCAAGACACATTATACATTATCTTCAAGACACTTATACATTGTCTTCAAGACACATTATACGTTATCTTCAAGACACTATACGTTGTCTTGAAGACACATTATGTGTTTTCTTGAAGACACATTATACGTTGTCTTGAAGACACACTATACGTTGTCTTGAAGACACACTATACGTTGTCTTGAAGACACACTATACGTTGTCTTGAAGACACACCATACGTTGTCTTGAAGACACACTATACGTTGTCTTGAAGACACGTTATCTTAAAGACACATCATACGTTGTCTTCAAGACACATCATACGTTGTCTTCAAGACACATTATACCTTGTCTTCAAGACACATTATACGTTATCTTAAAGACACATCATACGTTGTCAAGACACATTATACGTTACCTTAAAGACACATCATACATTATCTTGAAGACACATTATACGTTGTCTTCAAGACACATCATACGTTATCTTCAAGACACATACAGAATGTTAAACTACTATTCGTTTATTATAACCAATATTTTTAACCAATTATGTTAATTTATTAGCTTAGAAAAAGGGGCATACATCTTGCAGTATTGTATTGTGTATTGTGTCAGCAATTTGAATAGTTATACAAGCATTTTTAAAAAAAGCATTTTACTTTTTTTTTCTAAACTCTTCAGTTCTCTCATCTTTTCTTTCAGTTCTATTAACTCGTTCAATATTTATAGGCCACACATTACAAGAGTTCGTCTGGTCTGAAATGTAAGATATTTGTCCATAGGTGTGGTTGGAATCATTCAGCTGTATCAATTTTTTTTTTTAAACTCAGGCTGCCAATTGGCACGTGTCGAGAGGTTTGACTTTTTAAAAATCGAGCATTACGTGACGTAATGACGTTGAACAAGGAAAAAACGAGAACTCATTGCCACGCTTTAATTACATCATTAACTCTTTAGTTTAACTCATTGCCACGCTCTAATTACATCATTAACTCTTTAGTTTAACTCATTGCCACGCTTTAATTACATCATTAACTCTTTAGTTTAACTCATTGCCACGCTTTAATTACATCATTAACTCTTTAGTTTAACTCATTGCCACACTTTAATTACATCATTAACTCTTTAGTTTAACTCATTGCCACGCTTTAATTACATCATTAACTCTTTAGTTTAACTCATTGCCACACTTTAATTACATCATTAACTCTTTAGTTTAACTCATTGCCACGCACACAATGTACATTTAACCCTTTTATTAAAATCAAAGCCACGCTCATATATACATTTAACCCTTTTATTAAAATCAAAGCCACCTCACTATGTACATTTAACCATTTTATTAAAATCAAAGCCACGCACACAATGTACATTTAATTCTATAGTTTAACTCAATGCCATGCTCACTATGCATATTTAACCCTTTAGTTTAACTTAATGCCACGCACACAATGTTAATTTAACAATTTGGTTTGACTCCCTGTAACGCACTTTATGTACAATTACATTTAGACCAGAAATCACGTTTATAATACTGCTAAACTGTTATCTTTTAGTCAGTAAAGAAAAAGTGATTCAGTCATTTACCACGCAGTTGTGGCCACACATTTTGTCACACCTTACGTAAACAAATTTCCCCGCTCTGCGCATGTCTTCGGCGTTAGTTTTTCTATCCGTGTCAAATGTTTATGACGCGGTCTTTGCAAGAATCTCATCTATTTGAGTACCATGAAAAGTACTCTTCTCGTACGCGCAGTAAGCTACATCTGAAATTATGATGTCATAAAGTCTTTGAGTCTAACTTGACTGAGTCTTGACATTGTCAATTACTAGACGAATGCCGAAGAGATTTAAAGAGGAGTGATGAATAAAACTGATCCTCCGTATAAATTTGAATGCGAGGGTTATCGTCTCATTCTATAGTGTTGTCCTGTTATAGACAGATACGCCAGCTCAATACAAAAGTGTATATCAATACAGTGTCGTTCAGTGCATTACAAAGAGATCATCGTGGCAATGCTTAAGTAATTCAATCTATTACAAAACATAACCAGGACCACGCCTTCTATGTATTACACATTGTAATACAACATATTTTGGATGTCCCTTTAGCTTTGAATACTATTACACACACCCAACCCAAGCCTCCCACAGGAGGGCGGGGACAGAGGAGGGCAGGTTCGAACCAGGAACCATGGAGACTACAGTCCAGAGCGCATAATCATTCTATGTATTATTAATAAAAAGATGCAAGTATTCTGAAGGTTAGGGAAGGACAACACCTGTGCATTTTCAATGTATTCTACAATGTCGTCTAACTATTAAGCAATATAAATGTAATTTAATATACATGTTTAAAGGGTCGAAGTTAAGGGAGGTCAGGCGATGCTACAGGGACTCCACAAAAGAGATTTTAAAAAAATATATCGGAAACTCTAGTGTTTTGTTTTTTGTTGCTGTTTTTTTTTAACATTTATTTTCGCATTTTTACGGCTGACAAAAAAAAAAGGTTGTGGTTAAGAAGTTTACGCATGTAGCATACTCGTAATATGGAAATACAGTTTCGGATTTATGACAGAGCGTCTACCTAGGGCCTTACCTTCCACAAACTGACAAATATACACTTTGTAAAACTAAAAAAATGCATATTAAATTTTTTTTAAAAGGAAAGTGGGATTAAATTTTAAAAAAAGCAACTCTTTATTTCTTTCTTCTAAACTATAGCTATCTTTTAGATCTAAGTAATAAGTTTTTTCATTCATAAGTGGATCTTTATTAAAGCTTCCAAAAAAGTGTAGGGCCTCCACAAAAATGTTGCCCCGCACTCTTAAATCCGACCCTGCATATATACTATTGATTAAAAGACTGAAATGTAATATGTGTTTTTAATTCAAAGTATTGGAAATGGCAATGTACTAATAAATAGACTGAAGGGCAATGCTAGTGCAATTCAGAGTACCGATAAGAAAATTGAAGGGCAAACTTCTCATAATTCATTATTGTTTCAAGGGCAACAACTCTAGTAATTCAATGTTTAACAATGCAGAGTTAACGGTGAAATTCTGTCAACTAAATATCAAAATAAAATCGTTTACCTACTTGTGTTTCGTCTCGTCCAGTTTTTTTCAAAACATTCAAAACCAAAACAAGCAACTAAGGCACTTGTAAGAGAGTTGATACAAGATGGTCCACAGTTAGGTGATTCACGTCAACCCCTTCCCCCCTTCAAATCCAATCCCAGGATTCCCTTCTCTCTTGGCACCGCGTTGTCTTCTACTTGAGTTTCGGAGGGCACGATGGAACCGAAATTGGCTGTTGGGGGTAATAGTGTAGGTAGTTTGATAGAAGAGGTGGGACGGTTCAACGCTGTAAGAACTTTTTTTTTCCCTTCTCCCACGTGCGACGAGGCTGTGAGGTGTATACAATTCTCTAGGTCCGTGTGTGTATCTATAAATAACCCAAACCTGACGTCTGCAGTAAAAGTTGAAGCAAAATAAAATGTTGGTGTCAATATACAATGTAGGGATTTGAACGTCTTCGTGCCGCTTTCAGAGACGAATTAATCAACACATAAAGTCACTTGCTCGGGAAGGTTGGGTCTTTAGAAATTCATCCAGATCATTCCTCTGTAATCTTTTGACTATATCAAGACATTTAAACTCGAGTAGACCACTAGCGGATTCCCGGGGGCGATAGCCCGGCAAACTGTTCTGGGAAGAAGTGAACGGGTGTATTTTTGTGGAGAAATTTTAGAATTTGTGTTGACTATTTATTCTAAAATATACATTCGGCTTATTTCTAAGTTAAACCAAATCTTGTGTCCTGTCTCACCAATGTAAAAGTCTGCTGCGGGTGGACAAAAATATTTGAAGATTCAGATGTAAATGTAAAATGGAGGTGTGGTATCGATTACACCTTCCCCCCCCCCTCAACACACACACGCAGCACCATTCCCGCCGTGATCCATAAAGAGTATGGTGATAATACATATGGTGGCGGGGGGCACTTAGTCCTTACTTCACCACTTTTGTTTTCAAACTGGAATGTGCATCACAATGAGGCGACACTTTTGTTTTCGCATTTTTAAACTATTTTATTGTGTCATCTAATTACAGAACAAAGTATTTTGAATTCATTTTAATTGTAAAGGAAATAACGTCCGAATTGAGAAAATGAAATCTAGATTTGAAAACTCCACCCCCTTTTTTATGTTGCCTTTATTACACCAAGATCTCAAATGTGTATGAGTTTGTAGTAACCTTTTGAATAAACTGAATTCCTGTACCACCAATTAGTTAACATATACGTTTAAAAAGACTTATTAAAATATTTTTTTTACCCAGACATTTCATAGCGACCTGTACTTTAAAAAAAAGGGGGCTATCATATTGAACAAATACAATCTCTTATGAACTATCACATAAATATAGTGAATTTGATAAGGAAAAACATGTTACTATTCAAAACCATCACACCTCTTCTAAACATGCAAACCTATTAATAACTGACGGGGGGGAGGTGCTACTAAGTTCAGACATTTATTCATAAAAAAAAAAAATTCAAAAAAAAAATACTTTTCCTTATATAAGCTTTTTTGTATGTAATGAAACGCACAATTACTGCTATCTTTCAATACTGCAAGATTTATCTCCTAAACTAAACCTCCTCAAGGACGTCAGGGGGTGGCAGGGTTCGAAACCGGGAACATCGTGATGACAGTCCGCAAGGTGAAGTATGTGTAGCCTTCCTGAATCCAACAGTCCGCAGGGTGAAGTATGTGTAGCCTTCCTGAATCCAACAGTCCGCAGGGTGAAGTCAGCAGGTTGAAGTATGTGTAGCCTTCCTGAATCCAACAGTCCGCAGGGTGAAGTATGTGTAGCCTTCCTGAATCCAACAGTCCGCAGGGTGAAGTCAGCAGGTTGAAGTATGTGTAGCCCTCCTGAATCCAACAGTCCGTAGGGTAAAGTATGTGTAGCCTTTCTGAATCCAACAGTTCGTAGGGTGAAGTATGTGTAGCCTTCCTGAATCCAACAGTCCGTACGGTAAAGTATGTGTAGCCTTCCTGAATCCAACAGTCCGTAGGGTGAAGTATGTGTAGCCTTCCTGAATCCAACAGTCCGCAGGGTAAAGTATGTGTAGCCTTCCTGAATGCAACAGTCTGCAGGGTGAAGTATGTGTAGCCTTCCTGAATCCAACAGTCTGTAGGGTAAAGTATGTGTAGCCTTCTTGAATCCAACAGTCCGCATGGTAAAGTATGTGTAGCCTTCCTGAATCCAACAGTCCGTAGGGTGAAGTATGTGTAGCCTTCCTGAATCCAACAGTCCGCAGGGTAAAGTATGTGTAGCCTTCCTGAATGCAACAGTCTGCAGGGTGAAGTATGTGTAGCCTTCCTGAATCCAACAGTCTGTAGGGTAAAGTATGTGTAGCCTTCTTGAATCCAACAGTCCGCAGGGTAAAGTATGTGTAGCCTTCCTGAATCCAACAGTCCGCAGGGTAAAGCATGAGTAGCCTTCCTGAATCCAATAGTCCGTAGGGTAAAGTATGTGTAGCCTTCCTGAATTCTTTTCAACAGTCCGACAGGCACAATTAGTATAAAGTCAAATTGTCTTGTCCTGTTAAAGTTACTGATCGGCTGAAGGGACATCATATCCTCCTTAGGCCTCGTCTCGTGATAGCGTTACAGACACAACTCACGTCCGTGATAGAACCTTCGGCCTAGATGAACTGAATTTGAGACCCCACCTCAGCTGGCCATCTATCTCACCCCTGAAGTAAGCACTGTCGCAAAGAATCCATTTCCGTTCGACTCTTGTGATGCTAGCACACAAGATCGAGTGCAAACAAGTCACTTCCGTCGTGCGCTCGAGACGTATCAATAAAAAATAAACCAACCTTGTTAAGTGGAATACGATTAGAAAAAAACATTGATAGACATGGACTAGATGACTTGAGCGCCATGCAATCCAATTAGACTTCAGATGCAGAGAATATGATCTCACTAAAGACTTGCCTTGAGGTCGTGAGGCCGTCGGTATTTTGTGATACAATACAAGGCGATTAGCCATCAGCAAAGAACGCAGATCACAAAAACGTCATACTTTATATGAAAGCGGAAGAGGATATGAGTGAGCTCTACAAACATACACATAGCAAAGTTTGGGAAGCACCGGTCTACTGAGACACAGTCTTAGACTCGTTCACATTTTGGAATGAATCGCAACAAAAGTAAAGTTAGGTTCCCCTTTCAGACCTTGTGATCTATTGGGCTGATGATGTTAAGGTCATCTGTTTCTTTGACCAACGGTTAATAAGCAGGGTGTCATGTGGCTAGAACAATGCCCAAATGCTTTATTATACCCTAACTAATGTCTGGTACCCATCTGGAACTCCAATTGGTAGCAAGGCTGATCCTTGGCGAGAAACTCTGCTGTTCGGCGTAGTGCCTCATAGTTAACATACAGGCCAAGTGACTCTATAGACACATTTCCCCGCAGCGCTCTTGCAAGACGTGTGCCACTGTTTCCACTGACTCTCCACAGTGTTGGCATCGGGCATCAAAACTGGGCCGCAACCGGGCAAAATATGCTACAACAGGGCAATGCCCTGTCTTACACTGCCAGCTCTCCATCTCGTGCTAGAGCATCAGACGCCTCATTGCCACAATGCAAGTGCATCCACTGCATAAAGATGAAAGCTCCAATAAATCGGCGGGAGCTGTAATCAGAATTGGATGAACTCACGGGTGACCTAAAAATCATGAAATTCAAAACCAAGATTTGAACCCAGGACCCCAGGTTCAGAAGTCAAGCATTTAACCACTCAGCCACCGCACCCCAACAATAAGAGTGCTGAATGCAAAAAGATTTTTTTTCTCCTGAAATGTCTTCGCAGATATTTTAAATTCTACAGCAATACATATACCTAAGTTTGATAGTTTGATAGGATGGTGGAAAGGGAATCACTCCCGCTGTCCACACATGATCGCTGTCCACATATGCTCACTCGTATGCCCAACATCTCACAAAGCAAAGACAGAAAATATAAAGTCTAACAGTGGTTTTCAAACAAAACATAAAAAAAAGTCTCATTGATTGAATGTTAGGTATTTAGTCTGTGTGTTTTCAACAACATAAAATTAACTACTGACCTTGACCTTCGATTCCATGGCATGTTACTCAAAGTACTAGTTAGGTCATAATGATGTGACTAGTCAAAAAAAGAAAAAAAAAACACATCATTAGCTAGCAATGTAATACTGGGACAAACATTTAAAAAATGATCAATAGCTTAGAAGATTTATCTTATCTTATATAATACAGACGTTACTTCAAAAAAGAAGATGATTACATAATTACGTCCTACGCATTATGCATATTTACCAATGACCTAAATTCTGCTAAGTCACTGATTTTTACATCCTAGGCATTATGCATATTAACCAATGACCTAAATTCTGCTAAGTCACTGGTTTTCCTGCCTAGCTCAGGCAACTCTTCCATTCTCTAATAGCACTAAGGAAGAAGGAGCATTTGTACAAATTTGTCCTAGCATATGGGACGAGGAATGTGCTTTTATCTTTGTGTCTTTCAGAGTATTTTATTAAATTTTTTTTTTGTATTTGAAGATTATGGTTCAGTGTTTTATGTATAATTGCTACTTTACTTTTGAGTTTGCTATCCTGAAGGCTTTCTAAATTTAGTGAATTTACTAAAGGTGTTACTCTAGTCAAATGTGAATATTCGTTTGTTATGAATCTCACTGCTCTAGTTTGTGTCTGTTCCAGTTTCTTAATGTTTTCTTGAGTTGAGGGGTCCCAAACAGAGGATGCATAATCCATTATTGGCCTAACCAAGGTTAAATAACATTTTAATTTTATGTTCTTATTTCATTTATAGAAATTTCTTTTAATAAACCCTCATGCTCTATTTGATTTTTGATAGTTATCTGATGCTATGCATTATTCTAAACCAGCCATATTAGTAATTTATATTAGTATAATATCAATGTATTGTTTCTGCTGAATTGAATTGAGAAATTCTAAAAATGCCTGCAATATAATTTTTAAAAAAAACAAGAAAAAAAAACATTCAGCCAGATAAAAAAACTAAATAAAACAAAATCAAGTCAATTTACAAAAAAAATGTCACTAAAATTATGTCAGTTTGTCATTTAGTACAATAAAACAGTAACAAACATCATCTCAGTTTATCATTATACAATAAAATTTCAACAAAGAAATTAAAAAAAAAAAAATCAAGGGAAATAACTAAAGAAAAATGTCCCTATCTTATCTACAAGAGCTTGTAACTCAAACCTATTAAAAAATATGTGTTTTGACAAACAAAATTATACTTAAAAAAAACTGTAATATTTACTAGTGCTTAACTTAGAATCGCATTTTTTTAAAGAATGGCATTGAAATTTGGCTAAGTATTAGTTCTATTAGCCTTATAAATAGTGGTACTCAAGAAACTGCATCTATTCAGTTATATTTTTCAGTAACAGAAGGAAGACTGTTAGTTTGGTCTATCAATTGACTTATGAAATTTAGATTAATAATACATACTAATATACTAAATGAAAAACAATCAAAGATATTTACAAAGGTGATATTTTATGTGGAGAACAGAAGCACTCCATTTGAGACCCCAAGCTATTGATGCAGAACAATACAGACTACAAAGAAAAATGTTAATTACCACTCTCTCCTACTTAGCATAACAAATGCTTCATTTATGTTCAGTTATAACAAAATTTGAAGCTAATACATGACAACATTAAATCCTGTAATATTCATTGATAATTTGCTGCTAAAATCAATTTACATATAAATATGAAACCTACATAAAAAAAAGACATTAGTTAAAACTTTAGCAACATAACAGCATCATTCATTTCTCTAAATAAAATAAATTCTTTATAACTAGATCTTAAATAATTTGACTTGTCACTTTCTTAACACTTGTCAGTTTCTGAAATTACATCATAGCAGCCCAAACCTCCTGCTGGAGAGCAATGGAGGACAGCAGGCAGGGTTTAAACTCATGACCATCAAGCTAGAAGTCCAAAACACATACAGCAGCGCCAGGCTACTATCCATATATATTTTGTTCACACATAGTAATTCAATCAAGATCAGTAGTACCTGATACTGATACTAGAAATCCTAAAGGCACAAACTTTTCTTGGTCTAGTAGATATCAGTTTTAGAAGATATCTTAGGGCTAGACTAGAATAAATGTATGTTTAAGTCTATATCACAACATCTATATCAGTCTTAGAAGATATCTTAGGACTAGACTAGAATAAATGTATGTTAGAAGATATCTTAGGGCTAGACTAGAATAAATTAAATGTATGTTTAAGTCTATATCACAACTTTATAACTATATAATCTGATGTAGATTTTAGCTACATGACCAGATTGACTTAACAAAACAGAGTTTAAGTTTAGAAACTAGTGTTGAACCATTTAAAAAGGCAGGGAGAAAGAAATTGCATTTAGAGTTGGCTTGGTAATAATACTATATAATGCTTCTACTAGATAATCCAATCCAGATATAATATACAATAAATTTACATTCTAAACTATATGATATAAATCTAACTGTATATTATTGTAAACTTGTCATTTGCAAATTAAAATCTTAGAGATTGTATTTTGCAGTGTTAAATCTGAGACCATAGTCATAGAACTGAAGGCAGCACTCCATTCTGTTATCATGATGGTCGAAGGAACCCTGCAAGCAGCCATCCTAGCTGTCATGCTGCAGCCACTGCAGGAGGCTTGAGTAGTTATGTTACTTTGTTAATATTATTGCCACAGTCACATCATTAATCATAATAATCAATCATTTAAATTTAACTTTAAGTCATAAGTATAAGTGACATATTGACATATTTATTTATAATTTATTTCGATCTTGATCTAATAAAAAGTAATATATATATATCAAGTTAATATTACTAGATGAACTAGATCTAGATTCTAGATCTAAGTCGGACTAAGCTAATAATAATAGATCTATCAGTGATAGACTAATGTCACTATGTATGTTATTGTTACATTATCATTAGGCATACAATTTGTCTGGATAGTTGAGTACTCCTTGACTACTACTAGATGATAATCTATACTCTACCTCTATACTAGTGAATTTACAATTCAAACCTGGTTACTCAAGTTACTGGTTATTTAGACTTAGACTTTAGATTAGTTTAAGTTTAGATTAGATCTAATCTGTGAGTATACTATGATTATTAATGATTAGTTAGTATAATGAAATTCCGAATAATCCTACGACACGAATACGACGAAAATTATACTTTTATTATAGGAATTATAGTGAAGAAAATCTACCAAGATAGATATTATACAGAGCTAATAACTAGATGTACATTTTGTTCTGAGTAATCAAGACTCTAGTTAACTTTAGTAACTCTAGTAATACCTAGACTATATAGATAGATCTCCAGTCTAGATCTAGACGTCTAGTATATAATATTTGTAGATAAACAAATCCGATACTGACGATTTATTAAATTGATTAGCACTTCCGGTTCATAATGAAGTCACGGATTCAAAGATAAAAAGGCCATCATTGGATATATTAAATATGGAATTTGTTTTTCACCATGGCCTGGCATTCAAATGGTTCTATTACGTTAAAAACTATCAAACAACTAGATAAATATTTGTATGTAATTACCCATTTATACAGAAGTCTACTGATTAACATTTTCTTTACAAAAAAAAATAAAAAAATTCACACCTTTTGTTTAAAAGGGACATAACTTTATTATATCAGGTAATGTTACTTTGTTTATTGTTCCTGTCCCTTAAACTGGAAATCGAAAGCGTGGAATGGGTTGCCCGAATCAGCCAGGAAAACAATGACTTAACATTAACAGAGTTTAAATCTCTAATAAACAGGCACGACTAAATAGACACATTATGAATACGCGAAAGGATTTTTGCCTATCTTCTGCTTAGAAGGAAAGTCAGTAATGTATATGAATGATAGGAGGAAGATATGCATGACGCGTAGGACGTAATCATCTTCTTTTTTGAAGTAACGTCTGTATTATATAAGATAAAACTTTTAAGCAAACAGAAGTTTCCTTCAGCAGGCCTAGTTGAACAACTGTTCTGTTTGAAATGAATCCATCCAGGTTTAATTGTTTCCCCAATGTTTCCAGAGGCGGGGGCGGCTCGTATTTAAGGCACTCGGGAGTAGAAACGAGGTCGAAAGCCGAGCATCGCTTGGAAACCCCGTCATTTTTCCTTCGCTATAGTCTGCCACATCTGCCGTGTGGGTGTTCGTAGTGAAATGATAAGTGGATCGTAACTGGACTTTGATGGCTCTCTTCCGTCCCAGCCAGTGTAATGAACATATAGTTTCTAGGAGGGTGTACGCTTGTTTTGTTTCCCTATTGGCCTATTCGTTTAATCTAATAAACGTTTACAACCGGGTGCCACGTTGAGGATTACAATCGTTGCCCGGGTACCTTCAACTAAGGGGCTAGAAAAAAAAATCAAGGCAACTGACTCAAGCTCCAGCTGTAATCACCTGCCCCAGTGTGCAGCCGAACATTCCGGGCTCGCATAGGTCTCGCCAGACTAAATTACGAGTGGGCACAAAGAACGCAGTGCAATTTATTAAGCCCTCAGCCTATTGGCTGACGAAAGTGGCAGGGGCTGCCAACGGGCTGGATTCGAACTTTGGACCATCATGAGTACAGTCCATCGCGAGGCATATTCCTCACGACCTTTAAGTTGAATTAACAGGAATAGCCTACTCTACTATATATAGATCTATCATCTAGATTATAATTAGTTTGTCTATAAGTCGAACTTTGTTATATTTTATTTAAAGTTAAGACCCTGCAACATTTTCTCTAAGTAGGCTATATATTTTACTTGTATACAAATCTAGATTCTTGGACACAGCTGCATCAGTGTTACTTCGATCATTACGACCCAACGTTTCCTTTTTCTTTTAATCAAGTTATTCACAGACATCCAGTGCTATTTGATATTGTGTTTACATATGCTTTTAAGATCCTGTTTACGATCAAAAGACACAGTACAGAACGTAACAACAAATCACCCTTTTTTATTCATAATTAAAATACAGTTAGAGAGAAAAAGAAATGAGACCTGATAAACCTATATAGAGAAATTTGACGATAAAAGGAATATGAATACTAGGAAAATGAAAAAGAGAAAGACTGAAGCAAGGTCAAGGACGTTTATTTTCATAACACAGTTACCAAGTAAATAATCGATATTTTAAGGTGCAATTATTTTTTTTTAATGATGCACTAGCCTATAATACATAAACTAGTTATATATCTATATATAGATCTAGCTTCACGTACAAATAGACGGATCCGGGTTGGACTTTTTTAAAATGGCACCTTCAAAGAAAATTGTTGCAGCTGGGAGACATAAATGTTCTTTTTGTTCCAATTATTATGGCGATGTTGTCGAAGGACGAGTTGTTAAATTACACAGGGTGCCTGCAAATAAGTTTCTTGGACAAGCACTGGAACGGCGATTACGACTACTTCGACCAGATTATAGAACATTGAAACAACCCCGTGTATGCTCTGAGCATTTTGTTGGCAAACAAGGATCGATTCTTGGCGATGATATTCCTAGATCTATTAAGTTAATGAAGTATCGCAAACCTACGTCGACGACTACGGTCAGTATTCCTATTTTCATAGTCAGTAATGAAATTCAGCTATTCACCTATTGTTTCTAAAAACTACATCATTCTATCTAATCTAGATGTTCAAATGCCTTGCAAAGCCCTGAGTCTTGATGAAATTATTTAAAAAATCAAATAAAACTTCAGGTCTACTAGAACTTGGCCACTAGCAGTAGCTAGCCTAGGGTTAGGGTTTGATAAATATTTAGTTTATTCAAATATTATTTTTTTTTACAAATAAATTATCTAAAAAAAAAGAAATTTAAATTATAATAGTGCTATTTAATTTTAAGTATTTAATCTTAGTTCGCTAATATTTGAATATTGATTGAATATTAGAATTTCAATATGCATCCCTGTTTTGGGATCCCCCAACTTAAGTCATTAAGAAAACATTTAAAGAAACTAGATCTAGAACAAATGCAAAATAATCAATATGAGATTACAATTAAGATCTAGATCTATCTATAAAAAAGAAGTTCCCCTTCAGATCAAGGTAATGAGGATGTCATGTGACCAGCCCAACAACAAACTGCCTTTACTTTTTCCCAACTGTCAGGTACCCATTAGAGTATGATTAGAGCTGGGTGAATTCAGAGATGCCCAAAGATCCCAAAGTTAAAACTCTTCATACATGATTCAAACCCATGATCAGAAGATCTATAGCAAACAAATATTCACATTTGATTAGAGAGTAATTAATACCATTTGTAAAATCTCTAAATTCAGATGGTACTTCAAAAGAGAAGATAATTAATATATATATATATTATATATATATATATATAATATATATATATTAAAGCACTTTTTTTGTATTTTAATTATAAACCTTAATACACTCCATAATAAGACAATGAAATGTTGGTACAGTGTACTTTTTACTATCATGCCTACTATCCTGTAGTAATATTCGACTGGAACTGAATATGGCCAGATTGTGAAAATGGCAGACAAAGCTTTAGCAAATCTAGTAATATGAAAGTAGCTATTAAATCTAATTGTTTGGACTGATGTGATATCTAAAAAAGTTACTAAGTTAAACAGTTCTACACTATCAGCCCTAATTTAATCATGCTATTAAATTCTAGATCTAATTGCATAAATAATATAAATAGAAATTAAAGATGTGATTTGATTTTCTTAATGGCAGGGTTCACAGATTTCACATCATGCAAATGCTGAACAAGAACTGTCAAAGGAAGTTTCATCATCAACAAACCCAGCATTATCTCATGAAGAAGATCACCTAACTGATCCGGAATTTTCTATGCTTCATCATGATTATGCTTTGAAAGTAGAACAGTCCAAATTAATCGCAAGTCCTTCACTAGCATGCCAGACTGATATTTGCACGACTAATACTTCAACTCAGACTAATGCAATCATTCTTAATAGTAAGTGGTTTCATTTTAATTGTGATTCACAGCAAACACAGACTGACATCCAAACGGAAAGTACTCCTATGCATTTTGAGCATGTTTGTAATAACGATGCAACAGTTCGTCTGTACACTGGTCTTAAAGACAGGGCTACTTTTCAAGCATTGTTTGATAAGCTGGCAACTCCGGATATCCTTTCTTTTGATGCTGGACGAAAAAATATTCTCAGGCCTGTTGACCAGTTCTTTATGACACTTATGCGTCTCAGACTGGGTTTGGTGTTAGGAGATTTATCCTTCAGATTTTCCATATCAACACCAACTTGCTCAAGAATTATAAATAGATGGATCGATATCATGTATGAACACCTTTCCTTTCTGATCTATTGGCCCACACGTAATCAAATAAATGCTACAATGCCTGAGGACTTTCAAGAATTATTTCCAAACACAAGGGCCATTATTAGCTGTACTGAACTGCTAACAGAAACACCACTGATATTGACTGACCAATCGTTAAAGTTCAGCCAGTCCAAAGCAAATATGACCTGGAAAGGTTTAATTGGAATAACTCCTAATGGTGTTATTTCATTTGTGTCTGACCTTTGGCCTGGACCAATCACTGACAAACAAATTGTTGAGCAATCAGGACTTCTAGATTTGTGTGAAAAAGGAGATATAATTATTGGAGATGATACATTTCTCATTTCGGATTTGACAACGCCATTAGGCATTCAGTTAATCACACCACCTAGAAAGAAACCTACGAAGCATATGACCAATGCAGACATACTTCTAAATAGACATATTACTCAGGTGCACATTCATTTGGAGAAACATGTGGAAAGGATAAAAAAGTTTCGAATTCTTCGAAACCTAGTTGGAACAATGAAAGCTAATGTTTCAAAGATCTGGAAAATTTGTAACTATTTAACAACATTAAATTGAATCCATTTGTTTTGTTTTTAAGATAGTCCGCAAACAGATCAGTGTTACTTCTTTTTGTTGCCACTGTCTGTTTTATATATGGATAAATTAGTGAGCCATATTGACCAGTGTTTGGGCATCTAAGTCATTTTGAGTCCACTCCTTATTGAACAGTCAACTGTCACAGTTTGTCTGCTTGATATATTTGTTGGCTGGAGTTGGTTTCAAGTGGGCTATGAGTTTACAATATATGCCATTATGCAAAGTTCCCCTTTCGGACCTTGTGGTCTGTGGGGCAGATGATGTAAAGGTCATCTGTTTCTGTAGCCTACAGTTAACAAGGGTGTCATGTGGCCAGCACAACAACTAACTGCGTTACTTTTGCCCGACTAATGTCAGGTACCCATTAGAGCTGGATGGACCAGAGACACCTGAAGATCCCCAAATTAAAAATCACAGTCTTCATCAGGATTCGAAACCCTGACCACGGTTTGGAAGCCAAGCACTTTACAAATCAGCCACAGTGCCTCCCAATATGCCATTATGGTATATGTTAATTCCTTAGGCGCTAAAATGAAAATGCCACAATTAATGTATTTTTCTTAACAACTACATATTCATTATATTTGAAGAAAAAATGTTTTGTTTTAATTGATGTTGCAGTCATAGTAGAAGAATTTAGTGGAAATTATACCAGATTTTTACTAAATTTAAATTGACCTAACAATAACGTTCTTGCGAAGTGTTTGTTGTGTTTAGATTAGATGTCCTGTGCAACTTGTATTACTTATCGGACCCTCCTACTATTAAATCATAAGTTCACCATATGTATTAAAATTTGAACCATTTATGAAAGTAATTATCACAATAGAACACCTGCATGTGACCATTGTCATGTTTGTAATGCTTATTGCTAAAATGCATGAATCTTTAAAAGTAACTAACATATAAGACAATAAATATTGCTACTTTTCTTCAACAAAATATCATAGAAGTTTAGCTATTTCATGTAAACATACTAGATGTTTTACATTCATGTTCAGTTCTGTTTTTATTTGTATGTATCATTTAAAAATATTTGGACATTGCTAATAAAATTCTTCAATGAATTCATATTTATAGTTTTGTACACATCTGTTTAATAATTGTATTCTCTCGTCTTATTATTTTAAAATACATGACAGAGATCATTTCAACATCCTTCACCAAATGCCTTTCATTTGTGTGGCAAATACAAATACATTCTGTTGGCCTGTTTCATTCTCATCAATAAAAAAATTCAAAAGCAACATGAAGTCTGTTTGGCTTAAAAATGTATATATGGAATTTCTGCCTGGTGGTGTGGCATTCATGCTGGAGTGTTTATCTGTCATCTTGATGGTCCCAAGCTCACCCTGCCCACTGCTATTCCTTGTCGTCCTCCAACTTTGAAGGAACATCCGAAACATGTAAAATATTTTACAAACAAACAAACCGAAATTGCTTTTTACCCATACATATAATGGATAACATGTTCACATTTTTAGTCTAAAAGAAATCAGACTTTTACAATTTTACATTGGATATAATTTTTTTTTTTTCTACAATATGCAGGATAACCTAACAACATAAAGTATAAGAAGAATCTACTTATACTAAATTACAAAAATATAACCAGTGTGATCAGGAAGGGATTGATGTCTTGTCACTCTTCTGTATACTGTTTTAAATCACTGTCTTGTGATAATGTCACCACATCTCTTCATACATTGAAGAGGCCACCATTGGTTCAAATTGTTTGTTTTTTTACTCCAGCATAGCCATCATTTTTCCTGAACACCGGTACATCTGTCAACAATGATGAAAATATAAGACTGAACAACGTGGGTGCCTGGACTCAACAATGTGTTTACCCCAGATACATTGATCTATAATTATGCAGACAATTTTGTCGAAGGGAAATGATGACTATAATTCTGACAACATTGGCCCAAAGAGCAGTCTCAATTGTCAATGTACACTGTATTCACAATTGTATGCAGTCCATTACATATAAAATCACTACTGATCATCACACTAGTTTCATAACCATAATAAAAAGAAAAAACAGGCTTATCCCCAAATAGCTTAATTTCCAAATAACTGACAATCTTAAACTGTCTAAATCAGTGATGCCCAAAATACGGCGAGCGGGCCAGATACGTTTCCATCCGGCCCCCCGAAATGGGCCCTCAATTTTTCTCCGATTGATTGTTATCAAGACCTTTAACATTTGTGTGTTTATGAGATTGGACTCCTAATGTAAAATTTACCCCCCCCCCCCCCCCCCCCCCCCCCAAAAAAAAAGTGAAAGGACCTTTTACTTTTTAGTAGAACATGATAAGCTAATATATTTGAGTTGTTAATAAAGTGTGGCTGTTTAAAAAAAAAAAAAAGGAACGCCTATAAACGGCATTATAAAAAATTTGACGTCTTTCGAATACAAAATGTGTTAAACGTTAAACAAAGTCTAGAGATTGGAAGATTAATGTTAATATTTACCAAAAAGATACAAGAATATGAGTCGTTGGTAAAGCTAGCTACAACTGTTGCTCATATTTTTTTTTTTAGTAAAGAAATGAAGCCGTTTCTGACGCACGAAAACAAAAATGATAATAATATCCCATTAATGAATGTAACTAGATCCACGGGTTTCTAAAAAAAAAAAAAGTTTCATGTCAATTTCATTTCGTTTATGTACCTTTCCTTTGTATGGCCCGCGACATCAGTGTCGGAAATTAAAATGGCCCGCAGGTCGATTGATGTTGGTCATCACTGGTCTAAATGTAATTATATCCTTATCTTATATATTACAGACGTTACTTCAAAAAAAAAACATAAAACATTCATATAAGTCCTACGCAAACTGAGGTATCCTTAAAAAAAAATAATATTCATGCGACATTCTTCATTGCAAGAAGCTATTTTGAAATATAGGGTCTACTTTATAATGGCTATGCAACTATAGATTGCTTCTTTTTCTTCTTTTGGTACATAGTGAGCACCATTGATAATTTTACTTATAGTATTAGATATATTTGTAATGTACTCTCTTGTTAAGAGCATAATAACAATAGAGTCGACAACTATGTCCGCATACTATGGCTTTAATACACTGACTGACTGACTTCACAACACATCTCTAACATTTTGTGAACACATTCCTAGGGACGAGTTAAAAACATATATAAACATAAGAACGACAACCGATACAGTAAATCATTGTCATAACATTTTTCTCTAAGATTGTCAAGTCTCTACACACTTTTAGTGTGTGGAGGTGGGGGGGGATCTCTTTTAAAATCATAAAAAAAAATGAGGACATTTATTTTTAAACTTAAAACTATCTCAATACTAAGAAACAATTTTTTTTAAAAAAAAAAAGATATATTCTTATAAAATATAGACGTTACTTCAAAAAAGAAGACCCCAATACTAAAAAAACAAAAAAAAAGATCTTATAATCTTAAAAAAATAGACCTTATTTAAAAAAAAAAAGAAGATGATTACGTCCTACGCTTCGTGCATCTAGTCATATATGTTGACCAATGACTTAAATTCTGCCAAATCACTGGTTTTCCTGGCTTGCTCAGACATCTCGGAGGATGCAGGAAAGACAGCAACCGCTGGCATCTTGAGGGTGACACAGGCGGGAAGTTTGGGAGCCCCCTGGTCAGTTCATCTTATCTTATATAATACAGACGTTACTTCAAAAAAGAAGATGATTACGTCCTACACGTCATGCATTTAGTCATGCATATTAACCAATGACTTAAATTCTGCCAAGTCACTGGTTTTCCTGGCTAGCTCAGGCAACACATTCCATGCTCTAATAGCACTAGGGAAGAAGGAGTATTTGTACAAATTTGTCCTAGCAAATGGGACGAGGCATGTGCCTTTATCTTTGTGTCTTTCAGAGTATTTTATTAAATTTTGTTTTTGTATTTGAAGATTATGGTTCAGTGTTTATGTATAATTGCTACTTTACTTTTGAGTCTTCTGTCCTGAAGTTCATGCTTTTAGGGTCTCATGCTCACTGAAATATACTGCTTAGACGTGTGCTTTGCGCTCAGGATTGTCTTCATGCTGGTCTAGGGTTCGAACCATGCCCGTCACCATACTGCAAAACATTTGGACGCACTAATCTTCAAAAGCTACTTAAATTGCACAAGTCAATGTCAATGAAAATAGAAATTCGTAATTCATGCTGTGGCTCAGACATCGGCTGCGTCGAGTTTTCCTGGCTGTGTAATATCAAGTGTTTAAATCATTTAATGGCAAACAGTTAAAAGAGAAAGCGAAAAAAAACTGGGGATAACGTGTTTTGTTTTTTCTTCTAGGTTTCTCAATTTTTGGGTGGAAAAAAAGGAAAGGGGGGGGGGGGGCACGAAACCCGGAAGTTTGCCTAGTTCACCCAAACACAACAGAAAGACACTGCTGTTAAAAATTGTCCAGTCCAACCGTATCTAGCGGATCGTAGGCCAGAGGTGGATAACAAGTGTTCTAAAGAGAAAACAAACGAGAATTATGTCACTCTTTTTGGCTACAGGGAATAACGTGGAAGAAATTCAAAATCCAGATTGGTCATAGGTCCAATATTTAATGGAATTTTTTAAAGTAAAGGATTTGTGTGGATACTGGAAACATAAGAAGTTATTTAGGTCAAGAGAACAAGGCATGCTTATCGTGGTGGAATATGTAAATTAGAATAACAGGAAGTTAATTTTAGTTCAGCTAGGTAGAGATATTTCTTGTTTTCCTTATATGATACGTATGGGTGTCATTTGTTTTCGACAGAACCTCTTTCAGTGGCAGGTCCGTCTTTTATTTTATGTTGTCTTCCCATCGCTTTCTTAGTCTGCCTCCTTTTTTTCCCCTGGTACTGCTCATTGAAGGAATGTCTTTGATTTTGCTTCAAGAATAAAATTAATTAAATCATCACAATAAAAACAAAGTAGGCCTACTTGCATCATAATAGATTGGAATTTAACAAATCATGAACATTGTCACACAAAAAAAGATTCAATTTCTCGGCTTAACACTCATGTTTGTATAAGATTATTAAAATCGTTTTTCGATCTACAGCATCTTGTTCTCGCGGAACTTGCACATGAAGTTATGGCTAATCCCCTTTATCTGGCGCTTCGCGATCTTGCCGGCCATTTCACGAATTGGGCATTATCGCTTCACATTGACCGGTCAATCCGCCGAGAGAATATTTGGCCGACCAGTTCGCGAACTGGCCGCACTTCATGTGTTGGCCGTAAAATATACACGTTATTGAGCACTCTCTATAGAAATGACACCTATAGGCCTAGATTTTGAGAACCTTTGATAGACATGTACACACAGGTTTTTAAGGATCGCGTGTGCTTATGTAGTGAGTCCTATTAACCTGTGTTTGCTGTGCGCAACAATTTGAAGGCGACAAAAAAATAGTAGATTCGTTAATCACCGCACCAAATGAACGTAACAAAAATGTCACACACTAGCATACACAGTCTACTCGAGACCTGACTCATTAGCTCTGTGTAGTAGAGAATTTAATAGACGCATGAACTAGTTTCACTAGTCTATGTTTTAGATTCCTATTTCTTATCTTATCTTATATAATACAGACGTTACTTCAAAAAAAAAAGATGATTACGTCCTAAGCGTCATGCATCTAGTCATGCATGTTAACCAATGACTTAAATTCTGCCAAGTCACTGATTTTTCTAGCTGATTCAGGCAACCCTTTCCATGCTGTAATAGCACTAGGGAAGAAGGAGCATTTGTACAAATTTGTTCAAGCATATGGAACGAGGAATGTGCTTAACAGTACAGCGTCGAATTAACAGACCTTTACTAATATGTCTTTGGTTGAATGCTACTAATCGTCTAGAAAACTAAATAAGAATCTTCCACATTTTGGATATGAAAAGTTTGTAATACCTTTTTTTAAAATCTAGTTTGAAATAAAAAAAAGAGTGATAACCAAAATTTTAGTTCTTGATTATAGAACTGTGTAAATCTGATTCGTGCAGGCCTATTACAAAATATGTTTATACAACAAACACAAAAAGTAAGAGAAACAAAGTCAGTTCGTCAGTTGTTATGGTTACATTGGGTCAGATAGGTTTTCTCCTAAAAAAATAAATAAAACGATACGGTAATTGAAAAAGATGTACAAATTGAGAAGTTGTTTGTAATTTTCGCTTTATTTTTGTTTAGTTAAATTCTATTCCAGTATAGCTTTTGTAGGGCTAAAATCTGTAAGTTGTTTCATAGACTATGGCTATGTGAGTAATCCTATGAAGAAAGAAATAACACAACAATCATCGAAGAAAAAAATCTCACACTTTACTGATACCATAAACATGTGTTAACAACATTTAGCCATCACACACGAACACTGCATAAAGTTTTCAGACATTTTTCATTAGGCATCAACACATTCCACCAAATCTGTAATTTGACAGTTACACAGTAGGCCTACGTGAATGTCATGATACAGAAGGATCCTGGGTATCACATAAAAAGACCGTAACCACAAACGAAGAGATTAGAGACATAGTTATTACAGCGATTGGATCCCACGATGATCTGCTAACTATTGTAAAAAAAAAATTTAAAAGACCTTCCTACAGGGAACAGTAACAGGAAAAAGAAGAGATAGAGAAAGCGATGGGAAGATAACATAAAAGAATAGACGGACCTGTCATTGAAAGAGGTTCTATCCAAAGCAAAAAAAAACAGAGAAATGGAGAAAGACTGTCAACAAATCTTGTGTGGTGCCCCTACAGACTAAGGGGTAGGTGAAGGTGAATGTTATTACTACCTACGGTCTAAACCATAGACCTATATGTATCATGCTATTAACAATGAATCACGAATATCTTCTCTTTGAAACTAAATAAGAGCATAACAATAGGCTTGAAAGAGTTAATTTACTAGTTATTTATATCAATGTTCACTGTTTCTATTGATCAATAAAGTTTATCTGATGATTGGGTAAGAGAAGTACCGGTAATCTAATTATAACAGAAGGCCTAAATCTAGTTGAGACGAGGAACTTGACTCTATTGTGAGGAAGTTCAGTTAGTACTTCGATCAAGTAGCATTTGAATTTTTTAAATCTTTTTTTTACTGCGAGGCGTCATACGTTAATTTGAGTATTAACAATCAAATCGTTAGGGCCTATATAGAGTCCAATTACCTTGTTTCATTTTCGAGGATTTATCTTATGAGTCAAAATAAATGTATATTGTCCGTTAAATTATTTTAATGGAATGATTAAACTGTGCGTATCAAGAGGGGAAAGTTTCAACACAGACTTCGGTTGTCCAAATCTTACCTTTAAAAAAAACCGTAGAACATGGATTCCTTCCCTTGCAATATAAATTAGTGATGGCACATGCTACAATAGTACAGATACAAATCAATACAAATTTGCGATTCTATTTATATACAAATCTCTGTTCATTTGAAATATATCGTTGATTTTAAAAATGCTTTTTTTTTTTGTTGGGACGAACACATTTAATATTTATAGCCTGTACTCGATACTGTATTTGTTCAGTGGGTATTCTATACAACTATAACTATTCTTCATTGTTTCTATTCAATTTATTCCAGTTTCAAAAGTCCAGAGATTTCAAGTCGCTCTCCCATCTTGGGTAGACCATATGCTTTTAAAATGTTATCTGCTTCCTGTCTGCTCTCGGATGGAATCACACGACGAGGGTCCATAGAGGGATCATGGGATGCTCCTATATTAAAGTCCACCTTCAGGGCTTCTGCCGCTACTCCGAGATGCTCTGCCCGGACATCCAGCTTCTGCAACAAGAAAGACAGGGATCTCCTGGGATTGTTCATGAAGTCTTCGTACAAGATTGACCCTATGTTGTATCCTTTGTACCTCAATTCGGCGCACTGAGCCACACTTGCCGCCCATGCACATGTCCAAATGCCCACCGAATCTAGTTTTTTGGGAACCACTCCAGACACTTTTTTTTCGTTTAGAAACACATTGTAGTAATAGAAATGAGATCTGACAAATGGTAGAAATGTCGACAAGATGCTATTGTCCATAATGAAACGTAAAGCCTTTGGTGCCGGATCTTGTTGGAAGATGCTGAGGTTAGACATAAGACTCTTCATACTGTTCCTGTACATAAATAAATACCTAAAGCGTGGGAACACTTGAATGATATCTTCCAGTAAGCTAGTGGTACACGGTCTGGCTTTGATGAACACAGCACTGAACCGATCGTCCGGTTTACACAGCAGCCTGACACAGCTAGCCAAGAGTTGGTTGTATTCCCCCTGCTGAATCTGCTTGGTTTTAAACAAGAATCCTAGAGTGGTGATGGCGTCTGGTTCGGCCAAGACCAGCATGCCTGGAATTCGGAACATCATCTGTAGGGGAAAAAAAATTGTAAATTTATGGGAGGCAACTAATACTCAGCAAAATGAATACAGCTTTAAAAAAACACACCAAAAAGCCGTATTAACAGTTAGGGTACAGCCATTATTGAAATGGTAATCATATTGCATTATTGGGGTAAAATAGGGCGGGGATTTGTGGGAAATATGCTAATGAAGTCAGTCATAATATTTTAAATGACTTGGTTTTATTATTGAACTAAACGATATAGTGTAGGCTAATAACTGATGAAAGAAATATTTCCTTTTTTACTCTATGTATAGAGTTTTATTGCTTGGTATTAAGCAGTATTTTATTTTATTTTCAAAAAATGCCTTATCACTTTCCATATTACGTAGCACTTTTCATATCATAGTAGCCTACTAAACATCACCATGTATTACTTCTCTACTTCTCTTATTATGAAGTAGGCCTACTTCACATTGCCATGCATTACTTTCCTAATACCGTATCACAAGGCCAATTAAACAGATTTTCTGCTACTTCTTTATGTTCTGTTGGCAGAAGTTTCGAGGATATTGCTCTGGTTAGGGTTTAGAGCAGTTCTTTAGGCATCATTGATGAAATTGTTCATGTTAATCACAGGTATCTTCAGAACTACTGTACTAATGTGATTAAAAGCATTATAGATATAACTCACCTGGCTAATTAATGTAGATCCACTCCTGGCGGTACACCCAAGCCACGTAACAGGCACTCTTGGATTTCCTACGTCACTGGCCATCTTATGAAACGCCGCAAGCGGCAGTGTGATGACGTTTACCGCCAAAAGATACTGGTTTTGGTATAGGCACGTGCTGTTTTTGGCCTTGTAAACGTTGTCTGACTCCTTGACCTCAACAAATACCGCCTCCTTCCGGGTCATACAATACAGAGAGACATTGGGTTTAAAAATGCAGTTTGGTGGCCGGAAGCCTTTGTGCACAGTAATAAAATGACAAGGATCAGCCACGGAATGATCTAAAAATTTCCTTTTCCAGAATATCTCCTGGACATGAGCACTTTGTTTGAAGTTCAACCCGCGAGCTGCGTCTCGTCTGATTCGTTCCACACCTGTCACAGCCCAGGTAAATTTCTGGAACGTAAGAACTAGGCGTCTGGTAATGCGATACAAAATAAATATCAAAATCTGAAATAGACAAATAAAATTGATTGGATTTTCTAGTCATCTGCTTTATTTTTTATGCTTAATCTGCATGCTATTATAGGACCCGACCACTATAAACTAGAGTAGCTGACCTGTAATGCTCTGTCCCTGAATATATTAACAGCCTTGCTGAACTGTTCTAAGTGATTCGTGGCTTCAAGTTTGACATCCATCTTATAAGGGTTAGTGATTCACCTTATGAGAATAGATCCAACTTATAGACGTCTTTATTTTCTGTGAAAGGTAGGTTAAAAAGTATTGTTAAACTTGACCAGAACACTATTTATTCAAACTAATTTGACCATAAAAAGTTATGATTCATCAATCTCATCCTCAATCATTTAGTCCAATGTAGGCTACTTCCAGGGCCGGCCTTAGACATAGGCAAACTAGGCAGCTGCCTAGGGCCTCCGATTTGTGGGGCTCTCGCACAGCACTCCATATCGTATGTCTTTTTTTTAAAGAAGAAATGACTAAACTTATGCCCAGTGTTATTGTTGGAGTACACTAGGTTTTAAATGAATTACATAATTTTTTAATTTTTTGTAATTAATTAATTTGGGGCCACCAAATACACTGCGGCTAAGGCCTCCAGTTATCTAGGGCCGGCCATGCTACTTGACAATATCCACACGCTTAGTTTATTCCTGTAATTTTTTTTTTTATTTGTTACTGGGAGCCTACCAGGAGGAAACAAATGGTGATTTTTTTTTTAAAGATTAACCCTCAAGGTTTGTCGCAATGTGAAACAAAATCTTAAAGGTTATGGTTAAGATTAAAATTTCCGAAGTTGTATTTAATTGGAAAGAACAATAGAGTTAGTTATCTAATAGTACAGTAATATCAATTGCCATTTCATTTGTTCATTATTGAATAGGCAACGTGACCACACTAAAACAGTATTTTGTTTGTTATTAACCCGTAGATATTGTAGAGTAAGTAGGGTATCCTACATATTAAAAATGACAGGTTACAGAAAAATAAATTATACCATTAAATATTCATTTGAAAAGATGGCGCCTGCTATGCGATTGTCAAACTTATTTTATCTTATATAATACAGATGTTACTTCAAAAAAGAAGATGATTACGTCCTACGCGTCATGCATTTAGTCATGCATATTAACCAATGACTTAAATTCTGCCAAGTCACTGGTTTTCCTGGCTAGCTCAGGCAACCCATTCTATGTTCTAATAGCACTAGGGAAGAAGGAGCATTTGTACAAATTTGTCCTAGCATATGGGATGAAGAATGTGCCTTTATTTTTGTGTCTTTCTGAGTATTTTATTAAATTTTGTTTTTGTATTTGAAGATTAGGGTTCAGTGTTTTATGTACAATTGCTACTTTACTTTTGAGTCTTCTGTCCTGAAGGCTTTCTAAATTTAGTGATTTTACTAATGGTGTTACTCTAGTCAAATGTGAATATTCGTTTGTTATGAATCTCACTGGCTCTATTTTGTGTCTGTTCCAGTTTCTTAATGTTTTATTGAGAACGTCCCAAGATAAGCGAGTAGATAAACAAAACTCAGGAGGGGTCCTTGGTACGAGTTTTACAATGATTTATTGGGTAAGGGAAAATATTTTATTAGCCAGGGTAAAACAACGCTGACATTTTAATCGCAGTCCTTAGCTTGTGTTAAATATCAATGGCCGGTTTTAAAAGAAAGTAGTGCCGGATTTAGTTGTCTATATGCCCAGTTACACTTTAGCCTCACAAACCTCGCTTATATTAAGTGAAATTGCATTAATTAGATCTATTAGACAGACGCAGTAAGTAGATGTGGGTCTTAGTAAGATAAAAATAATTTTTTTTTAAAAAATCTGCTCTAATCAGAATTCGAACTCGAGCCTCCTTGACAGTAGGACTAGGTTTTTTTTTTTTTTTTTTTTTGCGGGGGGGGGGGGGGGGGTCTTTTTTTTTTCCACTCAGTCATTCTTATAAATTAGTGTAAATTATTTTCTTATAAACTTTATAGTTTCTATTACTCTATTAGGTTTTTGACATTTTTATTTAACGTGCTAATTCTCTATATTAACCTATGTGCTGCGCGGCCGGACTCCCATCTCTATACCTCTGTAAAACAAAATTAATTACTACGACTAATTGATTAACTAGTTGGTTAATTATTGTGATTGATTCATGTGTTGTCATTCACAATGAATAGTTATGCAAAGTTTCAACTATATCCATGACATGGAAGTGGGAGAACAAAACGTGTAAAAGACAGACAGTCAGACGGAGTGAGTTGATATAAACAAGGCAAAAATGGAAAGCGATGTTTTATTTTTAATAATAGGCTAATATTCAAGTTGGGCCTTCTAAAAATAGCCTGTTGCTTTTCACCGATAACCTATATATTCATATTAAACTCTTCAGTTTAAATATAATGAACTTTAACCTTTATGCCGGAATTACTAGATCTAGAGTTGGCATTTATAAATTTTGACATTTTCGGCGTGTTCACGTTTAATATTACTGCAGTTGTAAACTGTGTGTAACACGCTGCCTGACCCCAAAGTTATCTTATCTTATCTTATCTTATATAATACAGACGTTACTTCAAAAAAGAAGATGATTACGTCCTACGCGTCATGCATTTAGTCATGAATATTAACCAATGACTTAAATTCTGCCAAGTCACTGGTTTTTCTGGCTAGCTCAGGCAACCCATTCCATGCTCTAATAGCACTAGGGAAGAAGGAGTATTTGTACAAATTTGTCCTAGCATATGGGACGAGGAATGTGCCTTTATTTTTGTGTCTTTCAGAGTATTTTATTAAATTTTGTTTTTGTATTTGAAGATTATGGTTCAGTGTTTTATGTATAATTGCTACTTTACTTTTGAGTCTTCTGTCCTGAAGGCTTTCTAAATTTAGTGATTTTACTAATGGTGTTACCCTAGTCAAATGTGAATATTCGTTTGTTATGAATCTCACTGCTCTATTTTGTGTTTGTTCCAGTTTCTTAATGTTTTCTTGAGTTGAGGGGTCCCACACGGTGGATGCATATTCTATTATTGGCCTAACCAAGGTTAAATAACATTTTAGTTTTATGTTCTTATTTGATTTATAGAAATTTCTTTTAATAAACCCTAATGCTTTGTTGGATTTTTTTATAGTTTCATCAATATGTGGATTCCATGACAGTTTTTCATTTATTATAACACCTAGGTATTTTGAGTTTTTAGTCTGTGTTACTGGTTTGCCATGAATAAGATAAGTGGAATTAATTTGTTTTAGTTTTTTTGTTACTCTTAACAACTGACATTTTTCTGGGTGGAAAGACATGCTCCAATTTGATTCCCATTTCTGTAATTCATCTAATTCTCTTTGTAAAATATCTGTGTCTTGTTTTGTTTTTATTGTTCTATATATTATGCAATCGTCTGCAAATAATCTGACTTTTGTTCCTGAACTAATGCAATTTGGTAAATCATTTATGTAAATTAAAAATAGTAGTGGACCCAAAACTGTTCCTTGAGGTACACCTGAGTTTACTGTTATTGGTGTTGATTTAGAGCCATTTATTATTACAGTTTGTTCTCTCCCTATCAGAAAATCTTTAATCCACTGATGCAGTGGACCGTTAATGCCGAAATATTTTAATTTCTTAAGCAAACTATGGTGGTGAACTTTGTCAAAAGCCTTGGAAAAATCTAGTAAGATAGCATCTATTTGTTCACTATTATCTAAACCTTTTGAAAAATCATCAATTAGTCCTATTAGTTGTGTTTCACATGATCTATATTTCCTAAAGCCATGTTGGTATGGGGTGAGGACATTATGTTTGTCTAAGTGGTTTATGATATTGCTACATATTATGTGTTCTAGTATTTTACATGTGATGCTGGTAAGTGATACTGGTCTGTAGTTTCCTGGATCAGATTTTTCTCCTTTTTTAAATAGGGGGGTGACATTAGCTTCTTTCCAGTCCTTTGGTACTCTGCCCTGGTTAAGCGATGCTTGAAAGAGTATTTTGAACACTGGGGCTAGCTCATTGCTTAGTTCTTTGAGTAATCTAGCTGGAATACCATCAGGTCCAGACGCTTTATTTGGTTTGGTGTTGGCTAATAGTTTTTTAATTCCATTTTCTTGTACTACTAAAAAAAAAGTTTCTCCTCAGTCTTCAGTTGTAATTCAAATTTCACACACGAAGAGCATTAATCATTTCTTTTTCAATCTGTAATACATTTTCCTTTTTTTTTAATGAAACATTAAACACACTAATAAAACTATCTTCAATATAAAAGAAAGCTATGTCCGAACCCAACAAGCAGATGAGCTTTAAAAAATGATTTGTCAAAAGAACTAACAGAAAGAAGCTTTTAAGTCAACGAAGTACAGAGGGTCGAAGTCTATGGCCGCCTTCATTCTCGAATGCCTAGACAATAGCTATGGTTGAAACGATGTCTCCAACACAGCAGTCCCCCCTTCTCCACGAAGATTGTGTGCCCAAGACCAAGGGAACAGCAAGCGCCAATACATTTTGGGATCAGTGGCATCGTAGGTTCTGCTAGGGTGTATATAGCACTGACGACGGCTCCTAAATTTTCCTAAGGGTTGACTCCCCGAAGCCTCTCCCATGTTTGGGTATAGCAGCTAAGCAACAGTGGTTTGGCATCAGAGCTTTTGTCTCCTAAGTGGGTAGCTCTCTTGCCTGAATCTTAATTTGTAAGGCATCAATATTTGGTCGCAATATGTGACAAAAAATGTGCAGTAAAAGGGAGTATTCATTCTATTATCGTAATACCCCTCCGCTTCTTTCATTATATTACCTCTCTCCCGTCATGTATTTTTATTGTAAAAACAAGTTGTGGAGGGATCAAACAATACACATATCAATTAAACGTTTTATGACTCTTAGAAGTGGAGACCAAACTGAAAAAGATTTTGTCAAGCAATGTTGTAAGCGCAAAGATTTAAAAATAAATATATTTAAAAGAAAGTCTGTACTTTAGAAAACGTGTGGATGGTTCAAACAGTTCTTTATTTTGAAATGCACTAGTTTGATTTATTTTTTGTATTTTGGGACTAGTGTTACTGTATTAGTTATTGGGCTATCAATCATCACAGTCAAAGTTACATTTAGTTAGTAGGTCTAGTAAACAGTCCAACTTAGATTTTTATTACCAACAAGTTCAAATTGAAATACCGATTGTCGTAATGACGTTATCTCAAATATTTTTCGTTGGTTATTATCCTATGCGAATAACAGTTCGAACAATGACAAAAACCTCTCAAAGAGACAACCAGACTCTTAAATTATGACATTTCGGTCATATGGTCATGTTGTTACTGACCATTGCTGTAAGAGTATTGATAACAGGTGTGTGTATAGCCTACTGTCTGACTTTAGTGACCAATGTGGTGATGGTGGGGGGAGGGGGAATCATTCATGATAGACTACTAATGTGTTGTTGATAGCATGATATGTTTCTGTTAGAATGTCTCGTTTATTGTGGAATGAGCAATGTGTTAAGAACATACAGACCTACGGCCTATTTGAAACTGTTAGGTAGAGTTGAGCCATAGGCTCTTGAAGCTCTAGGCCAGCGAAAGCAAACAAGATCTCCCTCTCATCGGCCTGATTTAATAGTGTGTTCTGTCTGGCAGAGGATCTTACGGAGTGTCAATGTTGATTGTTGATGCTGTCATTTCCAGACTCGCAGTCTAGAGACGCAGCCGAAGGCCGTTATCACCGGCAACCATTTTCCTATTCTATACTAGGTTAACTGTGCGGGACACGCCTTTTTTTTTAAACGGACCATTGAGGAACCGCGGATGGATTGTTACAAGGTTGTGGGAGCTCTTTTACAACCCCGCACAGTCCAATGGGAATACTCTCGCAGCCCTTAGACACTCCCATGGAAGTCTTTTTTTTTTACTACCGATTCCTCTTCCACCAGGGCGCCTTTACGTTTAAAGTGCTTTTTTAATTGTGAAACATTTCAACATAACATATATACACGGCAACGTTATATACAGACAGGGCCGGTCTTAGGCCACTGCAACCAATGCGGCCGCACTTTCATAGACCCCGAGCGAATTTTAGGTGTAAATTATTAAACAAACCTTTTTAACTTAATATTGAAGAGTTTCTGGAATTCTTCTGAAATTGTAAAATATACGTAAAAAGTCATGAAAATCTCTTGAAATTATTTAAATCTTCTGAAAACTGATGCAAATCTACTTAAAAACAGACAAAATTGTCATTTCTTGGTGTCAATCAATATGGAAAACGCTAATCCAACTAGCAATTTTAAAAAATGGCATTGTCAGCTTTCATTAGAAAAAATTTAATAATAAGGCGAATTTTAACCAAAACAAGAAGTTCAAATTCTTAATTTACTTTAATAGTCACAGGCATACAAATATATATCTAAATCTATCTCGACCTCTAAAAAAAAAAAAAAAAAAAAGCGATATTTTGCTAGTCGATAGTAAATCTAAAAGGCAGATCTGAATGTTTATCAGCTTTTTGTTGAAAAACTACTATCTACTGTAGATAGCTCGTAAAGCTAATTTGCCATTGATTTTGTACTTAGTAAAGTATGAATAAAATGCAAAGACGAATTTGTTTTCTAATACAAAATCTTAATTTTCAGTTATTATCCTTATCACAACCCAGAATAGGCCCCGCGCAATCCGTTTCGCATAGGGCCCCGCAACCTGTAGGACCGGCCCTGTATACAGATAGCCAACCTCAACCTCAACTCGCTGACTTCCTCTCTTCTTGTTTACACACTCGTCACTTCCCCCAAGTCCCCTAACTCTCGATACCCAACACTTGACCGTGTGACACGGTTGACCACACAGTAACCGTGTCACAACAGTCCTCCCAGGGCAGAGAAAAATTTTGATCGTATCAAAATTTCTTAAACCCAATAGTTTGGGTGTACATTAATAATGTTTTTTACATCAACAAGAAAAAACAATGACATGTAATACAAAGGCATCTTCAATTATGAGAGAACTGGTAATGCCTATGACGTTCTAGTGGTAAGAACTAGAGAGAAAAAATAAAGAAGTCGCCATGTAGTCATTACTTCTACAAATGTCACTTGGTTGATTTACCCTCTCTTGCCTTAAATAGGAAACAAGCTATAGTACAAAGGTACCATATGCAAGTGCAAAAGGTTTGAGGGCATATATACACCCGGTAACCCATTTGGATGGCTGCCTGGTCGAGTGGTAAGCGCTCCGGACTATCGTCTCCATGGACCTGTGCTTGACCCTGCCCGCCGCCATCCCCAGTCGTCCTGCAAGGGAACATGACTATGACGTCTGCTAATAATCTTCTTTTCTGAAGGAAGCTCCTAAGACTTGCAAGTCAAAGATTATTAGACAAACGACACCATTTGTTTCCTGCCAAATTAGCAAGTTTTGTTTTTGGTCATTTGATCAGAGTTGACTATATTTAAGAGTAAAAAACATGGCTAATGGACCTCGTTCACCAATCGTAAACAAACAACATTTAGTCACGTGATCTTATTGATAAAACAAAGACAAAAACTGTCACGTGAGAACCATCACGAATTAAGCATGAGATCGTTGTAGCCTACTTTTAACTATCTTTACCGCAGAAAAAAAAAGGTCCCTAAAGTAAAAAAAAAAAAACTGTACTGAATTTTACTATGAATTATCAGGAATACAGAGTCAAGACAGTATTATCGTAAGCCACAGACCCATATTGGAGCAAGCAATCCCCACTTTAATACTCTTTGTGGTGGAATTGTCATGGACTAAAAGTTAATCTCGCGTGAATGAAGACTGTGATTCCCGAGCGGACGTAAGCCAAGCCAGTCATTCCAAACTTGAATGAATGAACGAAGGAAAAAAAAAGGAGGGGGAGAGATTTTCGTTATTTGGCGTCGGTGGCTTTTTTTTTTTTTAATGTCATTGAATTTTCCAAAAAAAAAATAATTTAATAATCCAGTCAGCTAACGACACTTTATACCTAATTCGAATCACAAATGAACAGTTTAAATTGTCCATTTGATATGTTTAGGCCTACTACATAGATTCATATTTACAAAACATTTATCTTTTTTTTTACTCCTATGATATAAATCTTGACAAACCTGTAGGCCAACATCCTGTGTATGTTTGACAACCACATAACGAATCTAATTGTAATGGGAATAGAGGAAAAAAGTATGTTTTTAGCCTGAGGAAGAACAGTAAAGTTTTTGAATAAAATGTCAAGTTGGGAGAGTTGTGGAAATGCAACTATCGGGTCATTTATAAAAAGACATTTGACAGTTACAGCCTACACACTCAACTCGCCTACAATTCTTCCACTAACTGGTCCTGTCAGCATATATCTCCGTCTTACATGATTGCCAGCCCCTACAAAAAGTCAATTCAGAAAGTGTACAAAATCTGTACTGAGTAACCTAGTTGGCATGTGTGTGCCAAGTGACGATCTGTGTCAACTCGAACTGTGTGCTGATGTGTGCTAGGGAACTGACAGGTGCAGGTTTACTGACTCAATTGTCGACATCAAGGGAGGGGAGGAAAGTTGGGAGGGATTGGGGAGGATCAAAGTCCTTCAATAAAATTCAAATCCTCTTGTGATCGTGTACCACTACATTTTCTATTTGTTAAGAGATTGTTTTTAAAAAAGTGACTATCTATCGTGGATCAAATTAAATGGTTGTCCCCCGTGAATTAAGAAAAACAAATTAACAATAATTTTTAAAAAAAGCTCTGACAAGATAGAGTATTATATAATGTATTATATAATTTGAAAGTTTATCAATATTATTTTGCTATATAGGTTCTCCCAACATGGCAGCGTTAGCAACAACGGGCATTGTGACGATTCATATGTATTTCCAATCTTATAGTGAAAAAAATTTGGTTGTTATCACCGGAAGTGATAATCGTTTCAATGGCATGCGTCTCAAATAGCCACTGATAACCAGTCATACTACTGGCCTTTGCATGTAGCTTAGATACTGAGCACGAATGAACTGACAGTAGAAGGGTCGCCTAAGCCTGTAAGATTTAGGCAGGAGGGGCTCGTTAGCATTGGCTGCTACAAACCTAGGATATGGAAAACTTAGAATCCAAACCACTGCTGTCTTACTATAACATCGGAAAGGTTTTGGGAGTCAGCTTAGAAGATAAATCAGGAGCTGGTGACCCTTCAGCAGCTTGCGGCACACAGTGCTACATCTTGGCAGACGCCACTGATCTTAAACTGTATCGGATATTTGCCTTTCCTTTGGACACATCGGTGAATTCTGAATTCTTTATTTAGTTTCACATATACATAAAAGAAAATATAGAAGATTAATTTCATAGAATTTGTTTGTTTTCTTTTGTATTATGCAAAGTTTCCTAAACTTTTAACGGAACACTTCACACATTCTGAGTAATAATGGAACACTTTGCTTATTTTTTTAGAGAGATTAATTTACAAGGTGGCCTACTAGTTAATTATTTCAGTTGTTCGTGGAACATCTAGTCAGGCCTCGCGGAGCACTAGGGTTCCGCGGAACACAGTTTTGGAAACACCGGATAACGCATTCTTTATGCACTAAGGTCCAATCTCTTTTGTGAACAAGTGGAGGGGTGGGGTATCTGGGAGGAGCTTTCCACGTAGCCTTAAGGCCATCGTCAAACATAACTGAGCTCAAATCAGGATTCGAACTCTGGCTCGCTTGATAGATTGCCCGGCAGTTAATGCCACTCTGCCGCATATCCCATAAGATTCGCTTTATCGCAATGTGTTGCCCAAGTGTGTCGCCCAGAAGAAATGTCGCGCGACTTGTTTCCACTTCAAAAAGAACATTGTTTTGCTACACATTTTATTCTCGAAATGATTACAAACGTAATAGAGCTAAGATAGTTAATAATAGCCAAGGGGAGGGGGCGCTAAAAATAGGCTTAGAGTTCCCAATAACCAGAATACAAACATTTATAGAAGTATTTCTAAGTTGCAAACTATAAAAAGGGGTAAAAATGATAAATCGTTGTGTGTGTGTTTGTTTATTGGTGTGAATTTATTCTTCCATATAAAGCATACTGTGCTTTTATACGTTAAGAATTCTATGTAATTATTTATTATACGATTCAAATTTCAAATGATATAAAAAATATTTAATTTCTATTGTGGATATTGTGTTTATTCAGTTGCTTACTGATTCAAGGCTCATCGGAAACATTGTGTTTCTAGAGTCAGGTCTAGCTTAATAGCTTTATAACTTTGTAATAGCCACATAATACCAGCATCACAATTATTAACATTCACAGTAGATTCCTCAAGGACGATAAGTCAATGTAATAATTCAGCATTTATTTTTTTTAAAAAGAGTAGGCTTACTAAAGTGACTAGATCTGCAATTAAACTTTTTTTCCCTTCTCGCTATAAATGTTAGCTCACTTGCAACATTAAACCTCCGTTACTGTAAAACATTGGTAGGCCGATATTCTATATTCTATTCTATTCTATACCTTTTTTTTTGGGGGGGGGGGGGGGGGGATCCGGTGTTGTATTTCTGTTTATTGTCCAAACTTTTCCAAAGCGAAAGATTATTTAAAAGAATCTTATCTTATCTTATATAATACAGATGTTACTTCAAAAAAGAAGATGATTACGTCTTACGCGTCATGCATTTAGTCATGCATATTAACCAATGACATAAATTCTGCCAAGTCACTGGTTTTCCTGGCTAGCTCAGGCAACCCATTCTATGCTCTAATAGCACTAGGGAAGAAGGAGCATTTGTACAAATTTGTCCTAGCATATGGGACGAAGAATGTGCCTTTATTTTTGTGTCTTTCAGAGTATTTTATTAAGTTTTGTTTTTGTATTTGAAGATTATGGTTCAGTGTTTTATGTATAATTGCTACTTTACTTTTGAGTCTTCTGTCCTGAAGGCTTTCTAAATTTAGTGATTTTACTAATGAAAAGAATCGAAAAGATCATCCATTCCCCTACCTCTAAATAAAACAAAGAAAAATTTTGAGACTCTGCACTTTGTATGAATTAGACTACATGTACATTGTAAAGCTCATTAAAGATTTATTTTTCCTGTCTAGTGACGACACATTTAATGAGGTCAAGAAAATTAATGTTTAAGATGTTAATTTCACGGCTTTTTTTTTCGTTTTCCCTCTAAATTAGTGTAGTGGAGTGGATACCTTTTCAGAAAACACCGGCCACCCCGATATCCACGTGACCCTTCCCCCTAGATGGCACCTTGTGTCCGCGCATAACATGGCACACCAACGTGGGCACTGTCCATTCGACCGGCATCTCTTGTCGCTGTAGTGTCCGTACGTTACTGGACCTACGTCGTCTCCATTCCCTGTTTGTGCCTGGTTCTACACCATGTGTTTATGGATGGCTGCAGTTTGTGTTCTGTGACCAACCCACCACAGAAACTTGGTAGCACGAGTGGGGTCAGGAAGAGAGACTACACTGTGGGATCAGAAGACGTCTCAGAATCTGCTTCCTGACAACCGAAACTAAGAAAGTGACAACCAGACGTAGATGTCTACAAGTAACAGTTAGTTTTCTCCTGTTTCTGTACTTTCAAATATTTTCTATTTTTTGTTTTCTTCTTTTTGTTTCAGGGTAGTTAGATTTAGTTTATTATATTTTAAAATAATTTGCTTATATTTTCTTAATTGTGATTTTACTTGGCTTGAAAATTGTTTCAGTTGAGATAGATTTAGTTATTAGGTTACTATTATTGTTAGAATTTCTTAAGACCTGCAGCCAGATGGAGAGAAATATGGTGGAACCTAGTTTAGTGAAGGGGAGAGATGTGGGTCCCACTTGCAGTGTAGGAGAGCCGGAGGGAATGGAACGTGTCACTAAGGGGATGTTGACTCGACTACAAGCTGAACTTGAGGCATTGAAGCTGGCCTGTCAGCGCCCTCACTACATCATAGAACCTGCTAGAAAAATGAGACAGTTCAGCGGGGATGGCAGAAATGTTGAGGTTTCAATTGAAGATTTCGTCGGAGAAATAAGAGATCTATGGGAACTTCGGGCTTACCTCTCGCCTCAAGAGAAGACAGCAACCATCATTGCGAACATAAGTGGTCCAGCTAGAGTAGAGGTAGATCTTCAGCCACCTCATATCAGAAGTGATCCAGAAGCTCTGCTTGATGCACTTGCATCTGCTTTTGAAGTAATTATACCGGTGCGAGAGGCAGAGATTACATTTCTGATGTCGCAGCAAAGAAGAAGTGAGTCACTGCTCGAATTCTCTCACCGACTATTTAAGGAGTTCACAACGGCCATAAGACAAGAACAAAGAGAAGGAATAGATTGCTTCAAGGAGGAAAGATTGAGGGACCAATATGCCTATGGAGTCAGAGATCCAGAACTTCGCAGAGAGCTGTTTAGGTTCATAGCGCAACATCCCCAGATAAGTTTTCAAAGTCTACGAAACTATGCATTCAAGTTTGAGAACCAGAACAAAGATGCAGCTCGAGCCCAAGAGCAGTGGTCTGAGGTTCTCTTAGCAAAATTGGCCAAGCTAGAGAAGCAACTTGAAGAGATAAAGGAGTCAGGCTATAACATTCTGCTAAGTTCAACTAACGCTAACTCACTCTCTAGTCAACAACACCATAGGTCTGGTTATAACAGTCTGCCAAGCTCAACTAACCCACTTTCTAGTCAACCACATAGTCAATGCAGACCAACACAAAGACACACGAAACATAACAACCAAAACAGAATTCGACCAACAGCACCGCCGGGTCTTGTGTGGTCAAGGACGAAGAGAGGATTTTTCCCATACACCGATGATGGATCGCCAGTCTGCACCCAGTGCTGGGAAGCTGGACATGTAAGGCGTCACTGTCAGCAATCGCCACAACTCACTGCTGATGTTCAATATGTGTGCAATAGTGAACCCATTGTTTCACAGACGACCCACCAAGTAGAACAACGAACCAGTGAGCAACAAGTTGATTCAATTTCCACAACAGATGCAAGTCACTCAATTCAAACATACCCAGCATCGAGGAATAGAAGCTTTAAGGCTGGTCAGCCTAACCAGACCAGACATGACAGACTCCGGAAGACACATAGACAAAAAAGAAACTACAAGCAGTTGAACCAGCCACAAAGACGATTTCGCTTACTACTCCCTACCACACTTTCTACAGCTTCCCAGACATCATGGGTCGAGAAAGACGTTAGTATCATGGTAGCACCAGACAGACCACTCTGTATGACCGATGGACTCAGCGCGTTACAAACTGGAAAGATGTTTGTCGTTCCAGAAGACACTGACAAGAAACAGTTGTTTCAGTTTTCAGAAACCTACTAGGCTGAACGCCCCGGGACGGGTCGTTTCAAGCTAGGGGCTCTGTAGTGGAGTGGATACCTTTTCAGAAAACACCGGCCACCCCGATATCCACGTGACCCTTCCCCCTAGATGGCACCTTGTGTCCGCGCATAACATGGCACACCAACGTGGGCACTGTCCATTCGACCGGCATCTCTTGTCGCTGTAGTGTCCGTACGTTACTGGACCTACGTCGTCTCCATTCCCTGTTTGTGCCTGGTTCTACACCATGTGTTTATGGATGGCTGCAGTTTGTGTTCTGTGACCAACCCACCACATTAGATTATGTGTTAAACTTAGTTATTAATCTAAAAAGAAATATTAACTACTTATTGGTATTTAGTATTTTCAACATATTCTTCTTAACCCTATTATTTAGCCCTTCTCAAAATATGAAAATTTAAGAAAAAAAAATATTTATATTCCCCACCATATAGATAGAATGCAGAAAATAACTGTACACAGCTACTAATAATGCTGTAATCATCAATGTTCCAAATACACTTATTGTGAATCACTGAAGAGTTACTAGGCACATTCTAAAGTTTAAACGCTAGCAATTTGTGAAGTTGGAAGTGGTAGAATTGAAACGTTTGCCACTTCAGGGACAAACAAAAATCTCCCCCACCCCCCAAAAAAAAGTTTTTATGCGTTGTTAAAAAGTTATATAGATCTTGTTAGCAGAAGATAAAGCAAGGATTTTACACAGTGTTTTACATAACGGTATTAAGAAATTTATTCGGAAAGTCCAAAGTCAAGCTTTTTTTATTAAAAAAAAGAGCAGAAAACTACATTTTTATTTGACGAACCATGTCAGTAAATCATGTGGGAAGCGTTGTCGAGAGGCCAAGTGCGCTTGAACTTGCCTTGGCTTGGCTACCTAGAAGGGGGCTCGAGGTTCGACACCCGACTCGGGCAGAGCTGTGTTTACTGAGCGCCTAAAGGCAGCACGGAAAACGAACTCATTGCGCTCTGAGCATGAAAGTAGCGCTATATAAAAAAAGCTATAATAATATCTTCTTAAGAATCATTTCCTAAGAAGAGAAGCGACTTTTTCCAGCAACTAAACTCGCGTTTAGTTTGTCTTTTAATCCTTGGCCATAATGGCTCAAAATTAAAGTGGAGATTGACGCGTGTAGTCAGGATGTCAAAAGCAGGTCATAAAATATATAAGAAACAATATAAATGAGACAAGTTATTAAGTTAATTATTCGCTAATGGCAAAAAAAAATTTCGTCCTATCTTGAGCTTTCCATAAAAATCCTTTTCATTTTATACGACGAATTAAAACATAATTATTCTAATACTTTTAGAACTCTTTTTTGTAACATTGAAGAATAAAAGATGTTCAAAGAGAATAATTACAAGATGTAGAAGCAGATTACAATTAGGCCTTTTGAAATCTTGTTTTCATGGAGGACGTTATAAGAAAGAGACGACAGCTGAGCTGGTTCGGTCATATTGTCAAAGTCATCCTTCAAGGCAAAGTGAAAGGAGCTTAAAGAAAGAGTTGTCCAAAGAAAAATCTGACTGGACAACGTAAAATTATGGACCGGCCGCTCTCTTGATATCCTGCTAAGAACAGCTGCTGACCGGAAGAAGTGGAGGGGATTGTGTTACATGAACTGTCACATCACACCTACGACGAAAGTCACGAGACAATGAGAGAGATGAGATGTTAAAATTGTATACGGGTATTAAAATTTAAGATCCAAAAGTCACAAATAGGTGGGCAGCACAAAACTAGTATTGACTTTTCCTTACGAGGGCCACTTAAAATGCTTTTTTTTTTTTTAGTACAAAATGATAACAATTGAAAGCCCTAATAAATAAATGAGCAATACGTATAAGCCTACTTTAAAAGTACTTTTTTTTCTATTTTAATAAACATAACCTATCGAGGCGTGTAAAGCAGTGAACTTACCTAACGGTTGTCTTCTTATAAATTACAGACGTTTTGAATGTAAAATCTACAACAGTTGTTCAAAGTTATTGGTAAAAAAATCCCTAGAAACTAGACCTATAGGCTACAACAGTTCAAGAAATACACGTCCATTTACAGACAGGGGGAAAGAGTATATTTGAAAACAAGTTACTTACCCCTTAAGTAGGCCAAGATCCTCTGTTAGGTTGGCGGGACACGCTAGTCCTTTACATGTCCTGGTCGGTTGAATTGTCTGGAGGGGAAGCGTGGGCTGTCGTTTCCTTACACACCCTTTCAATTTCAAGTGTGTAAGCACTACGCTTTCAAATATTTTATTACGATTTATTCGATTTGCGAGTATTTCGTGAAATAGAAAAATGTTTAAAAGAAATTGTCTCTTTAGTCTATCAATATTTATTCGAACAGAGGTGGAACCATGATGGCTAGACACGGTATGAGCTCAAGGGTGTTTCGATTAAAATAGCTGCCTGTTCGTGTGGTATTCTTTTCAGACTGTCCTCCCGTTGTTCCGAGTTCAAAACATTCCCGCTTCATCTCTTGCTGTCCTGCGTGAGGTTTTGGCTAAACGTAATAATCTTCATTCCTGAAAGAGTTAAAAAAATGAGTACTGATTTTTCGCGCTCACTACGCACTAGAATACAAAAGAAGAATGAAAATTAGATAAAAGGAAGTTAAGGAGACATGAGGAATTTCAAATGATATGTTCTACTGCAAAGGTTTTATTTTGCTTAGTGAGTGCAAGATAATTGATTTCTTCATTGGCTTCTTCCAATAAGTCATTGTTCGCAAGTCTTGTATATAATTTTAAGTCAAAGCTGTCAGATCTAAGTCTATGACAATGTTAAATTTCAGGAGGAATATGATGTGGTTTGGAAAGTTCAACCCCAAAAAATAATTTAAAAAAAAAAAAAGACCAATTGCTTAAGAAAGAGAGATAAGATGTAACGCAAATTATTGGAATTGTTTGATTTGACAGTACAGATTCAAGAATAAAAAAAGTCAGAGGGAAGTCTATGGCCTACTTAAAGTCGTAAAAAATAAGCAAAAGGGAAGTCGTTATCAAAAGACTCTTCCTATACAGAAGTAGGCTTACAGTTTTGGTTAAGTTCGTTCAAATATCTTTGTATAGAAAACATCTTTCTTTCTTAGCACTTCGTTTGTCTAAAGTTGCGATAGATTTTGATTAGGCTAAACAAAAAGCGCGTGCGGCTCACGTTGTTATTTCCAAACGATAGCATCATTCTAGTGACCTTGAACTATTATTATTAAGGCGGCAGAACTATACATGTGTGTCGCGTAAAATGACGTAATGAGAGACTAATCTGTTTCCCACTTGACTGCGATGCAGGTTGGAAGAAGACACAGAAACTAAGGCAAAAAAAAAAAAGTGAAAGGGTGCGCGACGTTTTGGCGTATCCTTTTTCGCGCTGAGGTTCTGACGATAATTTATAAAAACACAAATTTGTATATAATTAACATAGTTTGTTTTATTACTATTCTATACTATACTAACTAAAGTATATATTTTATTATACATTCTCTCCCCAGCCCCTTCCCATTCACGATTCGGACACACTTTGGGCATTGACCATAACATATATGGGTTACAATGGGTATGAACCCGGGACCATCGAGACGACAGAACGATTGCCCCTCGCCTATTCCTACCGCATACAGCCAACCTAAACAATGTATTCTTACGTTGGAGGCTATTTTCATACAGACACATATAATATAGGCCTATATATATATATATATGGCTGTATCGGGGACTTGACCCATGGCAGACTCTCTTAACACTTTGACTTGTATATTACAAACCTTGTTGATGTCCAAAAGAGCTGAGCCGAAGGCTCTTCGAGCACTAAATTTTAAAAAAAAACCTGTTTGGTCGTCCAGCCAAGCAGTGAAAAAAAAAAAAACATGTGTGAACACAGTTCTGTTTGAGAGAGACCCGAGTCAATGCCTATATAAAGCATTGCTGTTTCCAATGCCTTTGGCCCCCGACGCATGCTTGGCTGCACATGGCCGAAGGCCGAGGACACCGGGAGCCTCCGCCATTTTCCTTCGTTGTACCAAGCTGACTGTGCGGAACCCGCCATTTATGTAACGGTCCCTTTGAGGAACAGCGCATGGATGTGGGACGTGTTCGTGGGGACTTTTTTACAACCCCGCCCGTGCAAGGGGTAAACTCTCGTCTACCCGTGGGCATCCCCACGGGAGTTATGTTTCGCCATTCATTTAGCCTAGCTACCCCCTCAAGTAGCCGTTTCCACGATGAGGCAGAACGGCGTACCCGGGTATATATTACAGACCTGACTTATCCGTAATCCTCCCTTGTGTGATTCTTTCTAAGAAGAAATAGAACGAGAGAGAGAACTGTGTAATGGTTATTGGCAGAAGTTGGCAAAGTCCCTTTGCTCTAAGTTCGCTTCTATTACAGGAATCTTTTATTATTTGCATAATTGTAATAGCCCTCAATGTTGTAACTTACTTAGAACATGCCTGTTATGTTATCTTTAAAAGCTTTCGATCTCCAGATGGGAGCTGGTTTTAAGCCTGTTTTATAAGCTACTATACAGACTATTGTTTTTATGTCAGGCCTTCTTCAATTGTTGTATGCTTCTGTTTTAATTTTAGACGGGTGAATGAGACGGAATCGTTGATACGTAAGACCTATGCCCGTTTCTTGAGAATGTGTTCACAACATTGATATAGTGTTGCTGCTTGAATATTTTTGGCGTTTTCCTGCGTCTTTCTAACTCAATATATCGGTCTTGTATTAGGTAGGCCTATCTCTGCTGTTATATTAATTCTTATAACAGCCCAAGAAGCCCAGTTTTTAACTCCTTGACAAATATTGGAAAATATTCTGAGTTCATAGAGCAAATAATGATAAGATGTTTGCCTCACATCACAGTATACTATCACCAAACTCATTGTTTGGTTCAAGGGGGAGTGGCGTAAGCCGCCAGAACATACAAATAGGATTGCTAGATCGATATAAAATTTAATTTATTTATTACCGTTACAGGTATTTACACAAATAAAAATAATTGCCATCGCTTTTATATAGCGCCTCTTTCGTGCTCAGATAACAGGCTCAATGCGCTATATTCTAATCTTTTGTGGACTCGTGGGGCAAGGTGGTATCTGGGCGCTTAGTAAACACAACTCAGCTGAGTCAAATTAATTTAAAATGCCTGGTCTATATTTGCATGCAAACTCGAGATAGCCAAACGGTTTATAGTAGGCCTACTCAGCCACACATGAACATTCTCCACAGAAGTAGGCCAGTTCGACTAGCAATAGATCAGCACTGAGCTCGTTTGGGCTCTGGCTGCAGCTACTAGTTGTCAGCCAGCAGCCATACAAAATATTTTTATATTTACATCAAACAAAAATTGTCACTACAGAAGAAACAAAATATATAGCCCAAATTCACACTCATAATTTACACGTGAAAAGTTTATATCAGATAGTTTCTGTTTAATGATTTGATTGCCAGGAGTACAAGAGTTTTTGCGTGTTTGTTTTTGCTATCGGTGTTTTGTATCGAATCTCTTTTATGATGGTAAAATCGGCTTTTCACCCTTTCGGGGTCTGCTACAAATACCGGTACATTCATTTCTAAATGTCTTTTTATATAGGCCTACAGCTTATCTGACCACAATGTAAGAGATGTTAGAGACTTTAAAATTAGGCTAACTGAAGTAAGTATCTGGGACATTCTTTATTTGTCGATATTTTAAAAACAAACGTGACACACTAGAATATTATTATTTTTTTGAGTAATAAGATTAATATCCTTGATACTAGCCTACACATGGTCACCATTGGTTGAGATATAAAAAGCAAAGTAAATAAACATCGGAGGGAAAATTGAATAGCAGACCTTCAGGTACGTGTTTGTCTAGTCATTACTTCTCTCTACTAACCAAATCATGAACCAGTTGTGTATATGCAAAAATACTTTAACTATTCCTGTTATCAGCCATATCTACATATGATTAAAACACTTTCTGTTGATGAGAAGCCAAGGAACAAATGAAGTGAGCAAACGTTTATTTAGATTACAGTTGACAATAAATCACTGATGCGTGACTTGTGTCTTCATAAACACATAGACAAGTTTCAAGATACTCATTTGAATGTAACAGTCAATAATAATACAACTGACAAAAGCATTCAAACATAATTCATCCTGTACAACTGATTTCTATTCTCATTTCCCTAGACACAAAAGTTCACGTCAGTTCAACAGATTCATTAAAAGAAGCAGTTTAGAGATACGGATGAGATGCATTTGATAAAATCAAATATAAGTTTCCTACCTCAGTAAAAGAACCAAAAGAAAATCTTTTCTAGAAGTTTGTAAGGCACATGATAAATGTAAACCCACTCACAATACACTGGAAACTAATGTAACCTATCTATATATATTACAGTGTGATTCTTTCTAAAGATGGCTGCAGCCTGGTAGAGGAAATGATGATCTATTTTTTTTTTTATTGAAACACCCGAAAGTGTCATGTCCAACAGAATTACAAAAAGTGATGTGCAAGTAATCACTGCTTTGTATATGATTTTGTCGGAGCACATTTTGAAACTGACCTTACCAATTTGGTTAAATGTTTACGGTTCATGTATGTCTATATTAAACATGACAAAAAAATTATTTCATTCATTAAAGTTTACTTGTACAATTCTAGAACTCTTCATCAGGTCTAGTGATAAAATAAGCATCACCGGTATTACAACAAAGATCTAACAATGTTTCCATTAATATCCAGCTTCTTGGCATCACATCAAGATGTGCTACATACAAATAAACTAAGTGATAAAATCAAGATCTTTATGACTGTCATAAACTTGAGATTATAATTAGTATACATAGTGACAAAATTATTTCCATTGAAATACAATCTCTGGTTAATCTAATTATGCACAAAATATGAAACACTGTATAAAGAAAATAACAAACAAACTACCATGTCCAAAATATAAATTAAATCAATTTAGATATAACTGAGTATAAATTGTATACCAAGATGCTTTAGACATATAGAAACACAGGCAACAATGTCAACAGCAACTTTGTTTTCAACATGTGACTTAACCTAAAGTTTATTTTAGAACACTAAGTCCTTCTACAACACATTCACAGGGGCTACCAAATGCTGCACATTCAACATGTAGGGACTAGCAGGAAAAACATTAGAACCATTTCAGTCAGATATTTACATGTTATCAATTATGGTTGTTTTGAAATGTAGAAAAAGCCTCGGAGGACAGGAAACTCCATGAACAAATGAAGTTATAGTAGAACAAAGGAAACTGAGCGAGGCAGACATTAATAACAGAGCCTTATGATGCGTTAAATGAAGATTAGCTATACTACTGTGTGAGAAGAGGCTATCGGGGAACATAGAGCTGTTTATAAGCATTATGCTTAATTATTAACTATCTCTCTAGCATAGAAGACAACCATTCGAATAATATATACTTATAAAGAATTAAACTAATGAATAAACATCTGTATCAAATAGTACACCAGCAACCAGATTATTAATAGTATATTTTGAAGAACATGATTTGAAAACATATCTAAAAACAGATAGTGCTTGGGTTAGGCATAAAAGTTTGTGTAGATCATTTACCTAAATGTATACTAAAACAATGCATAGTCAGGTTATTTATTTGGTATACAACTAAATAATAACAGTCATAATAAATCATGATACCAGTACATGAAATAAATAAATACTTTAGAGCTATAATATTAAGTAATTTAAAGTCTTCTTTATCTTTCTTAAAAAATAAACATTGCATAGATCTAACTGTGTTTGACAGAAAACAATTGTTATCTGGCAAGGCCACCTTGGGTGTTGTTTGATTGTGCTGGTGCATCTTCCCTCAGGTCAGTGTGACACAATGGACAGGTTTCCTGAATGAACAGCCATTTCTGCAGGCAGTGTTTGTGGAAGACATGTGAACACTGAATTACTACAGCTTCTTTCATTTCCTGGTAACAAATTGGACAAATATCATTGTTCTCATCTAACTGTTCCTGGCTGGCAGCCTTCAGGTGATTGACTTTTTGCCAAGCAGACTGCCTGAGCCTGTATGTAGCCAAGGCTTTAACTGCAGTTTGATAGATATTGCAGTATAAGTGAATCATCATCATAACAAATCGTATGATACCTCCAGATTCAAAAAGAAATATGTAAGCACCATTTAGAAAAAGAAAAATTCCACATATAAATTCTAAACTTCCACACACAGCTTTGACATAAAAAATACAGTCCTCTATTGTCTCTTGGAAATACTGAGTATGGGAATGAAGCATATTGAGTGTATAAACAGACAGACTCATAATGGACTTTATAATGAGTTCTAAACTAAAAGCAGATATAGCTAGCAACCAGGAGAGTCGAAAGGGATATTGCCACAGACGCAGTACCACTATAAAGGGAAAAGAAAAAAACAGTAAATAAGGTAACATAGGTCGGACATGTTTTTTCACCACTACATCTTCACTACTAGCTTTAAGTAATAGATCTGCCGCAACAGTTTGAATAAAATGTTGGTTGGCTACCAATAGTAGCACACAATTTTGAAAAAGCAACTGAAGTCTGGCTTCATTAGTAATACTTGTTATGCCTGTCTGCATGGCTAGAAGAACAAAGAGAAAACCAGAAACAGCTGGTTGAAGACTTTCTTCTTCATCATAGGCTCCAACAATATGATAGATAAGCCGTAAGCACCAGCCACTTATTACACTGATTATGCTAGCCATACTCATGACTGAAAGAATTGTTTCACACATATTGTGGAGCACTTCCAAAGCTAGCAAACAAAAGACATCACAAACTTCTGACCAAGTGAGATTTTCAAAAGAGGTACATTCTCTAAGTACTTTTGATACTAGTATGCTATAAGAAACTTTAGTGAAAAAGAATACCCTCAACAACCAGACCAGGTTAGCTTTTTCCATAACTCTGAGCAAAACACCATCCAAACCCATTTCTCTGATATGCTGTTTTATGTCTCTGACAGGAGGAATAATTAGACTTAATAATGTTGATACTACAGAAAATGAATGGATGGCTAGAAGAATCAGTGGAAGAATAAGAGATATAAATGGGGACCACATATAAACATCAGAAGTATTTTCTAGAAAAGCATGTAAAAAAATTGGAAATGATAATGAAATAAAGAGAGCAATATCCGTTCTGACAACAAGATGTTTACAAACTTTACGCAAACCTACTGCACATATCTGATCCAAAGACAATACAATGAAGAGTTGTGTAAGAATGCTGATGATAATAGATGGAGTGGACACCAGCGTGGTGGCTTGATTTTCATTGGTTGTTGCATTGTTCTTGTTACTCTCATTGAATAGTTGTAAATATTCTTTTCTGTTCACCAAGCCATAGTTGCATTGAAAAGAAAAAGCTAGCAGACCAAAGCCGAGTAAACAACCATATACTTCAAGGATTGAATCAATCGGACTGCAAATTAAGATCACCAACAGAAGAATGACTGAAATAAAAAGAAGAAACAGAGTCAATCAAATTTCATGTTCAATTATTTGAAAAATAAATTATCATTTTAATTCATGAAATAAAAATTAAGAAATATTTTAAGTTACATGTGTGTACATATTTCGACCAACTAGGACAAATGTAATAGATGTCTTATATGCTAACATTTCTGAAAGCAGTTTTCATGTTTATCAATAAAAAAAATGAATTTATATATATATATATATATATATATATATATATATATATATATGTGTGTGTTATGGCTCTTCTGCCGTGTCAAATCCAAACAATGTAGTAAAAAAGGAGGTAACCTTTACCAACTCAGTAAACATCGGCGAAAGACTGAAACAATCAAATCAGGTAGTCGACACGAGTGTTAACAAAATAAACACATTTAATATTGGAAAAGGGATTTTCCAATGTCCTTCGTTATTAGCCGTCTGTTTCTTTAAAAGACATGGTGTTTCTAGTGTCGAATAGAGCATTCTTGTTTTTTAAAGATCTGTCACGTCACTTGTCGCTAAGTAAAACTTACCCTTATTCCCGAAACAAATACTAAATTCTAATCATGTCATAACAATATGTTATACAAATATATTATTTATAATTTAAGTCTAACTAACATAAGGTATTGTAACATTTTTTTCAATTCTAAAGTTTGAAACTCCTGTTTTTTTTTTCATTAATATAAAATAGTCAAATCTCCCATAATCCATGATAGTTTAAAAGGAAAAAAATGTTTATATCACTGATGAATATTTCTGAGTTTTAAATATCTGGAAATTAAAAAAAATAAATTTTGCTTTCAAATTATGTCTGTTTTTTTTTTTTAGTAATATCTCCAAATTTGCTGCTTTTTATTTTATACTTTGAAAGTTGATCAGTTATAGTCTAGTTATATTTCAAGGTTACACTAAGACATTACTAATTAGTTATTACATATCTAGTACTGAGTTTTTGTGTACAGGTACCCATATTTGCAGTTTCTCAAATTATATTTAAATAAAATCATCCATGCCATAAGATATTGGGAAAAAAAAAAGAAAGGGTGTGTGTGTTATTGTTTCATACAATTGATTTTCCTTCAGAAATGATTACTTTTTACTACATCCTGTAGGAAAGAAAAGGATAGATGTAAGGTTCGAAACTGGAGCCAGTGAGATGAAAGTTAGCATACCACAGATCCAGGCAGGCTAATCCAGTTTAATCTCTATCTAAAACTAGTGTTTAATAGCTCTTAGAAGCTAAAAGTCTGAAGACACTTATATTTACTAAATAGACATTTCAAAACTATATATATATATATATCAAAAAAAATGTATACACACTTTGAACTGTCATAGACAATTTATTTCCCGTTCTACAATGCTAAATTTCTGGACATGGAAAGCCTGGTGGCCTTCAGCATTAATACATTGCTGAGTACGAGTCAACACTGATTCCGTACATCGTACCAAAGTGTCCACTGAGATTTCTGCGCACACTGCCTGAATCTCATTCCATATTGTGTCCAGGTTACATGGTTTACGCTTGTACACCTCATCTTTAACTGTGCCCCATAAGAAGAAATCCAGCGGCGTGAGGTAGAACGGGAAATCACTTGTCTATGACAGTTCAAAGTGTGTATACATTTTTATTGACGCACCCTGTATGTATATATATATAACATATATATAAGATTGGATATACCTTTAGACAACACAAGCAATAGCTTTACTACTTAGGACGCCCAAGAAATATTGAGCACTGACATATGTATCTATAACTATAATAATCTGAACTTATCAAGGGTTCCAAATCTCATATATAGTAGCCTTAAAGGTTTAGGGCAGGGCCTTTTCTAGTCTGAATACTTACTGGTAAGCAGCAATGCAGACCATAAAAATAGTGAAAGAAAGCTAGGCACATAATCTGGCATCACATTTTCAGTAGAGTAGAGTTCGTGGTAATCTCTTGAAGTTGAAGCATGGTGTCTCATAAAGTCCAGTAGATTGACATTGAATACTCCCTTCAAAGTACTGTCCACACCAAACAGTAATGGCAATCTCCCAAGAACAACAAACAGTTTTTTAAAGCTTGACATTTTTTTAATAAGAACATCTGTTCAATTTTTATACATTCATTTCAACCTGTTTTGGGGTGAAAACATCAATCACAGTCACTAATGTAAATCTATTTATGATCCAACCTCATATTCATATAATATGAAAGTTTTGCAAATTTTCTAACATTTTCTAAACTAAGGCTACAAGCTCCATAAGAGCCTAGTAGGCTGTTAATTTTGTTAGGTTCCTGAGTTTATATAAAATCTGAAAATTACTAGACCTAAGACTTAAACTTAAGACCTGTAGGCTGAAGCTCAGTAAGAACCTTCTAAGACAAGACATATATGACAATAAGTCTAATTCTAAATCTTTTATCTACCTCTAGAAGTCTAGATCTACACTAATTGCTTTTTAATAGTTTATATATTATTATAACAAGGTTTTACTTAAAAAGACTTAAAAGTGTAAATAAAATATAATTTTTACTGTGTATCAGTGATCAGTGTTACTAGTCTAACACTTTTACTAGCACATATTCATCATGTATCATCTAGATTAGATCTAAAAAGACTATGGCTAGATCAAGACCTATATTAAATTAATCATTAATAGTCAATTAGAGTTTAGTGACAGTCTATTCTCTATATACTGTATATAGATCTAATAATAATAATACTTTTTTAATATAATTATTATATATAAATATTATTATTAATTATATAAATATTAAATATACTGGTAAATATACTATAGTATAGTCAGTATAGACACAGTCTCTATCATGTCTATACTATAGTTACTATAGTATAATGACTATCTATAGACAGTATAGACTATACTATGTTAATGAAAGTAAGGGTGTCAATACAATACTAAATTGACTCTCTGTAGGGATAGAGTAATCTTAGAGTAAAATAGTCATAGATTATATTATTCAAAATCTAATCTAGATCTAAAATCTAGATCTATATATAATAATAAGGTTCTAGATCGAGATCTATGATTGGTGTGTTTTCTTTCCGTAACCTACTATCTAGTCGCTACCGGATTTTAAACAATTTTTTTTCTTCATAAAATTAGTTTATAGATTCTAGTTACTATAGGTATATACATTTTTATTTCTAAAAGGGAGATAAGAGTAGATATTTTATAGATTATACTATCTATAGATATATCTATAGAGTATATTCAGTATATTATGTTGTTTTTTTTACTAAATATGATAATAATAATAATAGTAATACACATTACTGTCTCAATCAAATGCATTAGCCTTAATTCTAATATTGAATAGTATCTAGAATTTAGGTCCTACTCGGCAATCTTGTATCATGCACAAAAAGCAAACTCCAGCTTAAGAAGAGTTTTCTAGTTTCTGACAATAGACACTATCATTCATTTTTTGCAAAGTTGAATAAAATGTTAGAGTTAGATGTAGATCGTTATTCTAATTTTTATTACAATTAATTACAGATCTATCCAAATAAAAGTAATATGGCTTATATGGTAATGTAGCTTAATATTTTATAGATCTTTTTATCTTTTACCAAAAGTTAAGTCGTAAGTAGATGTTATTGATAGTTCTAGACAATCGTGACAATGTAATTCTAAATTATCTAGATATATGTCTATGTTATTAACTATGTCTATGTAGACTCTTATACTTATATGTTAATATGTAAATCTAGACAATCTACTAGACTCTAGTATAGTACTATCTAGTCAACTACAGTCTAGTAATCTACGACTACTACTTAACTACTGTCTTATGTCTATGATCTATGATTCTAGATCTACTAGATCATAAATCTAAAAAATTCTAGTCTAGTAATTTACTAATTACTAATGCTAGATCTAATAGTTTAGTAAATTAAAATTCTATTTCTATAATAATCATTTTTGATTTTATGATAAAAAAAAGAAGATGATTGCGTCCAACAAACGCTTCAAGCATTCAAATCATTCAGTCATGTATATTAACCAATGATTTACCTTAAATTCTGCCAAGTCACTGGTTTTCCTGGCTGGCTCAGGCAACCCATTCCATACTCTAATACTAATAGTAGTAGATCTAATAGCACTAGGTAGGGAAGAAGGAGCATTTGTCCAAAATTATGATTGATTATCATCATCATGATCATAATCATGATCTAGATGTAGATATACTAGTACTGAGTAGTAGCATCTAGATCTACTAAGTCAAGTTACAAACTAGAATCTTAAAACTAGATTCTAGATGTAGACTCTAGATCTATCATCTCATCTACTAGATTACTAGATCTACATTAATACTATACTTTACATAGACACAGATTTAGATCTTGAGACTTGGGGATTCTCTTACTTCTAATCTAGATAGTACATAGTAAGATGCTTATCAAACTAGACTTAAGATCTAATTGAAGAACTTAATAAGTTTTCTGAAGAAAGACAGAGTAATATATAGATTTTAATTTAATAAAACAAGGAATAAAGAATCATTTAAACTTTAAACTGCTTTGGCCAATTTAGGCACTTAAATCTGTTTGATTTAAAATTTGCCTTTATTTTCATTTCTCAGTTCACAAGCTACTAAAGCTTATTAGGACCACCCCCCAATAAATAATATTCGGAGGGCCCCACATCTTAAAATATCTTAGTAAAGGGCCTTTTCAAGACATTTAATCCACTAAATATGTACCAGTATGGTAATGCGGTACTGGGCTTATGGCCTTACAGTTACGTGTAACGTTGGTTTCTAAGCAGAGATGGGCAATATGGAGCTTTGGAAAAATAATAACATTTTAAAAACACCATACGTCTCAAGTGTTCTAGAGTTTTTTCAAGATGTTCAATTCTTGAAGGAAGGTGTAAAAAAAATGTTAAAAACTCTAAGCACTTGAAAGCATTGACCTGACCCACCTTAACATCAAATCTAATTTTAACTATGAGTAATAATACAATAAAATATATTTACTTTTATAGTATTTTACTAGTTCTAATCATTATGAAGATATACAAATTCAAACATAAAAAATGTTGGCGTCAGTACAGCGTTACTCTCAGTGAGTAACTTCACTAGCACTAGCAAGTGGGGCATTACTCTCAGCCAGTAACTTGGAATACAATATCTGTTTTACTATAGTTATAATGTTAAATTTTGTATCTCTCTTTATTTTTTTAATTTTCCACCTGTGAGAGTTTCTTTGTATTGGTTGTAAATTGGATGTGGGCCATGGCATTTTTTTTTTAATGACAAAATTGTGTTAGTGGTTCCACTTTTTTAGTTTATATCATGGGACCGAAAGTATTAAAATAATACAATTTTGAAATGTATTTTTTTCATCTTATATTTTAAATTTAAAATGACAAATAGTGTTAAAGTTTGTGATTTTTCAATATTTGTGGATTAAATGTAGAATTACAAGGATAAATCTTTAAATATATCAATATTTTATTGAATTTTAAAAAATATTTTGTTTTTCCGCACTCATTTTAAACTTATTAATAGAAATATTTTCTTGAATAATTTATTTCATTTATTACCTCTTTGTAGCCAATTCCTTTTCCTTTAAAATAAAATCAAATATGTTAGGTTATATTTAATAAAATAAAGAAGTTAGGTGAGTTCTAGTAACCCTACAATTCTGAAATTTTTTTTTGTCCCAGAAAACTCCATTTTTTTTCTACCAAAATAATATGCACTGAAAGAACTAACTTGTTCCATTGACGTAGGCTACTATCTAGATCTTTTTTTTTTTTTTTTTTTAAACTTTTTCTGCCTGGAGAAGTCTAGAGTAAAATTTGTCCACTGTAAAATCTGTTGCCCATCAACATGAAGTTTCACTTGCTAAAAGAATGCTGGATCATGAATCTGGTATATTTAGCCGAAAAGAAAAGTGTATATATATTATATACTTTGTAATATTTTTATTATTATTTTAAATTCTAGAAAGTGAAATTTAAGATGATTTCAATTATTCCCCATCTAAGTCACTATAGTGGTATTAGTTCTAATGAAATAAATAGTCTTTTGCCACTTAGAGAATCTGTATACTTTATTAAATCTACACTTTAACTTTAAGAACAGAATCCTTCTTTAGGAATATACATGAAATCATTAAAATAGCATTTTAATAAAGACCAAGAGATATGATCTAGATTCTCTTGAGCTTCTAACTACTGAAGCCTACACACAGTAGATACAATTCATTGTGAAATAATGGGATTTCTACAGAAGAATAATGCCATTACATCTATAAGGCCTCTTGTTCAATGTGGGCATCTGAAAAAAAAAAGGTGACTGGTGGGCTTCTACATCATTACACATCACTTCTTTCTTTAGCACCACAGTGATATGCAAAATATTTTTCCTGTTCCACAGAATTTTGCACTTTAAAACATTAACTCCTATTGCAATAGAATGTGGTGTTTACGATTAACTCTTACAGTTGGATGTTACTATAGATATATTGATTATGAGGCATTTTTCCTTTTCTAATATGAATAAATTTTTAATGCTTTTGATTTTAGAGCTGTTTTTAAAAGTTGAATCCCAACTCTATAGAAGTACTACACTCCATCCCAATTCTTCTTTGACTATGAATCCATGATTAGAATTAAAAATTTAGGTGGCCTGTTTATAATATTTGCCTAATAAATGCCATGCTTGTTTTGGAGTTTTGAAAAATTCTAATTATGGGACTCAAATGGCTACCTAGGGCATACAGAATTAATTCTATGTCCACAATACTTCATCATTAGAAGTTTTAAGCTTTTGAAGCAGTCAGATACTACATGAGAAAAGCCATCTGCTTAAAAGGCTACATTCTGCACTTGGATAACTTCTGTAGATAGCCAGTCTTTTCAATCTTTATGGGAAGAAAAAAACATTAATTACTAGCACTCTAAAGACTTGTCACTTGTTTTCAATTCAACTTGGAAAAAAGGTGAAATGCTTCTAGTGGGGGTATCTTATTAATATTGTGGAAATTGATATATATATAAATATATACTTTATATTATGCTGATAAAATTGCAGGCTTTGATAGTTCTTCTAAGAAGTCTAGACAAAAAGACACCCTGTTTAAGTTTAATGTTGCAGTTGTTTTGAATAAAGAAAACAATTGATTTAGTCACTGGTTATTTAGGTATTTTAATAAACTGTTGTATCTTTCTAGGTTTGATGCAGCAGAATGACACTAACTGGAGCCATCATAGTTTTTTTGACATCCTTAGCAGCACTTCCTTGTTCCTATACGTTTAATGCAATATCTGTGCTGAAAGATGAGCGTCTTATTCTAATCACTGGCCTAGTTACTTTTACACTTGTTTCTGGCATACCATGGATAATACTATGGAGAAGATTACAGAAAGTGGACTCCTTTTTTTATGGTATGTAGGTGTTATGAAAATTATACTCTGTATCGGTTGTCGTTCTTATGTTTACATGTGCTTGTAACTCGTCCGTGAGAATGTGTTCACGAAATGTGTGTTGTGTAGTCATTCAGTGTATTAAAGCCATACTATACAGACATGGTTCTCGACTCTCTTATCTTTATGTTTATAACAATTTAATACACTGAATCCAAAACTGTGAAGTTGTTAGAATTTTGAAATGGATAGGATATTTCGCCCGGAGAAGTTTGACATCGAGCCCACAGCACCTCAAGCAGCAGAGCATTGGCAGCACTGGTATGAAACGTTTAAAAATTTTATATCGGTAGTATCAGTAGACAATCTTGATACTAAGAAACTACTGATAAACTATATTTCTCCTGCTGTATATCAAATGATACTTGATAAAGAGACATTTGATGAAGCTATCCAGACTCTAAATGGCATCTACATTCAACCAAAGAATGAGGTGTTTGCTAGGCACAGGTTAGCTACTTGCAAACAAGAGCAAGGTCAAACGATAGACACCTACATGCAGAAATTAAGAATTCTTTCCAAAGATTGCAACTTCAAAGCGGTGACTGCTGAACAACACTGAGAAGAGGCTATTAGAGATTCGTTTATCAATGGACTAGTGTCCAACAGCATTCGAAAACGTCTACTCGAAAAGACTTTTGAGTTTAAAGGACGCCTTCAAGGAGGCTCGCTTACTAGAACATGCTTATCAGCACTCATTACAGTATGAATCATCACAGCCGGAAACTAATTGCGCGGCAACTACTCTCACCAATTCTTCGGCCTCACCCTTGCCAAACGTAACGATTCCTCAAAGTGCTAGCAATTCACACACACATGAAATAAATGCATTAGCTAGGAAGTGTTATTTTTGCGGCAGGGTTAAGCATCCCCGATCTCAATGCCCTGCAAGGGAAGTGACATGCAATCAGTGCTTCAAAAAGGGTCACTTTCAAAGAGTTTGCAAATCTAGATCTTCAACAGTTTCGGCTATCGCTACTGTGCAGCCTTTGAATTTAAACAAATCTACAATACCAATTTGCATCAACAACGTGCCATTGAAAGCCCTAGTAGACACTGGGAGCTGTAAAAGCTATATTTCAACGCACATCGCTAAGAAGCACAAATGGCAGACATGTTCCTCAGGCAAAAGAATCTTTATGGCTTCCACCCATCTATCTCGGATCACTCAAGGGCATATCTACGCTAACATACGTCTCAAAAATGAACGATACGAGGGAGTTAGACTTTCTCTACTAGACAATTTATGCTCTGACGTAATACTTGGACTTGACTGTATAAGTTTGCACCAAAACTTGTTTATTCCTTTCGATGGTCAGAAACCATCATTATGCCTGAGTACTCTCCAGCCAGCGAAGGTAGAGGCTCCTAGCCTATTTAGTAATCTGTCACCAAACTGTACCCCAGTGGCTACAAGGTCTCGCAGATACTCAGTTCCAGATAGAAAGTTTATAGAGAAGGAAATTCAACAACTAATAAAGGATGAAATTATTGAACCATCTAAATCTCCCTGGCGTGCACAAGTCCTAGTCACAACAAATGACAGACATAAGAAAAGAATGGTTGTGGACTACAGCCAAACCATAAACCGGTTCACTCTACTAGACGCCTACCCTATGCACAGAATTGACGAACTGGCAGAGAAGATTTCGCAATACTCTGTATATAGCACTTTAGACCTGAAAAGTGCATACCATCAGATTCCTATAAAAGAAGAGGAAAGGCCGTTCACAGCCTTCAAAGCATGTGGGAAACTGTATCAATTCCGTCGGATTCCGTTTGGCGTTACGAATG